>JAWNKW010000139.1:847500-1447500 GCA_035041775.1 Chymomyza caudatula
CTTAGTTGCTGCGCCTTATCAGTGCGTATATTCGAGTTATCCTTAAGAGGCTGCGTTACAACACCTCCTGATTGCTGGCTACCATTAATTGTTGTTGCAGTGTTTGTAGCTAGACTCGTTGTTGATGACGTAGATGTCGTTATAGTATTAGTTGTGTTGCTTGTTGTTGTTGTTTCGCTTTCAGTGTCCGTTCTGCAATTACAATAATATATTGGCAATAATTAATAAAAGTGCTAAAAGTACGTCCCACGTGCAAAATCAAAAGCAAGCGCTCAATTACTTTGCTTAGCATATCGACCGACCGACCGACCAACCGAACGCCCTCATGCCCCGGTCTCTAACCTTATGTTTACGCGTCGTAGTCTGTCATCAAAATAAATAAGCATTTTAAAGCAACAAAAACAATAACAATAGACAAACAAAAATAAATATAAAAAATTTTAGTTTATATTTATTAGTTTCCAAATGAAATTTATCGTGCAACAACAACAACAAAGCGAACAACACCAAAATGCAAAATGCAGCCAAATGCAATGCTAATAAAAACGGGTTGGCAAGGTCGCCGCCTGGGTCTAAAAAGCTCTCTCTCCCTCTCTTGTTTATACAAGAAGCGCAGCTTTTGTGAGCAGCTCAAGACTGGGCTTAAACTTGTTGCGCGGCTCGTCACACTCACCGCTTGTTTACGACTAACTCTTGCTCTTAATTTCGCTCTTGTTTGGTTTATTATGTGAAAGAGACGGCAACAGCTTGCTGTACTCTTCTATGTTTTTATATGTTATATTTATTTGTGTTTTTTTTGGACAAGTTGGGGGAAAATTTTGCATATGCCGCAGTAAATTCTCCCACTGTTGCTGAATTTGGCCATTTTCAACACTGGCTAACAGACACAGCCATAATTCGATAAAAACATGCAACATTAGTAATGCTGGGTTTACACTGTATGACACTGTGACAGTGTGACGTGTTCCTGTGTGCGCCAATGGCTGTCACACGTGGAAAGTGTTTACATTGGGGACACATGTCATGACAGAGCAAATTAATATGTTTTAGTGTAAACACCTTTATACATTATGACAGTATGACTGTATGACGCTGTGGTCAGAAGTTCGCAAAAGGTAAAAAATGAACTGCCTGGCTGTCACATCGAAAAATTGTACATTTAAACCATTATTATGACACAGCTGTTTACATTGCGGTGCCACATTTTGTTCTCCGAAATGCGACAGCTACTGTCACACGGAGCGTATGGCACCAAACGATTACTTGTATTCACACTGAGAATGCATTCGTTCGTGTGACATGTAGTAACTGTGAAAACTGATTGGCTGTTTACACTGAGGTGTGCCCGTGTGACAGCAAAGTGTGACGCTGTGTGCCTCAGTGTAAACCCGGCCTAACGCAACTCATATTTCAAAAATACATAGTTTTCAATATTGGGGAGTTTTTTTTTGTAATATTACCAGGTTTTGTCAGTTTACCATATAACGAGAGTATCAATTAAGAAAGGTCCGTCTCTTCGTATATATAAGACTGACCAAAATAATGTTGATTTATGAACGCCTCCTGCTGCGTATGAAGACTCATGTGAGCCAAATACACAAAAGCACATTGAAACAACAAACTATTTGGGCAAAATGGGTACAGGTTATCTCACTGTCAGTCTCAAGTCTTTCTTATATTATAATTCAATTCAGCAAACGTAAAACAAACAAACAAATTGAGTTATTCGATTTTATCTTAAAGTTATATTTCAGCTACAAAACCAACTAGGGTCTCCCACAAACGCTGCATTAGCAAATCAGCTGGGTTTTGTTTACATTTGAAAGGCGGTAATAAACAAGTCTGTTTGTAAACTCTGCATTTTTTTTATAATTCAAAACTTAACTTGGTATGTTATGACAGTGGAATATCCTGTACACAACAAAGGAAAGTACCACCTACGCGTACGCTACATTTAACAGATATGATTAAACTGTATGGCCCCCGTGGTTTGTGCGTATGGTTTGGGACCCATCATGTAGAACCCCAATTGCAATGAAAGAAATACAACAGGTCGTAACCCGGTAACGGCTTGTTATGGCCAGTTAAGAAAAAGAAGAAGATTAAACTGTATGCAGTCTTAAAAGCATTTTATTATTGCCGAAATTGTATAATATGGGAAAAAGGGCTATACAGTTGGTAACGACTTTTATATATATCAGCGTCAACGCTGCTTTTACACTATACTTTTTGACATCTTTATCCGTTTTTGATTAGCTTTGGCAAGTTTTGGATCAACAGATTAAATTGTCTTACTTTATCGGCCAAGAAACTATAACTATAGCTTTGTGTTATTTTTCTAGTTATAATCATTCAAATTTCCGACAATTAAAAACTGCATTGCCAACGGATTTTTTTCAGTTTCACATAAACATGGTTTTGCGTGCGCGGGGAAATACCTAAATGCGCACGTAGAGTAACTTTTTGATCTCACTACTTTTGGGGGTTTGCATCCGATTGGGATGTATTTTTTCGCACACGCAAATTAATAAAACTTGTAAATTAGTGCAACTAACCGACAGAGTAGCACCAGATGGAATCCCTGGAAAGCTCAGCTAGCTAGCAGGTTTGACCTACATGACAACAAATGGCAGCCCGAACGTGGCCGGGGGGGACGGGGACGGGTACGGGTACGGGTACAAGTCCGGGGCCATACAGTTGTGCGCAACTCAAAATGATGTGCAGCCGAAGTTGTGCCAGCCCCGGACATTGCTATTTTTAGTATGTGGTACATACATGCATGCAAACATGCTATATATATATATATATACATAAATACAATAGTAGCTGTATATAGTAAAGTGCACTAAATACATATGTACTGTAATAAACAAGCTGCAATTGGAGGGCAATCTGTCTGTTGTGTGTAGGCAGCATTGACGTCACAAGAAAATCGGCAACATGTTAAAAAGGACTTGCAATGGCAGTGGAAATGCTTTTGAAGTATTGCATTTTTAGGGTTTCCCACTGCGCTGGACTCCTCTCAACATCTAAGATATAAAAATTGCAAATCCAAATAATAACAGTTGTATTTTATGTTTTTCTTTTATTAAAGCATAGTATACAATTTTGTGGACCATATGACTGACCTCCTGCGAAACTGACAAACCTTACCTAATCCAACTACACGTTATAATAATACCCCTGAGGTTATATTAAAAAAAAAAAAGAAAAAAGGAAGAAAAAAAACAGTGTCAGCAACAAGAATTTGATATTAGGCTGCTCGCGCAGCATTAGGGTTGCCCACAACAACGTGCAGAGGGTGGTCTGGAGCGAGGGTGTTTGAACAGTTGTTACGGGGTTGCTCGCCAAAGGGCAACACTGCACTGGGTGGGTGTCGTTTGTCTCAGGGTCGTACCCCACGCAAAGAGCAAAAAGCACAAAAAAAGGAAAAAGAAGAAACCCCTTGCGACTAGACAACTTGCCAGACGACGACGACGACGACCACGACGACCACGACGACGCGCAGCAGCATCTTGAACGAAGCAGCGTGTGGAGATGCAGAGAGGAACGAAAAAAAAAACAAAGGAAAAAACTTGCAACGACGAGACGCCCGGCTTAGGGACTGGTTTTGTGCCTGTCCCTGTGTTCGTGTGTGTGTGTTGAGTGGTTGTGTGGTTGCCGCATGTTTCTTGAAAGTCTACAGCCTTGCCCCGTCGTCAACGTTGCAACAAACAGAGCACGAACAACCATCATCAATATACTTTTTTCATTTTGTAAAGGGAGGGAAAAGGAATCAAGGATGAAAACAATGCGGTGCGGCGGTGTTGGTGGTGATGGTGATGGTGGTGTCCCCCGGCAGGCAGGGCGAGCGAGAGCCAAGAGTGCGGCGAGCATAATAACAGCTATTTGGCAGTGTGTGCGAGTGCGAGTGAAAAAAGGCATGAAATCAAATCGCAGTGTAGACAGCATAGGAAATCGGGTAGTTGCTTTCAATGCCATAGGGAAAAAACGGGAGCTACACAGCACAAAATAGATGACTACATATTGATTACAGAGCGCAACGAGTTTTTATATTTTGCACGCCAAAAGCCGTCGCTGCCGCCGCTACCTCACACACACACGCACACACACACGCACACACACACGCACACACACACACACACACACACACACACACATGCATAGTTCAATGATACTTAAAGATTCCTACAGACAGAGTAAGCGAGACAACAACAAACTATATGTATATGTGTGTGTGTGTGTGTGTGTGTGTGTGCGTGTCGCCATTGTCAAAAGCGGCAATTCGATTGCGAGGGAGCGTGATAGCTTGCTGCGTACAAAGAAGAAGCGCGCAAATCAACACACACACACACATACACACACAGACACATTACACAAAAAAATGTGTATGAGAGCGCGGAGTGAGCGATAGTGACAGAGTTGTCACCATTACCAAATATGCCTAGGCCTACATTTTTATCAAATACAGTACTTAATCTGTAGAGAGAAACAAACAAGCACAAACTAATTGCTACAAGTTAAAAATCTGTATTTTCGTGTAAATGCATAAAAATGCAGCACTTTGGTTTGAGTTGCATAAAACTCTCGTGCCCATTTAGGCACAGTAGTAGAGCCAATTTTATATATTTTAACAATCTCAACTTGGCGTTCGTGTGAATTTTCAAATTGTATTTTCTAGCTTAGTTACATTTAAAACACGCAGAATTCAGTAAATAACAAACAATGTATGTGTAGCGACAAAAATTTGTACGTAAAGCCTTTTAAGATGATCTTAAGACGAGGGTTTGCTAATAACTGATACTATATGGTGCTCTTTGACACACTAGTATTCACAGCATACATACATTGACTCAAGCTTCTATTAAAGCGGAGTGACTACTGTTAAACGATATATACTTTATTTTTTGAAGATTTAATTACAATAAATTGCATGCATTTTCGCGCCAACATAGAAATAGAGAGTGCTTTGGGCAAGCAGTCGTAGAAATATATGATGTGGCAACACTGCACATTTTGTTTACTTTGCTTGTGGCATGAGAAAGTGTTGCTCACAGAGAAAGAGAGAGCGATAGAGAGCGCGTGTTGCCTGGAGTTTCTGCCAAAAATAAAAAAATATATATGTTGCCTTTTGCTTAGAACTTTTCCTTTTCAAAATAAGAGAAAAGCAACCACCGGAAAAAAAAAAAAAAACATATACGACGGGGACAGGACAGACAGGCATGCGAATGTGGCATGCATTGCAAAATACGTGCGTATGCGTGTGTATTTGTGTGCGGGTCGTCACTGTCGGAGACTGCAGTGGGATTTTGTTGTTGTTGTCAACAACAATGCAAACAGCAGGGGCAAACTCGTTTTTGGACTTGAATGTAAGTAATTGTTTGCCTCTGTTGTGGCGCAAATTTTGTTGTACCTTAAAGTTAGGCAGCAGTAAACAAAATGTAGCAATAAAGTAAGGAAAAGTTGTTTAAACAATGCATTTATTTATGATAAATGTATCTGTAAGAATATGGCATAAATGCAAATGCGTTTTGTGCAATAGGAAGAAAAGTAAAATTAAAATTAACTTTTTAACGAATGGCAATACAACATATGCGAGCAGTGTGTACACACTAAATTTGTTTTTCACTGAGTGTACACACTTGATGCAGCGAATTTTTCCTTTTTTTTGTTTGTAGTTAAACATAACTTTTCGTGGCATTTTTTTCAAGTGTTTTAAATGTTACGTTTTAAACTGTGTGTGTAAGTAATGCGTATATATATATACAGATATAATTAAAAACAAATATGTGAAAAATGTGTAGCAACGAAAAGTACACACATAAAAGCCAAACGAAACAACATATACATATACACTACGACTAAATATGTATAAACAAAAAAAAAAAAAAAGACAACAAACGAAACAAAATAAAAAAAAAATACCTTTTTTGCATAAACTTCAATGCACGGCGATCCATTATTTAAAGCAAAAACAATTTGTATAATAAATTAAAAGTATGCATGCGACGACGTCAACGACGACGGCGGCAGCGACGTAGACATCGGCGTTGCGTTGTTTGCTGTTACTGCGGCGGCGGCGGCTGCTGAGCTTGTTGTTGTTTTTATTGTTGGCAGCATATTGCTGCGTTTTGTTTTTTTTTGGATTGTTGTTAGCTTTGTTGCTTTTTATTTAAACATATAAAACAGTTTACAATTTTAAACACAGACACATAAATATATTACAAATATATAAAGTATATACAGTACAGTGACAGGCAATAAATATAATAACAAACAGGCAAAACGTAAAACTTTGTTGCAACAAACACAAAAAATGTATATTCAAAAAAAAACCTCAGTGTTTCAAGTCTGTGTCTCTATCGCTATCGCTCTCTCGCTTACACGTAGCATGTTGTGTGTTGTATATTGTTGTTGTTGTTGTTATTTTGTGTTGTGTGTATAAATGTTTCGTGCACGGGCAATAATTAGTTGTGTACGGCAACTGCGCTTACATTTGATATCAATGCTGTTTTTTCCGAGTGTATTTATGCTTTCCAAAGGCCAAGCACCTGTATACACGACGACGTCAACGTCGACGCCAAGTTGCGTGGGGCGACCGCGGCGGCTTACATAAACAGCGACAACGACAACTCTAGACGCGCGAGTCTAGCAACAAATTTTTTGTATTTTTTTTTTTTTTTGTTAGACGGCACTCACACTCGCACACACTGCTGCACATTAATGGCTTAAGTGGCGACGTCGACAGCGACAGCGACGCCGGCAGCATAACTTTTCACTTAGCGGCATTGCATTTGCCTGTTATATTTATTAACAATTATTTCGATTTTTTGATCAACTTTATATGAACAATTTGTCCGCGATTTGATTATTGCACACACACACAGACACAGACACACAAGGGCATGTCGCTTTGTTTTTTCTTTTTAGGTTTCTTCTCGATTTCGCTGTGTGCGGAGGAGCGTTGCGTTTCTCGTTGTAGACCAAACGCGGCCAAGTTGAATTTTATACTGTGAAATGGCAACAGCGGCAACTCTATGCGAGAGTGCTGAAAATGAAACAAAATGAAGCAGCGCGCATGTGTAGGTGTGTGTGTGTGTGTGTGTGTGTGTGTGTGTATGTGTGTGTGCGGTGTTCATGCGTACGAGGGTTGCTGGCAGCAGCGGCAGCAGCTGGGCAAGTAAAACCAGTTCCACGCACACACAGCGACATTCAACAACATTTCTCTATAACAAAATGCACGCGTGCGAGTGCAATGGCAAGTCAACGTACATTGAAAAAGCGTTGGTGCGACTGAAACGCTGCATCGTTCATATGCGTCCCGTTCGCACATGCCAAATTAGATTGTGTGCGAGCGAAAGAGAAGATAACAAGCTAAAAATCGGGGCTACAGCTGCCCGGCATGTGTATTTTATTTGCTTTTGCGCGCTGGCAGCTACCCTGCCCTCCCTCCCTGCGTCGTTTCCCTTCTCGACGACATAAGACCAGTTTTCTGTTTCTGTATACTCGAATGTCGTTCTCGTTGTTGTTGTTGTTGTGTTGCTTGTTATACTTCATCTTCTTTTTTTACATTTGCCACCACCATCATCGACGACCACGACGACGACGACGACGACTACAACGGCGACGATGACGACGACCCCTGGTACCTGAGACGGACTACGCTCTCTGACTAGCAAGCGGCTTTATTTTATTATTAAAAGTGGAAGCAACGGGTGAGGGGGCAAATTTTTTTTCTCGTGCTAGCTCGTTCGTTCGTACGCACAGTGGTATTTGTTGCATTGTTTCGTGAAATTAAATTGCAGTCTCATTCTCAATGTTGTTCTTTTCTTTGTAGTATTTTTTGCCGTTATTAATGGTTTTTTTTGTTGAGTGTTCACACAGAAGACTCGACTTGACGCTTAGTACGCTAGTACCTTTTATATAAATATATTTAATTGATTAATCAGTGTAAAACCTATTAATATGACTAGTAAAATGATTGATTTATGCAAAAGGTTTCTCTTTTCTCTCTGTTTTCTGTAGAAGTGAATGAGTGTTCTTTTGTTGAGTGTTCACACAGAAGACTCGACTTGACGCTTAGTACGCTAGTACCTTTTATATAAATATATTTAATTGACTAATCAGTGCAAAACCTGTTAATATGACTAGTAAAATTATTGATTTATGCAAAAGGTTTCTCTTTTCTCTCTGTTTTCTGTAGAAGTGAATGAGTGTTCACACAGAAGACTCGACTTGACGCTTAGTACACTAGTACCTTTTATATAAATATATTTAATTGATTAATCAGTGCAAAACCTGTTAATATGACTAGTAAAATTATTGATTTATGCAAAAGGTTTCTCTTTTCTCTCTGTTTTCTGTAGAAGAAATACATTGGTCAAAATAAAGGTGGAAGCCAGCATAATCATCTATTTTTGCAAATTGAACTAGCTCAGAAAAAAGTACCAAATTTCGCGTACAAATATGTATATACGAAGTTAAAATGATCAAAAGCAAAGATTTCGCCACTAGTGATCAAATGTAATCGCCCTCAATTGTGTACACTGTGTGTGAGTGAACAAATTCAACAACGTTCATATAACAAACGAACCACTGTGCCTTGTCAGACTCTTTGGCATTCCATTTTTCATTTTGTTTTGCGCTTGGGCATATACATATGAATGCATGAGTGTGCTGCTGTTGGCGTCGTTTCGTTCGATTGCCGATCTATCTATGCCCCTCAGTCGCCCCTTTGTCCACAAGCATAAAAGTGTTCATCATTACATGCTTGCTGTGCAGTTGTTGTTGCCGTTGTTATACTTGTTGTTGTTGCTGGCAATGACAGCCAACGTCGACGGATGCGACGCAGGGACAGACACGAAACATTTTCGGTTTCGTTTTTTTTTGTCCATGCTGTCGCCGCCATATTATTTTTACGCTCGTTAAATGTTTTTTGCTGCCCGCCCTGTCAGCCGTTAATGCTGCTTCTTCTTCTTCTGCTGCCGACTCTTTTATTTGCTTTTTGATTGTGTAGCGCTGTGAATGCGTGCGTGTGTGTGCGCGTGTGTGTGTGAGTGCGACTGAGTTGGCTTCATCTTTGCTGCTTGCCTCTCAACGGACGGGCCAACTTTTTTAGATTTTTCTTATTAGTTTCAATACGAACTCTGCTTCTTCTGCCACGTTCAACTGTACAAAAAGCCACCGCAGCCCAAGTCAAGTGGCAAGCGGCAAGCGGCAGTGCGGAGCATGCGCTATTTTTGTATTTTGTTTTTTTTTTTTTAATTTCAAATGTATATTTGCTACAAACTCGTTGGGCCACATTGTTGTTGGAGCAGCTTTTGGGTTAGCGGAGCTTTCGATGGTTGAGGGGGGGTTCATTTGGCCAGCGCTTGTCGTCGTCGCACATTGCGCAGTGTGAGCGAGCGCACGAGTGTGCGCGACTAATTTGTGTATGTGTGTGTGTGTGTGTATGTGTGCTCTTTTTTTTCTTCCCATTTCGTTTCGACTAAAATGACAAATGTATAATCAGCGTAAATTGCTTTGCGCGTGCTTTTTTCACAGCCATCAATTTGTGCGCTCTTGCTCTCTTTCTGGCGCGAGTTGGCAAGGCTCGCTCTCACTCGCTTTAGCGCGTACCATTGTAATTGCTTTCGCACACACACACACACACACACACACACACGCACACATACTCATTCCGTGTGTGTGTTATCGTTGCGAGTTGATATTGTGTGGTAGTTTTGTAATTTATTAGAATTTCCTTCACCATTTTTGAAAAACAAAATAAATGCAAGTCTCTTGAGTGAGTGAGTATGTTTACTCAATGAACTATTAAAAATGGACAAGTGTTGAGCACTAGCTACCCGTACCGTTATTTCATTTGACTATGGTGTAATTACTACAAGGTAGATTGGCAGTTGTTTGTTTTAGCTGTTTGAGGCGTGGTTAAGCGCCAAGCAAGAGAGCTACTTAAGATTCTTGACGAACGGTTGACAGACCGTAAAAATTGGATTTACAATTTCTTATTTTCTATACGCTCTATTTAGGTATTTCTTCTACTGATATCAGCGCTTGAGGAACGACCCCTCCTTTTCTATATATGTATGTACATTTGTATATTATTGACTAGTGGAGGTCACTTGTTTAGATTCTAGGCGAGACTTTCCTACACAAATTAGCTCCCTAAACCCATGACACCACGTACAGAATCTACATCAGCTTGGTTCGCAGCTGAATGACATCGAAAGCTTTAACCTATTTTACCTAAACCCAAGAACTTATGCGCAATGGATCCAAATCTTTGGGCCACGAGCTCTTCACCCCTATAGAGACGCTGAACTTGACATGTGTTACGAACTGTACCAGATTATTGTGAAAACGTTAGTTTAAGTCCTATTCTGATAGCGTTGCCATTGAGTCAAAGGGTTGAACTGTGACTTTTGCCTAAAAACCATGCACAGATGCGACCACCGTATGCCAAAAACACCCTTTTTCTACTTGAATTACACGTCGTAGCCATTTTCCCATTTATAATTGAACCCTTTTCAAAACAAACACGCAACAATTTCCCCAAGATCAAAAACTATTAAGTTAAAATATATATACAACCCCTAAATTCCTAAACTTACAGTGATTGCGGCTCTGTTTGCATCAGGGTAAATAATACCAAAAACAAAAAGAAAATGTGCTCATAGTCTTGCTCTGATGAAGGCAACAATTTGATTTGGGGATGAAATTCACTCTATAAAGCCGAGTCTTGAGCCGGGCTGATAATTGCGGCTGAGCCAAATGTGAAAGCATTTTAAATCCTACAATGCTCCTCCCTTTAGCTAATTTTTAAAGGCTAGAGTGTTTAAAGGACCATTATCTGAACACACTCTTCTACATTAATACTTATGTATCCTTACATTACATTTGTACACTTATAAGTATGCATGCAAATATTTCGCTCTTTTCCAATACACTTCTTCTTTTTAACTGGCCATAATAACCCGTTACCGGGTTACGGCCTGATGTAAATACATTCTTTCATTGGAATTGTGGTTTTACGTGGTGGGTCCCAAACCCTACGCACAACTCTTTTAAGGCCTACTGGTCTCAAAAGAACTCAGTGTCGCCTCATACGACAAGCTTTGCTGAGGTGGTATTCTCTAACCCGCTCACCACACGGGGGAATACACTATTCACCCAAAATTTTGACATCACAAAACTTTTGACATCAATATAAAGAAAAACGGGTCTCTAGAAAGCCCAAAGAAACGATTAGTTAAATAAGGGATTTTACTGAAAAAAACGTGTGTAACAATAATCTTTTCAAAGCGTCGTGAAAGAAAGTTACCTGTTAGGGTTTGCAAACTTCGGTTATTCAATAGTTAGTTAGTTAAACAATAGTTATTCTGACTTCCTTAACCCTAGAACGTCATCCTTTTTTTCTGTACACTAACGTCATATGGCGCGCGTAGTCATTTTGACGAAGGATGACGTTCTAGGGTTAAACCAGTTGAAACCTTGTGAATCTGTGGTCATATGGAAGAGTAGCTTAAGTCGACATAAGAAAATGTTAAGATATTGCGTTCTAGAGCTTCATATAAGACATTTCAAGTCACCGTTCCTTTTTTAATTTTATAAGAGAAGAAATATACAAGTTTTAAAAAAGAAATGGTTATGGTTATGATCCGTATAAAGCTCCAGAACGCAAAAACTCAACCTTTTCTTACGTCGACTTAAGCTACTCTTCCATATAACCACAGAAATATTCGAGTATTCGTCAATTTATACCGATTAGTTTAGTATTTTTGCTTGAGCAGAAAGTACTCAGTAAGACCTTTGGCCTTCTACGCGTTGGCAACGACTACCGTATCCGATGGAACGACGAACTCTATGAGCTCTACGATGACATTGACATGGTTAAGCGAATTAACATGATGAAGAAGCTACTGCGAGTAAGGTGTTCAATGCGGCTATGGAAGGGAGGTGACAAAGGGACTATGTCTCCATTGGAGAGCACACTAGCTACCTTTGGTATCACAGTTGGGAGAAGGCATGCGCAAAGCAGAGGCGCATGGAGGTGTGCTTTACATCAGGCCGTAGCCCTTTAATGGGCTTTTATGGCTAGTTAAGAAAAATAAGTTTCATATCCTAGCCATTAGTGGATCGCTCTGCATAAGTTTGATTTTAAAACTTTTTAGTACTTAGCTTACTCTTCACGCGCTAAAACCAGAAACGCAAGAAACATTTAGTCTTGGTATAGAACCTGTCTACAGTCTTATTTTGGCGATAAATCTCAAAACGCATTGTTCCTAAACTAGGGTTAGAGTTAAAGAGCAAACCAAATTGCATTTTTTCTCTGCTTTTTGTTTGACAGCTCTCAGCCAAGCGGCATGTATACGTGTCTCCACACCGCATGTTGCACCCGATTTCCAAACTATTCTGTGCTTAGTGATTAAGTATACGGAATATTAAACCCTGTGCTTAGTGATTAAGTATAAGGAATATTAAACCCTGTACACAAAGTGTAAACAGCCCCAAGAGGTTATTATGGATTTGTTCAATGTATGTAACAGGCAGAAGGAGGCGTGGGAGATCATATGATCCATGGGCAAAAATGATCAGGAGCAATAGTCGAGTCAATATAGCCATTTCCATAAGTACGTCCGTCCGTCTCTACGTTTTGGTCTAAGTTTCTCAGAGACTATAAGATATAGAGAAAGAAAATTTTACAAAATTTTCCGAATCATGCCACCTAATCTCGTAGCACAGTTACCGTTATTCACCCATACCCTTCAGCGCTTCGATAAAAAAATTTGCACAGAAATTAAACTTTCATGGATAAAATGGGTACAATGTATCCCACTGCAAGGCTCCGTCTCGACAGTCTGTATTACATTTTTTTATTATGAAGAAGATCGGTGGGTAATTCACTACTATATCGTTGCATATGGAGCATTAAGTTTGGGGTAGTATTTGAAATGTCTACAAGAAGCATCGATATATATACCAATATTTATATTCTTCTTAATAAAAATTTCTTGAAACTAACAGGATTAAACCACTAAAGTTGTTTTTAAAAAATATTGCTTTTGTTGGGAAAAATATGGCCGGGAGTAATGTTCTAGCTAAACCAGATTAAGATCTAAGGATATATTGGAAATCATAAACTGATTGTCCTTTAAAATATTCCGTCTTTACCGGCTTAGAAAACCCTTTCTTGGCTGTATTTCTGTATTGTGCGACACTTTCCAAGTAAGTGAAAAAAAATTGCGTTATAGACTATTCTAGTATTCTACCATAGTTGCATCCAAGATAACTTATGCTCATTATTACCGCGTCTACAAGCGATGCAAGAAAGAAATCGCATGGCCTCGCATGGAAATGTCCAGCGTCTAAGTGATTGAGCTTCGAATAGTCTTAATGAATCACAGCTTCAGCAGGTCCTCTAATGCCTGTCATTGCTAATAAGCTATAAAAAGTATTGACCTTTGTACACTTTTCGAGACACTATTATTCTAGACGCTCAACCAGGTGTGTGCCACGAATCTCCAGCTTGGTGAATCTTGGCTTAAGTCTAATTTCCATTTCCCAAAACAGTCGTCGAAAGATCTCATAATATAATTTCAAGATAATTTTGGCACAACGTCGAATTCATTTTGGGATGAAATAGATTGCAGAAACATCAAGGCTTGTGATTTTTTTAAAACAGTTTGACAATGTATGCTCACACTTGCAACTCCATATTCTTTATGTATAAAGCCGACTTTCAGAATTTTCTATTCCTAAGATAACACTTATCCGTGTGGTGAGCGGGTTAGAGAATACCACCTCAGTAGGTTATAGCTTGTCGTATGAGGCGACTAACAATGACACTGGGCTCTTCCAAGACCAGTAGAGCTACCCCAGGCCTTAAAAGGGTTGTGCGTAGGATTTGGGACCCACCTTGTAAAACCACAATTCCAATGAAAGAATGTATTTACATCACGCCGTCACCCGATAACGATGATGATAACGATGTTTATCAAAATATCTAGAAATGGCAATAACAATAAGGCGCTGTTCATATATGACGTCACCACCGAGGGGGAGGGTTCATTAAATTGTGACTTTTTGTGACGATGAGGGAGGGAAGGGTATTCCGAAATCGTGACGTCACAATTAAAATGTCGAATTCATACATATCGATCGAAGATCTTGTATTAAATTTTAAATATTTCAAAATATCCTCCTTTTCGCAGCATATACTCTGCATTCTATCTGCAATGATTCCATTCCAAGTTCGTAGTACAGCCCAAAGCTGATTTGATTTTCTTGTTGCACAATTTGTGACGTCACATTAGGGGGAGGGCGGTTAGCTAAATGTGATCTTCAAAATTTTGGTGACTTCATTAAGGCACAAAATATTAATTGGTTAAAATTTCAAATAAGGTAAACTGTTTCAAATAGGAATATAAAAAAGGGTCCCGAAAATGGAACGTTGGCAATTAGTTCTGTTGAGCTGACATTTTGTAGGTTTTGTAACCAAATGCACTCGAAATTAGTTTATGTAAGTGCCCACGACAAATGCGCTTTCAAACGTAAGCTGTAAATGATTATAAAAACGCCGGTATCAAGATTCAAATTTGACCAATTCGATATGAGCGCCAGAAGTGAACATTTGTTGAGGCGATGTACCGAAAAGGTTATTGTCTTTATTGTAGCTTCTGACGATTTGCTAGGATGGGGCTATTGCCCATTAACTGAACTGGAAGTAGCGCTTGGCAAATATATTCTGACAATATTTTATGCTCCTAGCACTTGCCGAGATACTGGCGCCAAGGACGCGCAGGGTTGCAGCACGACAGCTTACGCCAAATATTAACGCTTCTAAGCACGGTAAACAGTTGCACGGACTCTCTTGGTAATCTTGCATCGCACCCTAAAATTTTTAAACAAACATATTGGGAGGTGTGCCTGAAACTTCTTTCAACTTAAATTGAACCCAAAGCAAGTTTTCAGTAAGCCAGATATCTTTTTCTACCGAATTTCTATCAAAAAGCAATGAAGCAAATTCAAACGAAACTTTAGGTAAAACCGTTTAGAGATTTCTGGCACATCCCTGAAACAGCGGTTTGCCAGAAAGCTCTTGCAACCGAATATCTTTTTATAACGATATTCAATCAATAAGGGCGCCCTTTACACGAAGCGAGATTTTCAAGGGAGATCGTGTAATTTGTATCTCGCACCGTTTGATCGCACGGTAATATCGTCCGTAAGTTGTCTTGCCTGCAACCCTATGCGACTTACTTCATATAAGAATGTTAATACCGAGCGAGATTTTGTGAGATTTTCGCTTGAAAAGCCTAAGCAACTCGTCAATGTGCTAGAAACCTCTTTGAGAGTATGGGCAATTTAACAAGAAAGCATCTGATCGACGGATTTGTTAAAAAATTGATTTGCAACTTTAGACAAAACAGTCTCTTTGAATACATAGTATAACAATGTAAATCTATATATTAGAAAAGAACCGGAGATAAAACTGCATGCAATGTTTAATGGCTAAGCAACTTCTTGACAAACAACAATTTGTATGTACGATACGCGAAGGTTCTGAGGCACACTTTTCGATAAACCTTCGTCTGTTCTCGGCGTAATAGGCACACTTTTCGATAACTTTGGCAAGCTTACGCCATTTTGTAAGCAGCAAGCAAGTAACGGTGCGCTGACGTCATCATAGGCAAACCCACACACTCACTTGAAAATATAATTATGTGCTTATGTAAATATGTAAACTCGCGCTGCCGCCAACCACTTGGTGGCCTCTGCTGCGCCGCTGCCCCGGCTAATTGTGGTAAACGCCACCCGTTAGCTGGTCGTTAAGTAAAATACAAAATGCCGACGGCGAAAAATGGGCGCGGTGCGCTCAACGGGGTGGGTGTTGGCCGCTGCCTGACGTTCGTTGAGTGAGCGAGAGTATCGGCAGTCTTGTTTTGACGCCGAAAGAGATAGCTATATGCGCTGTGCTATTGTCAGCTATTTCCAACACTTTGTGCGTGTTGTGGGCGTTGCATTTCTTGGCTATGGTGAGTTTGCGTTGAACATGGCAGACAGTGTGCTACGTATAACAGTTTATTGCGTTCATTGTGTAACAGAATGAACAAAAAATGAATAGCTTTTCAATGAACCTTTGTTATACTGCAATAAACCTTCGGTTCGCGGAATGTTTCAAAAATATCCAAATAATTACAATTTCTGTTATTTCTCAAATAAAGTATAAACTTTTTTAATTAACAACGCAACCGGAAGTGATGAAACCCTTTATAAAAGCCAAGCACTTTGGTGGTACAGCGCTGAATTCGAACGATTTCAACCCCTGAAAATGCACACAAAATTACTTTATTTCGTATGCAAATTTTGAAAATATCATTAAAAAAAACACATAACCAAAAACGTTACGGGTTAAATATTTAAATTGTTATTCAATATCAGATCATTGCAGACAGAGTTAGAACTTTATTTACATGCAAGTCAAAATATGTTAATAAATTGAGAAATGTAATAGAACACAAAAACAAAGACTTCGTATCATCCCACTCTAAACTATAAATTATGCATAAAAAGGGTCTACGGACACAATTTCTGCTTCTTCTTCGATCATTGGGAAGGGCTTTTACGCGGTTTGTCCCAAACCCTGGGTAGACTTCGCTGCGCACATTGGATCACATTAAAGCTGCTAACCAGGAGGCACCACGTGGAGTTTGTGCGTCAACATAGTTAAGGAATAGAACATAGTAACTTTATCTGCTTGACGAAAATGCTTATCTTTTGGTCAAAACTTTGTTATTCTATCTCTTATGGTGTGCGAGATCTTGAGCTTCATAAGGAAGGACGGACGGACGATGGCTATGTCGGTTCGACTATTGCTCCTGATCATTTTTGCCCATGGAGCATATAGTCTGCCACGCCTCCTTCTGCCTGTTACATATGTATTTTAGACAATGACGTCACCGCTGAGGGAAGAGCTCAGAGTCATCAAATTATGACGATGGCGTAGTGGGCTGTAACGTCATTATTCACTATTCGTCACTGTCAAAAACAGCAACTAAATAAAAGTCTTTTTTTTTTCAAAAACAATATATGACGTCACATTAGGCGGAAAGGGGTTGACTAACTGAGACTATTTGTTACAGGAGGTGGATTAAAATCTTAAAAAAAAAATCTTGGTGACGCTTCTTGGTGGTCATCTGGCACAAATCGAAAACATTCCATTAAAACTCCAAAATTTTTGTACTTTTTTCTGATGTGCTCAAAAACTGAAGCTAATAAAATCAAAAGTTCGGAAATTAGAACATTGGATCGTTCTTATTTCTAGAAAATTCTCAAATACGTTTTCTGTAAGGTTCAAAGATTCGAGTTCAAAGTTCGAGCGGCACTCTTAGTTCGAAACAAGATGCACTATAAGAATCTACAACCTATAAATACAAAGTGTAAAAAAAAAATCACTAAAAATAACACCGGTTCGAGCCGGAATTCATTACAGATTCTCGTTCGGGCCACTTGATATGCTAAGAAATTGTATCTTAAACGGAAAAGCCGCCGTGTTAGATGGCTATAACGCCTTAACCAAACAATTCTATAAATGTGACACGCACTTCTGCGAATTTCACTAGCCAATTTGTTCTTAATAAATGGATCTTCTGAAATAAGAAGAAAGATTGTAATTGATTTTTTTTTAAATATAAATCTGTATTATTTATAAAAACTGTGTCGTTTAATACAAATTTTTTGTATTTTTGAACCACATCCTAAATGGAAAAAAGTGCTTCGTTTAAGTTTCTGGCAAAAATAAGACAAAGTTCGTTTCATTGTCTGTTCCAAATTAGAAAAATAACGTAAATCCTTGGTTTTTATTAAACAAATCATCGTTAAGTTAGAAATATAAAACAAATATCACAAATGAGTTTTCAACCTCTCGATTATGAAAATATTAGTAAAACATTTGCTTAGAAGTTTATTTCAAAAATCTCTGAAAGACAGGCGAATCTTCATATCGTAATATTTTGCTTTTACAAAAAATAAGCTATTGCATAAAAATTTAGGTCCGACTTATTCTTTTTGAAACATGTTTGAATCTGGATTAAATTATGCTCAACTTCTCAATATAGGAAAACTAAAAGTTTCTCTCAAAACAAGCTCGAAAGTTGTCCAATAAGTTTAATTTTAGGTTTATTCAGGCGCAGAAACGAGAATGTTAGTAAAAGTTAATCTTGAAAAAAATACTTTCCAAGTTTAAATGATGCACGATTGCATTGCTAACCAAAAATGACACCTTGAGAACAAAAACAACAATGCTAGCAATCGATTGCTTGCTTGCTTAACTGACCATAATAACCCGTTATCGGGTTACGGCCTGATGTAAAGCTCTCCTCCAGGCGTCTCTGCTTTGCGCGAAACTTTTCCAATTGGTAATACCAAAGGTAGCTAGCGTACTATCTTCCTGGTCCTTCCAACGGAGAGATGGTCTGCCCTTTCGTCACTTCCCTTCGACAACCGTATTGAAGACTCTTTTCACAGGAGCTTCTTCATGCATACGCTCAACATGACCTGGCCAGCGGAGCCGCTGGATCTTAATTTGCTTGACTATGTCAATGTCGTCGTAGAGCTCATAGAGTTCGTCATTCTATCGTATGCGGTAGTCGTTGCCAACGCGTAGAGGGCCAAAGATCTTACGGAGTACTTTCCGCTCAAACACTCCTAGGGCATTTTCATCAGACTGCGACATCACCCATGATTCAGCGCCATAAAGCAAAACGGGAAGGATGAGCGTCTAATAGAGTGTCAGTTTCTCTGCAACCACTCCATTAAAAGTATCGGATGAAACTTGGCAAAGTTATGCACACTGTTACGTTGCACGTGTGGTGTAAAAATGATCAAGATCGGATAGAAACTTTAAAGGATATAGGTAATAATTGGCCAACTTTTGACCCTTCCTCCTGCAGCTGCAACAAAATTTTACTTTATATAGATATGTTAATATATAAGATGGAGCTTACCAATTTGGTATGTAGACTCATATTAGGACTATGAGCCAAACAATGCTGACCCTTTGGACACGCTGGATCCGGCACCCACCACCCAGCAGTATGTACAGTAACTTTGGTTACGCCCATACTCCTTAACATTTGGATACAAAATATTGCACTGAAATTTAATTTTAAGGGAAAAGTGAGTGCAGAGTGCGTCCCGACAATCTGCATACAATTTTTTTCAGTATGTGTTACACGGAAATTCGTGTCTCTTGGGGTACCCCTTTCTAAGGCCTACTCCGTTCTTTACACTCACATGTTTTTAGGTCACATTTCGTATAACATTTCTCCTGCCGCGTATGCCAGATGCATACTTTTCTCTAGTTTTTGGTTTATTTCAAGCCCAGTTTAGACTGTAAAAGTGTATTTTAGAATTGTGCAATGTATGGAGGCGTAGCAGACCACAAGTTTCTTTGGGTCAATATAGCAATGATTATTAGTCCGTATGAACATTTAGATCTGTTATGCTTCTTGGCTGGCGATAGCAACCCGTTACTGGGTTACTACCTGATGGTTCAACGATCGGGGTATTCTTTTCGTGTCCCAAACCCTACCCACAACCCTTTTAAAGCCTGAGTTGACTTGGCTGCGTACATTAGCCCACGCCGGATTGCAATTAGAGCAGCTAACCAGGACATACCACATGGAGGTTGTGCGTCAACTTGGTTGTGGTATCAGCCTGACTATTGCCAGTGATCAGAAGAGAGCCTAGATCAGTTAGACACAAAATTTCCACTACGCGGATTTTGTCAATTTATGTTATATAATGTCTCACTCCCTTGCCTCCTAAGAGAATTTCGCGGCTTTCACTCTCTCTATATAAGCTGTCCGATTTGGTAACCAAACCATTTTGACCTTTAGTCCCAAAAGGCAGTTTAAGATTTTTTTATTTTTTTACATATTACAAGATGGCGACACTGGAGATCAGCTAGCGAGGAAAATACAGTATATTTTTTTTTGTGCCGTAACAGTTATCGAAATATGCTGATCGACTGTAGCCGTTAAACCTACCTAGCTTACGGTTCTAATCCACAATGTGATTGTCAATATATCATTATAATAATTAGTCGGTTAAGAAATATATAGAAGGTATTCATTTTGTTCCATTTCCCCACAGAATCATCGTCCACCTTAACTATCTCATTCCATAGGACATTATACTGGAACACCAACCTAACGCAGCACAAGAAATAGAGTAAGGCAATAATGGACCAATACGCACGGAAGACTGCTATTGGCGTGAAGTGTGGCTTGGACTCGTGACACTGAATCCATACGCAGCAGAAGTAGTGCTGCTAGTTCTACCACAAGGGACCGCCCTTAAAAGCTGTCAAGGGTGTAACGATTGCCAGGGTTGTGCATTGCCCGTTGGCTCTCAGAACGATTTAAACAATTCCCTGCTTGTTTCCCCCCGAATGATGACACAGCGATCTCATCAGCGCTGTAACCAATGGCAATCTCATTACACCCCTGGCTAGAAGTATTGTTGCCTAACACAACGCATAGCCATGCACTTTTCGACTGTTTGGTACTGCCATTTTCTTTGTGGTCCAAATGCCCAAAATCCCAATGTCTCGAATCAAGAAGTCACCTGTTTTATAGGCGAATTACAGCACAGATACTGATTTGATTTTATCAATCTGTCAGACTCTTAAAAAAGTAAGTAACAGTCACCCGTGCGGTGAGCGGGTTAGAGAATACCACCTCAGCAGGTCAAAGCTTGTCATGTAAGACGACTTATAATGACACTCGATTCTTTCGACACTAGTACAGCCACCCCAGGCCTTAAAAGGGTTGTGCGTAGGGTTTGGGACCCACCATGTAAAACCCCATTTCCAACGAAAGAAATACATCAGGCCATAACTCAGTAACTGGTTGTTATGGCCAGTTAAGAAGAAGAAGAACAGTCGCGACTGACTGAGCCTATCTGGTTAAATATACCTTGGCGCAGAATCACATAAAAAATCATTTTTTCGTAGATGCTCTATATATTTCGACAGTTATTGTAAAAGGCAATGATATCTATTCTTTCGCAAGCATAGTTCCAGTGCCGCCATTTTATCTTAACATCTTGGTTGATTCTAAGAAGATTGGTATAAAAACTTCGTTGGAAATATAACGCATGATGTGATAACCTATCTAGGTCCCCGTTTTTTTTGTCATTACTCAAAATCAGCAAATTCCGACCTTGGGATAGTAAGGAACTTGTCAAATTTGTTGAATGTTAATTATTTTAGGCACAACCCTGTGAAAATAGTTCACTCCCGCAACACCGGGTGGTGATTAGCAGCTAGTCAATGGCACTACATGGAGGTTGTGCGACAATGTGGATGTGGTAGAGACAGCGATCCCCTTGGTCATTCCCAAGTGAATGACAGTCAGAGGCTTTACACTGTTCTACATGAACACCGGCGATTATAGATCAGCATTTGGTAGCCCGTTGAGGGATGGCGTATGCGCCAAATTGTCTGAGCTCGGAATCGCTCCGACTTTGTAGAATGACGTTGTGCAATGCGCGCAGCTACTTTAAGGTAGCAAAGCAGCTCTCCGAACCTTTTAATGCCATGCGAGACAAGGTGATGACAACTGCGACCTCTATAACCTTGTGATGGATAGTGTGTTACAAAAGGCTCAAATGCAACGGAACGGAATCATTTTCGATATTATCGCTATAAACATCATTGGTCATACCAAGCGAGCAGTTACCAAAACCTTTGTGGCTATTGAAAGATAATCTGTTAGGGTGAGTCTTGTGCTCAAAGAGAGCAAGGCAAAGTACAAGTTCTTTTCGAGTAGAGAAACGCCGCGTTTTTGTCTAACACCAGACCCTAACCCTCGAAGGACGATGTCAGCATGGAGATCAGTCCGAGAATCACTCTTGTCAATTACGAAACTAACTCTCTAGAAAACGCTCATTCTTCCCGTTTTGCTTTATGGCGCTGATGCATGGGTGTTGACGCAGTCCGATGAAGATGTCCTTGCACTGTTTGCTCGGAAAGTACTACGTACGATCTTTGGCCCTTTACCTCTTATCTTTATCAACGACTTCGCATTGGATGGAATAACGAATTCTATGAGCTCTACGATGGCATTGACATACTCAAGCGAACTAAGATCCAGCGGCTCCGCTTGCTAGGTAATGTTCTGCGTATGCATGAAGAAGCTCCTGCGAGAAGAGTCCTCAATGCGGTTGTCGAGGGTAAGTGACGAAAGGTCCGACCATTTCTCCGTTGGAAGGACCAGGTAGAGAGTACACTAGCTACCTTTGGTATCACCAATTGGACCAAGCTCGCGCAAAGCAGAGATGCTTGGAGGAGAGCTTTACGTCAGACCGTAACTCGGTAACGAGTTGTTATGGCCGTAATGCTCGCCAGAATTTAAGGAGCACGGATACTTTTATTGGTCAGCCACGCCCACGTATGTTACACATTTGCAATTACCAAGTCAATGCTATGCAAAAAATAATTTTTAAGCTAATTTCCACTAAACAGCTATTCGGCGAATTTCGCCACTCTACTGAGTATGGTATAATTTGGTATTATAATTGCTTTTGTAGCAAACCGCTTCAATACATCTACCATCTTTTCTTTTAAAAGGATTTTGGGCATTTTCATGGATCACTATATTCGACGCGGTGTTTTGTTCTAGGCTAAAAATAACTGAAACGGGTCTCTTTGAAAGTAAAATTGTAAGCTTTTTCTTCTTGAATGACCATAAAAACATGTTAAAATTTATCTTATTTCATAATACAAATATCAAAAGCCGACTTAAAAGAAGAGCAACAAAACAATGTTCTCTAACAATGGTTTTGTTCTGCTAACAATTTCATTGCATTTGGATGGATTCAATTCATTTTCAGGATATTAATAATGTTCTTCTTAACTGACCATAACATGAGGTAAAGCTCTCCTCCAGTCGTCTCTGCTTTGTGCGCACCTTTTCCAATCGGTGAAACCAAAGGTAGCAAATGTGCGCACTACCTGGTCCTTCCCGCGAAGGCATCGTCTGCCCTTTCGTCGCCTCCCTTCGACACTCGCATTGCCAATGTTAGTTACATGTAAACGTGTCATAGCCTAATTATAGGACTGATAGGTTTTTATGTTAATGTGCTATTTAAACTATCAATTTCTTGCCATAAATAAAGGTTCTAAGCGTTAGATAATGACGTGTGGCATCGGCGATATTATTGACAAAGGTGTGTCAGAAATAGCTTTATACGAATATCAACCCAACAACTATTTGGCGGTGTGCCAGACATCTTTTTAAGCCGAATTTCATTCAAAACGCGATTCGCCATTGTGCCCAAAACTATCGGCATAATCATCTGAACAAGGCTTATTTACCTATACTAATATTATAAATTCGAAAGTAACTGTGTCTGTCTGTGTGTTCCTTTTTCACGCCTAAGCCGCTGAAGAAATTGTTTTGAATTTTGGTTTAGAGATAGATAGTACCATGGAATAAGAAATAGTAATTTTTTTGTGGCAATATCTTAACCACTTTCTACGCAAAAAAGCGTAAAATTACATAAAATGACACAAAATCTCAAAGACTACTGTTATTTTTCCCAAAACTGTGCACAGAGTCTGGCAACACCTGCTGAATGGTAAGGAGAACGGAAAGGTGAACGGGAAGAAGAATTTGATCTACCTCGAATGAGGCACGAGCAAAAAGGCAGTGCCCACTACTTTCGATAATAAAAAAATTTCGTGTGAAATCGTGAAAAAAGGAAGAAGAAGAAGAAAATGAGGAAGGGAACGGGAAAAAGAATATGCTCTACCTCGAGAGGAGCACGGGGGTTGGCGATCGAAGCCCTAGAACGTTATCCTTTTTCTTTGTACACTAACGTCCTAGTTATTTTGACGAAGGATGACGTTCTAGGGTTAAAATCGGCTTAAGGCCGAAATTATCTGCAAAAATTGCCAATTTCTACATACTTTGCCAACAAATTCACTTAAATCATTAGATGTTGTGAGCTTTTGGGTATCTAGGATATATTTTTATAGGGATTCTGCTATTGCAGTCGAAACACTTGATGTCGACAAACTCATTATTCAATATGCATTATTATCGGTAAAGTATTAATTACAATGCTTTCCATTGTTTTCACACAAACTTGCGTTTCCACTGTTTTAAATTTTTTACCGCAATCGGTTCAGAAAATAGCTAGAATCAAGCGGTAAAAGACTAATGTAGCTGTCACATTGGAGCCGCTGATAATTCAGGCGCAATTTTTTCATTATTTGAAACAAAAGAACGGTGGAGTACCAGTACTTGTAATTGTTATAATCACAAACAGAAAGTTTTATCCAATGTGACCCATCGATTGCGCTACAGCATTGGGGTAATCCAAGCTATTCGAGCTATATACTGCTTAGCTCTAGCTTCCATGAGGAAGTTTTACCCTAAGTTTTGCAGCGCTAAAGTCGCAATTCTTTCGTTATTTACAGTACTCTTCTCCAGGACAATGCATTTCCGAAAGTTGTTTTCTTTCTTGGTCAATTGCGATAACATCCACAAGGCGGGCAACCATATTGCTTTTCATTCTGAAACTTTCTTTGAATATAAAGTAACTTGCTATGGGCACACCTTTAAAAAATATGTAACTGTGTAAATATATTCATAATTCTGTAATCAATCCACTTATTTTTATCCAAATTTCTCGGGGATTTGGCGAGAAAGCAAATGTCGTAACAGCATCGACAGGAGACACACTTCTGCAAGTTCATCATCATCGTTGGCTATACTATCAATGGCTTCAGGAAATTGTTAAAGTTGCATTATGGCAAGCTTGTTATAATTATTTTTACTATCAATTTTCTTCAACGTCTGTTGTCAAACCAAACAAAAAACAGCTGTCCGGCTGCGATTAGCGGCGAGCTCCAGCGGCTCCAGTGTGACTGCGCTGTTATCCTTTAAAGTTTCTATACGACCTTGATCATTTTTGCACCACTCGTGCAACGTGAAAGTGTGCATAGCTTTGCCACGTTTCATCCGATAGTTTTAATGGTGTTGCTGCAGACCGTGAAATTCTGTCACCCGGAAAATGCGCATCTTTTGGTGCAAATCTTGTGTCTCTATCTCTTATAGTCTCCGAGACCGGTGCGACAACACGGACAGATAGACGGACTTGGCTATATCGACTCGACTATTGCTTCTAATCCTTTTTGCCCATGGTCGACCACGCCTCCTTCTGCCTGTTGCCTACATTTACACCTTGTGTATAGAGTATAAAAACCCGTGCGCATATGCTAGCGCCATCTAGCGGCATCTCAACTGCTCCTTGCTCTCGATAAAGGCGATATCAATTCGGGCACAAATATTGATAAATTGCAAAAACTATGAGCTTTTATGTTACTTTGATGTGTGTGTGTACGTGTATTTTCATGTATGGTTTGTGAGAGGCTTGACGCCGGCTTACAGAGTGCTTTAATGTTACGATTAGCTTAAGGGAACGAAGTGTGGTTTATGTTACTTAACATTGAGCTTTTCTGTTATTTTAACTTTGCAGATTATTTACATTATGTTTAATGAGCTTAATACCGTTCTTCCACTGGATTGGCCACATTGCTAACAGCCGATGTTCAAAAGCTGCTGAAAGCTGAGCAAAGTGCGATTTATCGATAGCAACGCCAATCAGCTGTGTCTGGCTTAAGCTTTTGCGAGATCAGGCGGCAAAAAGCTTTCTTATGTTCATTATCACATATATGTATGTGCCTATTGTTTGTGTTTTGCTTTGACTGCGCAATGAATCTTTTGGTCTACAGGTGTTTATCAGTTCCAAGTGTTCCAGTGTTATATTATTTTTTTTAAATAAACATTGTGCTTAATAAACTTAAACACTAAACGTTCGTTGATACCAGTACGTATTTTCGCAAGCATATTGTAGTACGCCGGTCATATCTTTATTTGTTAAGTATAATTTCTATGAGCTTGTTTGTTTGTTTTTAATCTACGTGTTCAAGGTCATTTTTGCAAATTTATTCTTAAGTGGCCATATCCACCCGTTAGCGACTTCCTTCAGCAAAAGTAGCTAGTGCGAAAGACGCCAAAGATCCCGTAAGCACTCCAAGGTCATCGGTATCACACTACGCCCTCAAGCAAAACAGCCAGGATGAGGCATACTGCCTACTGAGACCAAAGTGTATCGATCCTTGGTAACAGCTTCTAATCCCAACAACACCACAAGAACATATTTCGTACAATATTCCTTAAATGCCTCGAAATCTCGATGCTTATCTTGTTGATGGAATTTTTTTTGTGGAACACGCGTGTGCGTCACTCCGTCTGTCTGAGTTATGTCTGCGCGTGTCGTGCATTAAAGAACCCAGTAGAAATTCGCAAATAACAAAATCAAGCGAAACAAAAACAACTGCTCTATTAATAAGTATTCGGCGTATAATGCTCAAGAGATACCAAGTCACATAGCAGTACAAAATTGAACAAAATCAACAAGTCAAATAAATATGTGCATATGTTTGCCGATTTGATAGATAGTAGTGTGCCGGTATTTAGATACGAGCAGTGGCGTAGTAACGGGGATCGAACCTGCCTCCGATGAGTCTTTGATGACTTTAGCTCATTATGGAATGAAACCAAGATGTGCTCACTCGAAGTCGCTGCCTCTTAAAATAGTTACCAATTTAGTCTATATCTGATAGATGTGGCGAGTGGACGTCGCACAGTGGAGCCAACTGACTTATTTTTCGTCAAAATTCATAACTTTTGAAAGAGTAAAGATATTTTCATAATTTAACAAGCATGTAACGGACAATTCCGTAATTCCGATACACTGCGATAAAAGTGCTGTAAATATAGGGAACTTCAAAAAAAGTTGCGTAAAGTCCGATATTATATGTAGTGGAGAAATTGTGTCGATTATGCGAAGTAATCGGTACCACACTGAATTTTCGCTTAGCGTATTTATAGGTAACTAGGCTCTACGCGAGAATGGCATCAAGTATACATGAGAGACTTTGGCCTTAATGGCCTGACTTATACAAGAGATATTAGGAGGGCCCGTACTGTTGTATATTTGATTGTCTTTTCAAAAGATTCCTGTACAATATGCTATCATGGGTATGGGAGAAGTTTCATTTAAAGCTTGAAAATCCTTCTCATATTTGTGTGAAATCTATCGGAAGCTCAGAATAATTAAATTCAATGCTATATGTGCTGTCCAATCGGCAAAAAACTTGTAAACTAGTGTAATCAAACTAGCACATTAGCTTCTTGAGTCGCAAATTTCAAAAGTAGGTTTTCGTTCAAGTTAAAAGTATAGAAATTCTCGCAAGGATTCCAACAAAGAAAATTCGTTTTATAACACTTTGAAAAATATGTCTGAAAATTTTGCCGCTCGATATTCTTCTGATATTTTTCCAACTTATGTACATCCTAAATAAAAATTTGTGGGCATTTTCATGGTTACGCACGTGTGCGCACTTCTCTACAATTTCAATATGAGAAAAAGCAAAGAAAAACTAAAAACGTTGTATTAAGTTTAAAAGGCATGAGCCGTGTAGGGTATGGTCTTAGCAAGCAAAGAGTGATACGTGACGTGACATAGAAGTGGGTTTTGTCTACATCTAAAAAAAAACGCTAAAGTCAGCAAAAAAAGCGTAAGTTTTTCAGTGCCATTCATTTAATCAAAGAGTGGTACTTGACGGGACAGAATATGAATATTGTCACAATATTATACGTGACACAAGTTATTTGACATATTTTCTCTTTGGAAGTTATAATACAAGTAATAAGGTGCTTTTAATAGCCAAATTTTCAGTCCCGGTAGAATATATATAAAAGATAATGTCCATAATGGAATATATAACTTCCCAAGAAAAGTATATGGAATTTAACACTAAGTCATTGCCCCCCATTGCGCGCTACGCTACTGAATACGAGTAAAATGTGTATATAATATACCGATAAGGGAATTGCATACATTATCATAAAATGCGCTTAGAGATTTGAAAAGTAAATGAAAACATTGGGTGCATTTTCAGGTAGACAACAATAAAACTATCATAAATGAGTTTATGATTATAGGTCGGCGGGAAAGTCAGTTAGGCTTTTGTGTCGTCTGGTTTGGGTTTTCCTAGAAAAGAATAGACTGTCATAAAGATTTTATGCCTTGAAGTGTGCTAAAATCTCAAGAAATACAATAAACAGCGCCTAATGAGAGCAGATTTTATTTTACGTAAATCAAGCACTCAAAAGTTAGACAGTAAGAAGACCTCTTCAGGTGAGCAGCAAATAATAATAATTCTAAGCTAATTGTGTTTTGATTTTCGGGAGTTTCCTATAGAGTTAAATTTGCATGGTTGGTATGCAAATACTCTATGTAAGCGTAAGCTTGTTTCAGTTGTCATAACCTCTGTTGTTTTATGAAAGTTAGTAAACAATCTTCGAATTGTTGTAGCTGGGCAGAAGATTCCAATATTAACAATAAATGTATCGATTTTTAAGTGTATACAAAGTAAAAGACAAAAAATCAACAGAAGAAAGTTAGCAGCTAGGAAAAGCCGTTTACGCTAAGCCGTTTACGCAGAAAATAGTATGGAAGCACAACTTTTTTCGTGAACGTTGTTGTCTCAAACGTGAACATTCTTGGTTTTTCATCGATGCATCGAAAACATCGATCGCCTGTAATTTTCCGATGTTTTCCGATGTTCTCGTACATACGATGCATCGGCAAAACATCGATGTTTTTAAAACCAACGAACATTTTAACTATTTGTAAGGTTAACGTATTTCACGATCATGCCAAAGTAAGTCTTATTCTCAGTTTTACAAATAACACTAAGGCACAAATTTGATCTCCACGAAAGTGTAATATAGCAATTTGCAGAATAGAGTGTCATCCTAAAGGTTGGGTAGGTAGTTTCCTTTTATAATAAAAAGTACAATTTTCGAATACAAAACATCGCAAAACCAGCGATGCATCGATGGACTCTGCTATGGTAAACAACGATGTTTTGATCTGGATTTACATCAATAGTCGATGCATCGATGTTTTTAGTTCGATGCATCGACCTACATCGATGTCCATTGTCGATGTTTTGGTGTGGATTTACTTCACTAATCGATGCATCGATCTACATCGATGGACTCTGCGATGGTAAACATCGATGTTTTGATCTGGATTGATGTAACACTAATCAATGCATCGATGTTTTTAGTACGATGCATCGACCTACAACGATGGACTCTGCTATGGTAAACATCGATGTTTTGGTCCGGACTACATCACTAGTTTTAAGTAGTTCACTGCATCGCGAGTGTACTGTACTTTTATACCATGCCAAGTGTGACGTCTTTGTCAATATTAATCGCAAATCTAATTTCATTTTCAAGTTAAGTTCAGAGCCAACTGTCCAACATCGAGAGCGCGTAGCACACTTGTCTACTGTTATACTGCACCCTCCAGCCACCATCATTACCAGCAGAGCAGCGCCACCACCAACTGGCCATGCGTTTTCAGCAGATTCTACAGTTAAACCAATATGTCCCCGCCTTGCGGCGCACCTTGTCCAGCAGAGCAGCAGCAGCGGCAACCGAACCACAGCTCACACAGGTAAGCAGAGTTAGTTGCCACAACCAAGGTGAATTACCTGCACCGCAGCACCATTTAGGTAGATAGAGGCGGAGTCAAGGCCAACAGCCACCAAAAAGTGGTTGCTTGGGCAAAAGTTGGTTTGGGGCGTGGCTCTACGTTCTAAGTTCGAATTGCAAATGGCGATTGCTGTGTACAGTTATGCATCAAATTTGAAATATGATTCATTCTTTGCAGATAAGCGATAATGTGCAGCGTGGCAACTATGCGACGCTCAATGACAAGGACTTGGCGCACTTTGAGCAGCTTTTGGGCAAAAATCATGTCCTAACCGAAGATCTTCAAGGCTATAATACGTGTTTTCTTAAACGCATACATGGTAACTATAAAGATATATACATATTTTAGAATGAAAGATACTAAGTGAGTGCGATAGAACAATTGCACGATAACAATATGTTAATATAACGATAATATTTTACGATAGCGTGCATTGTGTAGACTCTGTCCTCTTATGTATTCCTCTCTGCGATGATGAGTTTCTGTGACCATGATTCCAACAGAGTATTATTTTGTTTTTTTTTTTAAGTATACCGTCAATTTCTTACTTCAAATCAATTTCTAGCTGACTTAAACGCAACGTATCTAGGTGAAACTTATATTCTGCAAAGCGCAATCATTTTATCTTTCGAATGGCATAGATTTCACCTGAAAACGTTCCGTTATTGCGAAGTAATCGGCACCACACTGCATTTTCGCTTAGCGTATTTATATGTAGTTAACAAGAGCCGTTATTTACGAATTCACTTAAGGTGCGGTTCATAAATGACGTCACAGGGGGCTAGGGGTACATCAAATTGTGACGAAAAAATGAAAATATTTCACGCAGTTTTCTTTTCATTTCAAATTCCAACATATCGATCAAAGATATTGCACAGCTCAAAATGTTTGGTGACGTCATTTATGAAGAGCCTGTTCGGAAATACTCAAACTGCATTTTGTTCGCTCAGACTGAGTCGCGAAGGTAGGCCGCGCGTGTCGTGTATTGCTTTTAGGTAAGCACCTCCGAACTTATGTCGTTTTAAGAGTGAGTTCCTGTCAATGCGTCTCGGAACGCCTGAACCAATGTTAGCTTTTCATTTCGAATTCAAACATATCGATCAAAGATGTTGCATTAAACTTTGGACTCTTAAAAATATCCTTCTTTCGCGTTTTTAACAGCAGCATATACTCTGTGCATCCTATTTGCAATGAATCAGTTGATATTCAAAGTTGTTTTTTTTTTAGTTGCACGATTTGTGACGTCACATTTAGGGGGAAAGGGGGTTGCCTAGGTTTGACTATTTGTGACAAGGGGAGATTAAAAAACTTCAAAATTTTGGTGACGCCTTTATGCACAACCCCTTGGAGAAAGTGAAAAACCCTTTGAACTCTTAGCGCAAACAACTGTACACGAAATGTTTATCGAAAGCCTGGGAATGGCAGACTCCTTAACTTCTTAATTGTCTGTTATAGAAGATAGTTCGCTTGGTTTGTGTCCACCCCATTTCTGAGAAGGTCTTGCGCAATCAATATTGGAACAATTTTCATCAGTTTTTTTTCGGATTGTCGGAGCAATTTAAATTTTCACAAAGACGCTTGCGGAGTAGAAATAGCGAGAACAGAGAAGTAGCGGAAGCCATTATGATTGATTTGGCAAAAGATCAACATTGTTGTCATGAGTCGACGTAACAAATTTAACCGATTAACGTCAGACTTGCTCCCAAATTTTCCCGTTTCCTTACTCTTTTTCTTCTTCTTCGTCTTCTTCGTTTTCCTATTTCTCATCGTCTTAATCTTCCCCATACTCATTTGAAGAGCTATATGATGAAACAACCCCGACCTCCTTGCCCCTTTGTAGTTAGATCATATTCCTTTCAGTCGTTAATGGACTTGTGAGTTTTAAAGAATTGAAAGCCGTAGTCGGTCGGTTGCAACTCTGAACAGCAGAAGTACTTTACTGATATTTATCGACAAGCTCACCTATACACAAAATCGATATCAAAACTTTATTCAAGTTTTCGTGACAGCAACAAAGTTTATCCAATTCTAATGGTTTTTACTTTTCAGGGAATAGCAAACTGGTGCTAAAACCAGGTAGCACCGCTGAGGTGTCCGCCATTTTGCGGCATTGCAATGAGCGCAAGCTTGCCGTCTGCCCACAGGGTGGCAACACTGGCCTAGTCGGCGGTTCCGTGCCCATTTGCGATGAGATTGTGCTCTCCATGCAACGTCTGAACAAAGTGCTGTCAGTGGATGAGGTGACAGGCATTGCTATTGTGGAAGCTGGTTGCATATTGGAAAACTTTGATCAGCGAGCTCGTGAGGGGGGTCTGACTGTGCCGTTGGACTTGGGCGCCAAGGCTAGTTGCCACATAGGTGGTAATGTGTCAACCAATGCGGGTGGCGTGCGTGTGGTGCGTTATGGCAACTTGCATGGATCGGTGCTGGGCGTAGAGGCGGTGCTGGCCAATGGCCAGGTGCTTGACTTGATGTCCAACTTCAAGAAAGACAACACCGGCTATCATATGAAACATTTGTTTATTGGCTCAGAGGGCACGCTGGGCGTGGTTACCAAGGTGGCCATGCTGTGTCCGCACGTTTCCAATGCTGTAAGTGTGGCTTTTTTGGGTCTCAATACGTTCGACGATGTGCTCAAGACGTATGTTAGTGCCAAGCGCAATCTGGGCGAGATTTTGAGCTCATGTGAGCTGATCGATGAGCATGCCTTCACGGCAGCCATGCAGCAGTACAAGTTTCTGAAGTAAGTACTATTGTCCTTATAGCAAGTTACACAAATTAAGACTTGCTGCGTTTTACAGCTCACCGATTACGGGTTATCCCTTTTATATGCTTATCGAGACCTCTGGTAGCAATGGCGCACACGATGAGGAGAAAATAAACCAGTTTCTGGGCGAGGGCATGGAAAAGGGTGAAATACAGGATGGCACCGTCACTGGAGATCCGGCCAAAGTGCAGGCAATATGGAAAATACGCGAAATGGTGCCGCTAGCACTAATCGAGAAAAGTTTCTGCTTCAAATATGATATATCATTGCCGTTGCGCGATTTCTATGGCATTGTGGATGTAATGCGTGAGCGCTGCGGTCCATTGGCCACTGTCGTATGCGGGTATGGTCATCTGGGTGACTCCAATTTGCATTTGAATGTGTCCTGCGAACGTTTCAACGATGAGATCCACAAATGCGTCGAGCCTTTTGTCTATGAGCACACATCCAAGCTGAAGGGCAGCATAAGTGCCGAGCATGGCATTGGTTTTCTCAAAAAGGACTATCTTAAGTATAGCAAAAATGCGGTGGCCATTCAATGGATGCAGGATATGAAGAAAATGTTTGATCCCAATGGCATACTAAATCCCTACAAGGTGCTTAACTAATTGAGTTGGCAGTTAAGTTGTAAATATAAGTTAATTTTACTTGTATATAAATAATTAATGTCATGTATCTATGTATAAACAATTACATTTCTCCTATCGAATGTAAGTGCTCGTTTATTATTGCGCTTCACAAGAAGGGAGCTGCAGATGATGGCGATCTCAAGTATCAGCATGTATAGTATTTAGGAGCTTTCGGCGGGTGGACTTTGCCTGGGCGAGTCTCTTCACGTAGAGAGATGCGGCGATTAGACTCTCACATTGTTGTTGCAAATAAACTTCTGGTGGATATCCAGCGTCCCTTACCGATTTTGTCTGTGTAGGCTGCTATCCATCCAACCAAATCAGCAGGAACGATTGGCTCAGCCCAGCTCATCCGCCATTTCATTGCCCTGGATACCTCGGTTTCCAGAAACCCAGTAAGACGGACTTTGTTATAATGTGAGATCATGTTAAGTCTGATCTTACATTCGTCACTACAGATCCTTACATTTGCCCCATTCAATTTTCTCTCATGGATACAGCTCGCGGCATTTAGAATTGCGTAGATTTCCGTTTGTAAAACCGACGGCAATTTACCTGTTGCGCGTGAGTAGCTTGAGTTTTCATCGAGATACCAACCAGCACCAGTCCCATCTTTCGTTTTGGAACCGTATGTGTACATCGTCCAATCGATGTTACTTTGGTCTCACTAGAGATCCTGCTTTACTTCATAGCGTTGAAGCCTGGTTGGTGACGCAGTCCAATGTAGATACCCTTGGAGTGTTTAAGCGGAAATGCTCCGTAAGAACTCTGGCCCTTTTAGCGTTGGCAACGACTAACTCATTGGATGAAACGATGAACTCTATCACAATCGTTCATCATTTTTATTCATTTTCGTTCATTATCTTTTAGAAAACTCTATTCTTCCATATGAGAAGTAGTAAACTTCAGTATGACCTCGATAACTTCTTTGAATCCTCTCCATCTGAGCTTCGAAAAGTGTAAAATTAGTTTTTCGCTAAAAGTTATTTGTACTTACCTTTATAAATTTGTCAATAGTCCTCTCGAAACTCTAAATAATAATGAGCCGGACGGATTGGACATTTGGGCAAATGAGTTTTAACGTTGTCTGATTCTGCCTGACAGTTCGACACTTATGGAAACACGACTTCAGATCAACTTCAACTAATCGAATAGACGCTTTTAATACTTTGTCCGTTGTGCTCTAACCGAAATTACGAACCATTAGAGCCATACTGCGTTTTTTGCTATCGTTGAATATTATATTTTACAAAAGTGTACAATAAATAGAAATCCGTGGATCCTTAAAGATTCTTAATCCTTAACAAACAATCCTGGAACAAACATTATATCAAAAACGGTCGATTAAATGATATCTCTTCAATATTCTTGTTATGGTAAACATATCATTTCCATTGTGGCTCAACGGACTCAAGTTTTCACATCTCTCAACATGCTGAGAGTTTTTTCAATCGAAAACGTAGCACGAGATAGACATAGCCAATATGAGAAACTAGTTTTGCTGTTGGAAAAACATCTTCTGCTTCTTCATGAAGATCGTACCATAATTCAGCTCCTACACTTTTTCGTGCGTAGAAATAGGTACAGGTTCCCGATTTTTCAATTAAATCCTTTATTCGTTTATTTCCAAAATGAAGAAATTAATATGTTGGCAAGTTTTTATCCGTGAATCTACATTTTAGTGCATTGATCAAGGAATCTAAGGGTGGAGCGATCTCTTTCGAAATTAGATCAATGTCTTTTACTGTTCTAGATCTTCGAAATTCAGCTTGTTTTCTTCAGCAATAAACTTGGAACCATCAAAAGTTCTTTGAATTTAGTACATGTTAATTTTCTCGGCGTGCACGCAGGGTATATGGGATATGGCTAAAATGTCTTATATATAACGAAACTGCAGGAGTGCCTTACATCAGGCCGTTACCTGTTAACGGGTTGTCAAGGCCAGTTAAGAAGAAGGAAATATAACGATATAAATTTTTTTTAATTTTGTCATTGTATTCGTAAGCCCACGGGAGTGGGGTTATTGATCCCCTGATCAATTTATGATTCTAAGGAAAACGGAGAAGTTCGTTATCAGAACGGGACTACTCGGTTGTTTGAGTGAAGTTGTTCGATCTAGTAACAGAGTTACCTTTACTAGACAATTTTTACTATTTTGATGTGCTGTTTGCAAATAACAATGTTTTAGTATTGTTCCGACCTAGACACAGTTTTGCACAGAGCAGAACTGTTTAGAACATACGAAGACTGTCATAACTCAAAAAATTAGATTTTGGAGAAAACACATTTAAAGTTTTGAATTTGCTCCCAGCTAGTAGAAAAGACAGTGACATATTTCTTTCTCATGCGGAGAGTATAAAAGATATTTATATGAAATTTGGACACAACATGAAGCTGGATATAATCAACAATTCTGCATCATTAACTCAAAAATCACGTTTTTTGAGTTATAACAGTTTTTTAGAAAATAATGATAATATAATCACAAATGAATGCTTCGTTCTCTTAAGAACTTCAGTTAACTAACTGTCAAAATAAAAAAAATACAATTTTAAATAGGTGATACTTATTTAATGTGCGGGAAGTTGCTCAAATTCTTTGAACATTCAATTCGCAAACAGATGAGATTAATTGCAACAACTAGTCCAAAGCTTTCCGATAATTTATTTGAAATTTTTAGTTTTGCAGTTAAACGAATTTGCATAAATTCCTTGATTCTGCCGTTTGCAAAGTGTACGCAAAAGATTGAACAGTTTAAAAACGAAGGCGTTAATATCAGAGTTGCCAAACTGATGCAATACAAACGCGAAGTATTTAAAATAATATGAGCAGGGGACCGATCACCCATGGCATTTGGATTGACTCCATTTGAGAAATGAGTAAAACCAGTTAATTTACTTTCAGTAAATCGGCGCGTCTAATCTTTTATATTTTGGTTTATTATGTTTTTAATTAGCATAAATAAATAAAATATAAGCGCAGCGTTTTATATTTCGAAAGCACTGTCTATTTCGCAACAGCTGTTCGATTATAGCAGACTTATCGATAACACATTAAGCGATCGGTATTTTCGACAAAATAAACTTTAATTTGAAGCGTAGAGTTCACTTCAGGGTCTATTCTTTTATATTTTGGTTTATTGATGTTTCCACTATAGAAGCATAAATAAATAAAATATAAATGCAGCGTTTATATTTCGAAAACACTGTCTACATACGCATTTTATATGCGCAACAGCTGTTCGATTATAGCAGACTTATCGATAATTAAGTGATCGGTATTTTCGACAAAATAAACTTTAATTTGAAGCGTAGAGTTCACTTCAGGGTCTAATCTTTTATATTTTGGTTTATTGTGTTTTCCACTATAGAAGCATAAATAAATAAAATATAAATGCAGCGTTTTAAATTTCGAAAACACTGTCTTCATACGCATTTTATATGCGCAACAGCTGTTCGATTATAGCAGACTTATCGATAATTAAGTGATCGGTATTTTCGACAAAATAAACTTTAATTTGGAGCGTAGAGTTCACTTCAAGGTGGTGTGAGTTGTGATTTGGCATTTGTTGTTGTTGTTTTTGATGCGTTGCTAACGAAAGCTTTAAGAAAAGCTTTTGTCCGGCTTTCGTATTTTATTTATTATCGTTGTGTAAATCGCAATGAACAGCATTTTTAGTCGGCATTTACGACTAGCAACAGGCTGAATTTCGCGAACAGCGTAAACAAATAAAGTTCGAATTTACATAAACACTTATAACAAAAAATTAACTTCAAATAGGCAACATGAGCGGGTAAGCAAATGGATAATGTGTATTTACATGCAAATATATACATGTATCTTATTTTGTGTTTTTTTGTTGTTCTTTTTTTTTTGCAGCAAAGCTGACATAGCACTTATTGGCCTGGCCGTAATGGGTCAAAATCTCATATTAAATATGGATGAAAAGGGCTTTGTCGTTTGCGCCTACAATCGTACCGTGTCAAAGGTCAAGGAGTTTCTCACTAACGAGGCCAAAGGCACCAAAGTGATTGGTGCTGAGTCATTGAAGGACATGGTCGACAAGTTGAAAACGCCACGCAAAATAATGCTTTTGGTCAAGGGTAAGTTATTATTAATGCATACATAGTTGAAAATTTATAATTAAATGGCGTGAACTGATTTTATGTATATATATGCACCTACATATGTGTGCATGCGGTGTTAAGAGCACGCGCGCGTGTGTATTAGTGTAAGTCAAAGCAAAGTCATGTAAGCAAGCCGCTTGATATGTAGGTATGTAAGCGAGAGCGAGAGGCACAACGTATAACAGTTCTTATGTGTCACATTATGTACATTACAGCAATATGAATAACTGTAAAACTGTTTTTGTTTTTTTTGGCTTTTACTCACACACGCGCACACACATGTATATAGTATGCAAAATTTACCTGTTTGGCGTTCATTTAGTGATGTGCCAATCTATTTAAACATCGCTTCACGCTCATCGTGAGCAGAGTGAACGAAATCTAGTGACATTGATGAAATGATATGTGATCGTCGAGACAAGAGTTTCTAGTTTCTTTTTTTAAATCAAATTTTAAATAATTGAAAACTTATTTCTAGAAAGAAAACAAGAAACAGCTTAAATCGAAATGATCAAGCATATGATATTCATTTAAACATCGCTTCACGCTCATCGTGAGCAGAGTGAACGAAATCTAGTGACATTGATGAAATGATATGTGACCGTCGAGACTCTAGAGTTTCTAGGCATTCTAATGCAAAATGAATGTATACTTTTCATTTGTAAAATGTTTGTTGAAACGACCGCTCAGAATGAATTGAAGAATTGATTGTATTTATTTTTTTTAAATCAAATTTTAAATATTTGAAAACTCATTTCTAGAAAGAAAACAAGAAACATAAATTGTCAAGCATATGCTATTCATTTAAACATCGCTTAACGCTCATCGTGAGCAGAGTGAACGAAATCTAGTGACATTGATGAAATGATATGTGATCGTCGAGACTAGAGCTTCTAGGCATTCTAATGCAATTTGAAAGTATACTTTTTATTAGTAAAATGTTTGTTGAAACGACCGCTCAGAATGAATTGAAGAATTGATTGTATTTATTTTTTTTAAATCAAATTTTAAATATTTGAAAACTCATTTCTAGAAAGAAAACAAGAAACAAATTGTCAAGCATATGATATTCATTTAAACATCGCTTAACGCTCATCGTGAGCAGAGTGAACGAAATCTAGTGACATTGATGAAATGATATGTGACCGTCGAGACTAGAGTTTCTAGTTTCTTTTTTTAAATCAAATTTTAAATAATTGAAAACTCATTTCTAGAAAGAAAACAAGAAACAGCTTAAATCGAAATGGTCAAGCATATGATATTCATTTAAACATCGCTTAACGCTCATCGTGAGCAGAGTGAACGAAATCTAGTGACATTGATGAAATGATATGTGATCGTCGAGACAAGAGTTTCTATCTGTTTGTTGAAACGACCGCTCAGAATGAATTGATTATATTTATTTTTTTTAAATCAAATTTTAAATATTTGAAAACTCATTTCTAGAAAGAAAACAAGAAACATAAATTGTCAAGCATATGCTATTCATTTAAACATCGCTTAACGCTCATCGTGAGCAGAGTGAACGAAATCTAGTGACATTGATGAAATAATATGTGATCGTCGAGACTAGAGCTTCTAGGCATTCTAATGCAATTTGAAAGTATACTTTTTATTAGTAAAATGTTTGTTGAAACGACCGCTCAGAATGAATTGAAGAATTGATTGTATTTATTTTTTTTAAATCAAATTTTAAATATTTGAAAACTCATTTCTAGAAAGAAAACAAGAAACATAAATTGTCAAGCATATGATATTCATTTAAACATCGCTTAACGCTCATCGTGAGCAGAGTGAACGAAATCTAGTGACATTGATGAAATGATATGTGATCGTCGAAACTAGAGTTTCTAGGCATTCTAATGCAATATGAATGTATACTTTTCATTTGTAAAATGTTTGTTGAAACGACCGCTCAGAATATATTGATTTTATTTAATTTTTTTTAATCATATTTTAAATAATTGAAAACTCATTTCTAGAAAGGAAACAAGAAACAGCTTAAATCGAAATGGTCAAATATATGATATTCAAGTTTTCGGTGACTGATTTAGGCTGCTCCCCTTAAACTCTAATAAGTATCGCATTCAAATTTACGTATATCTCAAAGAGCTGAACGGAGTAAGGCGAATTGATTTTGATCAAACGTGTAGACTCTAACAAAACTGCACTGTCACATAAATTTGGTTGCGCTAATTCAACAAATAAAAACGATTTCAGCAAGTACGTGGATTTAGCCGCAAAAAGTATGTATCTAAGTAGCGCTCCCTCCCAGTTCGACTAAAATAGCACACTCCTTTGCGAAATCTTGTAAAATTGCTTTTTGGATGATCGTTGAAGGTCACCGAACACTTTTAGCTCGCCAAAATGATTGCAAACAGTTTGTAGCTTAGTTTTTCCAAACTACAGTGTTCATTGACTTTGAGTAAAGAAAAGCATTAAATACATACATATGTGCATAGGTACATACATACAACAAGCCGTTTGGTTTCTCACTTGGCACTAGAGCTAAAGCGGTTTCTAAAAATCACTCGTCTCGCCTCGCATGACCTACCCAATTTCGGCTCAGCATGGCTTATCTCCTTATGTTCCGCTTTCCGTTTTTGGGTTGCTACCTAATGCATAATCCATGTACATGCAAACAACGGTTCATATGCAAACAACGAAAATCTCGGACATACAGATAGGTCACAGATTATAAACGCGAGTGTCATGGTCACTAGTTGGATTTGTTGGTCTGTCTGTCAGGCGGGCGGCAGATGGCAGGTAAATCGGGCATATTGATTGTTTTATCTGCTGATTCTGACTTTTCCTGTGTGTCGTGATTATCATTGAGTGATTCAGCAATTTTGATAGATCATTGATATCAAATTTGCTACTCGACTAGCTCGGTCTTATCATGAGCACATTGAGTGTCATTTGTTTGACCTTGACCTCGCTTTAAGGTTAATTGTTATTGCAACTTCCAAACTTAAATGGAAGTCTATTAAAATTAAAAAAAAAAATTAAAAGTTTAAAGTTGCGTAAGATACATATATATTCCTATAAGCAAACCTCTTAAGTTGATCAAAATTCTTATATTACATAAAAGGAGTACAAAATTCTTCATACTGATGGTTCATAAATCTGGCATATTGCTTAACTTTGAAATAAAACTGAAAGTTCAATAAGTTTTTCTATCAAGTTTTCCCCTTACTTAGCCTTGGTTACGCCGGGCGTTCAAAACCTCCAATTCAATGTCGTTAATAAAATTATAATTTATACTTTCAATTTTCGCTATTAGTCTTTAAAGGCATTTTTTTTTTTAAATTCTGTTGCCATGAAAGTCTATTATATCTTACACACTTTTTCGCTGGTCCTTCTGGCTAATCTTTATACTTTCACGTTCTTTGCAGCTGGCAGCGCCGTAGATGACTTCATACAGCAACTTGTTCCACTGCTCACAGCCGGCGATGTCATCATTGATGGTGGCAACTCCGAATATCAAGACACATCGCGCCGCTGCGATGAGCTCGCCAAGCTGGGCTTGCTTTATGTTGGCTCTGGCGTCAGCGGTGGTGAGGAAGGAGCACGTCATGGTCCCTCGCTAATGCCGGGCGGCCATGAGGCTGCTTGGCCACTTATCAAGCCCATCTTTCAGGCCATATGCGCCAAGGCGGACGGTGAACCCTGTTGCGAATGGGTAGGTGATGGCGGTGCTGGCCACTTTGTTAAGATGGTGCACAATGGCATCGAATATGGTGACATGCAGCTGATTTGTGAGGCTTATCATATTATGCAAAGTCTAGGACTGACTGCGCCACAAATGGCCGATGAATTTGGCAAATGGAATTCGGAAGAGTTGGATTCATTTCTTATTGAAATAACGCGTGATATACTTAAGTACAAGGACAACAAGGGCCATTTGTTGGAGCGCATCAAAGATACAGCGGGTCAAAAGGGCACTGGTAAATGGACTGCAATTGCTGCATTGCAGTACGGCGTGCCGGTAACGCTCATTGGCGAAGCGGTCTTTGCAAGATGCTTGTCTGCACTTAAAGAAGAGCGCGTGCATGCCGGAAGCGTGCTAAAGGGCGTTCCAAAACCGCCCAGTGTGGCCAACTTGACAAAGTTTCTGGATGCCATTAAACAAGCCTTGTATTGTGCCAAAATTGTAAGCTATGCGCAGGGATTCATGCTGATGCGTGAAGCGGCCAAGGAGAATAAATGGCGCTTGAATTATGGTGGCATCGCACTGATGTGGCGCGGCGGCTGCATTATAAGAAGGTGGGTTTTTGAGTGGCCGTCGGCCAGCAATAAGAGTTTTAACATATATTCACACTTACTCTCATCTTTCAGCGTATTTTTGGGCAACATAAAGGATGCTTACACACGCCAACCCACGCTATCGAATCTGCTGCTGGATGATTTCTTTAAGCGAGCCATTGAACACGGTCAATCCGCGTGGCGCGAAGTGGTGGCCAATGCCTTTCTGTGGGGCATACCCGTACCTGCCTTATCCACTGCCCTCTCCTTCTACGACGGCTATCGCACGACCAAGTTACCCGCCAACTTGCTGCAGGCACAGCGCGACTATTTTGGCGCACATACCTACGAGCTGTTGGGAGAGGAGGGCAAATTTGTGCACACCAATTGGACGGGCACAGGCGGCAATGTTTCGGCCAGCACCTATCAGGCTTAACGTCTGAAAGAAGTCCACCAATCCTCCGCACAATACATTCCATGTCCCTCTCACTGTTTTTTCAACTTTTTAATTGGGGTACTTTACGCCAAGTAGTAGTAGTACTTATTTATATAGTAAATAGCATGTACAATGTATGTATATAATTTCAATTGTTTTTTATGCATAATATTAAACTGGTGTTTTTTTTCACTAAAATTTAACAAGCGAAGGCTTTAATGCGTATGTTTTGGTGTGATTTATACGAGTCTTTCGAGTTACTTGTCCAGAGGGGCGCTGGCCAAATATAGACATTGCACAACCCCTGACAAAGCCTGCTGCAACACACGCTAATCATCGGAGGGGCGCAGCGTTTTCTTTTGCTCAATCACCAGCTTGTCTGCTGTGTACAAGTGCCCAATAATGACCTGGAAGCAGTTATAAAAGGTATTAGATGTAGACAATATAAGGGACACCCTGTAGCCATTTTTATCAAATAAACTAAATCTATACGAAATGTAGTGGCTTTGGCTCATATATAAACATATTTTCAATAGTAGAGGTCTAGGAGTTCATACAGACAAACGGACATGGCTGACATTATGCTGATAAATTTAACAAAACGAACTTATCCTCCTTTTGCCTACATTTCACAAATTTATAGTACTTGACTCTATGGGTACAGGGTATTAAAATGTTATAAAGCTCCATGCGGCTGATAGTCTCATTGGATGGACGCCTCACCTGTCGACGTATCAATTCCAGATTTTCCTTGGCTGTTGCCATTAACCGGTCAATCTCATTAAAGTTATTGATAGACTTATTTGTACGGAATGAATCGCGTATTTTACGTTCCGCATACATTCTAAACAAATGCAATTAATATATTAAACATACATTTTGTTATTTCACAATAATCACCTGAAATTGTAGTTGGGCAACTTTTGCGCCTCTCGCAACAAATTTCTATATAATGTAATAGCTTGGCGGCGCGTTGACATCTTAGCAAAATGTTTTTCAAAGCTGTTTTTATTTAATAGTTTAATCAGTTGTTAATACAAACGTGCTTTTATTTCAATTTCTGTTTACTTTTGATTGATGATGACATAAAAGACATAATACTAACCAGACCAGTTGGGATGCGGCGGCAAATTGTATGCATCAGCTGTTTTTATATTTTTCTAGTGCTGTTTAACTGTTGTGCGGCAAAATGGGGTCACACTTTTTATAGCTCAGTATTTGCTCTGTCAAATATCGAAGTTTGATGTTTTATTGTAAATGCGATAAATAATAAAAAACAACCACTTTTTGGTTCATATACATTTAAAATAGTCGGAAACTATAAAAAATAAAAGACAAATGTTTCGATTTTAAGCAAGACAAGTTCTCTTTTTCCATGTGGCAACACTGCTCGTACATTTGTAAAAGGAATACAATAGTTATTTTTGCTTATTAAAAATGCGGAACTGTTGGCAACAAACCGAAAACGTTTATCACGCCTTCTTCGTACTACATTAAACACCAAATCAAATATGATCCCGCCAATATAACGCATCTAGTCGATAATGTCGATACGATTTTACATGTCAAACCTGAACAGGCCACTATGTAAACAAATGAACCAACTTAGCTGCAGTTAGTGGTTCGCGGTATGAATGAATGTATATCGCCAAGAAAATATCGATATTCATATAGTCGATAACATCATATAGGAGCATCAAATTTTGTAGTGATTTCATAAACAAATACATATTATTAAGTATTAAGTAAGTAAGAAGTAAGTAATATCAATTACAAATCAAATAAATTTATTTATTTTTTCCAAAATACCAATTTAAATATCGATAAAATGCGATATATTATTTTTTGACATCGCTAGTTCACATATGTATGATTTCATAAACAAATATATATTATTAAATATATTAAGTAAGAAGTAAGTAATATCAATTACAAATCAAATAAATTTTATTTATTTTTTCCAAAATACCAATTTAAATATCGATAAAATGCGATATATTTTTTTTTGACATCGCTAGTTCGCAGTTCAATTGAATCAAGTTCTTTAGCAGAAGCTGTGTCAGCTTTACTTTTTTGTTATAAATTGTCCATCGGTGTGGTTGTGTCGTGCGAGGCGAATAATTTTTGGTGTGCATTTTGTTATTGGTTTTAAATAACAAAATAAATTCAATTCGATTGTGCGCATGTAAGTACACAAAGAAACTGATATTTTTTTTTCCATTGGCAATTTGCGAAAACTACATAAAGTAACTGAAAAATAAGTTGAGGCGTAAATGTGCATAAAAAAAAACTGCTGAATTTTGCAATTGAAATTGTCGTGGTCAAATTTCGGCTTGGCCTCTTGGCGCAAGTTACTAGTAACTTCTCTGGCCGGCGTCGTACGACGTATACGTCAAATTTTTGCAGTCGCCGCGTGTTGGCAACAAACAAATTTCCAAGTTGTTGAAACATTATAAGGGCATATTTTTATGTGCGTTCAAATATTTGCATATTTTAGAAGAAAAAAAATGCTTGCTTGTGCCAGCAGCAACTTGTCCCAAAAAGTCGCATTCGCACAGAATTTGAGGTTAAACATGAAATGAGAAGAAAAAAAAAATTTGCGTCATGTTTTAGACGGCAAGCGTGTGAGTGTGTGTGTGTGCGTGTTTTTCGCCCGAAAAGTTTCTTTTTTTTTTTTGTTTTTTGCATATATACAAATCTGTGTGTGTGTCTGAATTTGTTCATATTAATTTGGCTAATGATTAATTGGATATCAATATAACATTTGATGCACTTTTCATTGGAAAACTCGCTGCTGTTTGTTGCATTTTGGCGCGCTTCGTTTGCGCGTGCATGCGGCCAATGCCTACGCGTGTCTTCTCGCTCGCACTGCTGTTTAGCTGGCTTGAACGCAGCAACGTGCTGTGTGCGTCTTTTTTTTATGTGATTCAGCATCAAAGCGAATTTCAACACTTTCTGCAACACGCCGCTCTCCCCTGGCAGCGTACTCATTAGTTGCGGCTTGTGGCATCTTTTCGAGGCATGCTACCTGCCCTGCATTTGCAGCTGCAGCACTCTTGTGCGCTCCTCTTAGTCTCTCTCTTACGCCATTGGCTTGGCTGGCAACAGCTGTTGTCCTTTGGCGCGCTTTGTCCAAGCAGCGCAACCGATTGACGTAGCAGCTCAGTTCAGTTGCATTCGAATCTTTGGCAACGTCTGCCGCACAGCTCAGCAACGCTCCGCTCCGCTCCGCTCTTCACTTTTCCGTAACTTATCTAAACAAACAAACAATAAAATTCAATTGTTTACAAATTGCAGCTCCCTTGTCGGCGACTTGTTTTTCAAAAGCACCGGAACCAAAGGATAACTCTTAAAAATGGCTCAAGAAAACCAAGATATACCCACATTTAAGTGCGTGCTTGTTGGCGACGGTGGTACTGGCAAGACCACCTTTGTAAAGCGTCACATGACTGGCGAGTTTGAAAAGAAGTATGTGGCTACTTTGGGCGTGGAGGTCCATCCACTTATATTCCATACGAACCGCGGCGCTATCCGCTTTAACGTCTGGGACACAGCTGGCCAGGAAAAATTTGGTGGACTGCGTGATGGCTATTACATTCAGGGACAATGCGCCATTATAATGTTCGATGTGACATCACGTGTCACATATAAAAATGTGCCCAACTGGCATCGCGATTTGGTTCGCGTTTGTGAAAATATACCAATAGTTCTATGCGGAAACAAAGTCGATATTAAGGATCGTAAAGTCAAGGCTAAAAGCATTGTCTTTCATCGTAAGAAAAATTTGCAGGTGAGTTCAAAAACAAGCTACAAATCAGGGCTATTTGGTGTACATAATTCACAATGTTTGTTTAATTAATTCTTAAAACATGTGAGTGCGATCTCGAAGAGATCTGATTCTATAGGACGCAGCAGTCTTGCAGCCGGACAAAGGCACAGCCAGTGTTCTTGGCACTCTACCTCTCGGTACTCGGCTTCTAAGAGTTTGTGTCGTCTGTCTTAGCACACGCAATGCCAATTATACTATCAAGCAGGGCACACCAGGTGCACAGAAGGAATCCTTTGGGCGGTTAAATATCTTAACTGGCTTTCACTCAATATCGATATAGCTTATTCTAAACAAGACTCCGAATTTTGGAATCAGTTAAAGCTTATATAATGCAAAATGCGCAAAAAATCAGTGTGAATTTGAACATGTTCCCGAAAATATCAAATATATATTTGATAGATGCTCTGAAAATTATGAAATAGACAGATGCAGCACGAAACATGACAAAAATAGAAAGAGAGGGAGATTTTGATTATCTTGTGCATCATATTATCGAATGTTGGATTTAGGAATAGTCCCTAATGATCTTTTAATATTATATACTAACTTTCTTTTGTTTTATATATTTACAGTACTACGACATATCTGCAAAGTCAAACTACAATTTTGAGAAACCCTTCCTTTGGTTGGCCCGCAAGTTGGTTGGTGATCCAAATCTAGACTTTGTTGCAATGCCAGCTTTATTGCCTCCGGAGGTAAAAATGGACAAAGATTGGCAGCTGCAAATCGAGCGCGACCTGCAGGAGGCACAGGCAACCGCTCTTCCAGACGACGACGAAGATCTTTAAACTTAGTCGTAGTCACATTGCATATACAAAAATCCAACAACTAAACTTACACACACAAAACACAAACACACACACATAACATGAAACACGAAACAGGCAAACCAACAGATGAGATACTGGAATCCACACAGTCACATTACCAACAGCAAATATTGCAATTGCCACCTTATAATTTATGTACGAAGAGTTATATAATTGATATAATATATAGTTTTTTGTAATGTGTCCTATAATTTTTTTTATTTTTTTTTATGAAATATTTAAAGAATTTAATTTACAATGCTAAAATAATACATCTATTCCGGTGGGCAAAAATCAATACCTACCAAAAGCAAAAGGCATGCGAAGTATAGCAAAACAATAAAGAACAACTTAGAGAGGAGAATGTAACTTTTAAGTCATGATGGAAAGAGCGGCAACATTATTTTCGTTAATATAAGAAATCTATGAATGGAAAAAATAAAGAGAACTAAAATACAAACAAAACCGTGGCAACTTTTTATTGAATAATAATTTATAAACAAAATGCATGTTAAAAGCGTATAATTGTAGCGCTCTAATAGCTATAAAAGTTGCCCAATTCGGAACGCTAAACTTCTATACCCATCTAATCTTCAACTGAAAATGGCAAAATACTTAAGAAATATGTTATACTTGCAGCTAAGACAAAGATTTTCATCAAATATTCGATTTGGATGCTTTCCAGCGTTCATTCACTAAGAGATTTGCAGCAAAAACTTTGAAATAAACAAATATAACTAGATTAAAGCTTATATGTTAAATTATGTAGAGTAAGATCTATTGTGCCTCCTACTGAGCTTATAATTCCCCTGTCTCAGTCCTATCTCTGCTGTAAACTTGAATGGTTCCAACCGTGCAATGTCGGTCAGCGAGATGCTGTATCACATTCAGCCAGCATGTGCTGGGAGGATTCCACCTCAAGTTCGCAGAACCTGCAGGTGCTGGAGTTGGTGATGCCCAGCTTCAGTCTACAGTGTCCGGTAAGCACAGCTGTCAGAAATCTAATAGAGTTCTTTCCTAACTGAACCTTTTTAGGTCGTAAGAGCCGAGGAACTGTGTAGCCTGTCTGAGGCCTGGGGCGTTTGTCCAGCTCACGGTTCGTCTCAGTCTTAACTCTGCTTTCAGAAGTTGCTTGACGGTGTGGCTTCTAATGCCACAAAAGGGCAACGTCTCTTGCCATGGGGGACCCATCTAAGTGCTAGTATATTATGTTCTGCCAGAAGGCACAGCTTCAGTTGGAGTGTATTCTGGTTCCCGCAACCGCCCTTATGGCGGCCTGACTGACTGATAGTATTGCTATTACAAGTAGAGAGTAAGTCAATTGATATTCAAGCAACCAATTTTGTTACCAACTACACCTACAGTGGACAGTGGTGAATCTTTGTAACCAGAAAAGAAGTTGCTACAACTTGCTGAGGAGGGCAGATTAATAGCAACAAGGCAAACGGATGTTGAGCTGAGTTGAGTAAAAAACCAAACAAGAGAAACTTGTGCACAGATTTGACGGGTTCCAATATTGATCTGCTCAATTTAGGTGCATAAAATGCTGACGAAGCTATAGTTTCAAGTGAAAAAGTCGCACACAATATCTCGCTCGATAGGATTGAAGGCGAGACAACTTACGGGCGGGATACAAATCACACGGAATCGCTTGAAAATCTAGCTTCGTGTAACAGGCGCCTTCTTGACATCCTTAAGACCAGCCCGGATCATTGCATATCCTCCACTGCAAAGTTATGGCGATTATGAGTTGGCCGCTGTCTCAGAGCCCACGAAATGCATGAATTCGGCCAAAATGAAACCCTTCTTGACGTCAATGTACACGTTCGGCCGCACGTGGTGCATTGGTGCCCTTGCAAGGCTATTTTAGCCAACAACAACGATTTTGCAACCAAATGCCTTTTCCTTTTCGGTTGCCTTGCGTCCAAAATCATCTTTCTACACCAACCCATGCTCGAAGGCACATCGTTTTTGACATTTCTTAAAGACCTTGTCCGGCAAATGGACCAACTTGTAAGGAACATGTATTTGGTCAGCGTTGCAATACCATGTCGGCAATACCTTGATTTTCAAATCACGCGCTTGATCGACCGCTCTTTCGACATTTGTTACAGCTAGAACTTTAGAGCCGTGACACAATTGGTAATTGGCATTGCTAGCACTAAGGTACGAGCGGAAGACATTGCCCAAGCTCTAACCCACATCCAAGTTGGCAGCCATGTGATAATCGAGTAGCAAATCAAAACTTTTTTCAGTTACGCGCAAGCGACTCTCTCATTGGGTTCGCTGGTGCAGAAAGGCAAGTTTTCAGCCGGTGCAGCGCGCTTGCTCAGCACATTGAGGATCACCGATTTGCCCATACTAGACAGGCCGACAATGGTGGCATCTTGTTGGCAGTTGCAGCTTCTACGCAGAGCGGCTGTGCTTGCCACACTAACACCGGAGAGAAGCTGCAATGCCGAGGAACCAATGCTACGATCAGGACTGTCACGATCAACAACGGTAAAGAGAAGCGTTTTTGTTGTACGTTTATGTTTAAGATTAGATTAGATTTGTGGTGGATCTGATGGCTCATTAAAGGAGTTTGACCGATCCCTAGCCCATTGTGCATGACTTGCCAAAATGAGCAATCGTGTGCTTGCAAACACCGGACAGTGATGTACAAAGTTTTCCGTTGAGTCGGCTACTTCGACTTGGGTCGTCAATAAGGCCATATTGGTCAGCTGTTGGCCAAATGAAGGGCTCGCAGACGATATCTGGTGGCCCTTGGATTGGTTTCTTTCACAACATATTTTGTTGCGCGGCAGCCAGTGATGAATTTCCAGCGTCTGTGTGGTTCGCCATCCAAACAACCAATTCAGTTACATCGAAAGGAATGATTGTGCATCAGCCGTGCTCCCGCGCCTGTTTCCTGTGACAATGGCTCGGCGATTAACCAGCCTCGTGTCGTTCTCCGCCGACGCAGGAGCGCTGTGTGTTTGCGGACTCGTCGGACTATCGTGCGTGGAGAGATTTACGTTGGGTCAGGCGTTATTTCCTCCAACAACAGGTACTCCAAGGAGCGGCTGAGAGCGTCTGTCTTTGATAAGGCTTCAACAGCGCCCTCCTGAGCATCCATCACTTCAGTCATATTAGTGAATGGGTTTTTAGCCTGTACATCCGAAAGCTCAGCTGTCATAAGGGCGGGGGAATAACCACCAGTCCCACCAGTGCCCTGTGCAGAGTAACCAGGTTTACCCTCCATTCATGATCATTGTACATACTACGGGGTGGTTAAGGCCCGAGGGGAAATGTTGTCTAATTTACAAGTCTGGAAAATTGGCCCCGATTCGCCACGTTACTGCAAGAATCATTGTCCGTGTGGCGATAACCAGCCATATCAGTCCGACGCTTGAACTAGCTACCACTCACGAGGATGTCACTGATAAATCAGCAGGGCACTAGACGAGTTCCCATGCCGCTCAAAATTATTCAGTACTTGTAAGTAAATCATATTAAGGATGATATAAATCATGTGACGTAACAAGAAAAGTGTATATGGCCCCATTTTTTATTGATTTTAGATCATTTCTATCTCTACTTCGTAGCCAAATGTTTTACTGAGCTCCGTTCCGATTCCATAGTATACACGCTTTCAAAACAGCTGATTACGAAGAGGAGGAGGAATAGAAAACACGATATAACAACTTTGGTGTGTACGATGTTGTTGTTTTTTTTTCTACGTATACAGTACATTTTTTACTTCAAATCAATTTTTATCTGTCTAAAAAGCAACGTATCCAAATGAAACTTATATTCTGCAAACCGCAAGCAATTTATATTTCGAATGGCATAGGTTTCACCTGAACACATTGCGTTATTGCGACTTAATCGGTACCACACTGCATTTTTAACATTTTTTATATTTAGACTAGTCCATGCCACGAAATGCCAACGTTTGTTGTTGTTTTTTTACTTCAAATCAATTTTTACCTAACTAAAACGCAACTTATGCAGGTGAAACTTATATTCCGCAAATCGCAAGCGTTTTATATTCTTAATGGTAAAGGTCTTACCTGAACAAGTTGCGTCATTGCGAAGCAATTGGTACCACACTGAATTTTTGCTCAACTTTCATATAGATTTTCGATTAAAAAAAAAGTTGACTGTACTTTACAGTCTCGAAAACTTGATGGCGCGCTTCGCAAATGCTTAAGCGGTGTTGTCTCTAGCGTAAGACTTCGAAAAAAAAAATAAAAGTCTGTTTGTTTTTGTACTTGGTTGTATATAAACAATAAGTATCTAAGAAATATAGGGGCTGATCTTTATAGATGTAAGATGTATGCACAATTATTAGCAGATTTTAGCTTAAAAACATCAAATTTATAATTTAGGCAATATTTAGTTTGAAATGTGAGAAGCTTTCAAACGTAATTGTTTTCAACCTGGCAGATCAGTTTGGGACAACAGTGTGGAAAGGCCCGACGCATATCCGAATCAATTTTACAGTTCTCGCTGGGCACCAAATTGTGACGACCGCAGCTAGTTACAGAGATTATAGGGTATAAACAGCTATAGCAGCTAACCAAATATATGCTACTTACATGCTGATTTCGAGCACATAGTCGGGTCGACAATAGATCGACTCACAGTGCCCATCACGGTTTATGGGCTTATAGGACTGATTCTTTGGTATGGCCTGGTTGAGTTCCTCATAGTAACATTGACCAGGATAATCTGGTACATATAGGCGTTAGTCGTCGCAGTTTTAAACGTTTGAGGAGCCAACTTACCTGCATGCACGGCATTGCCACGATAACGAACATCCGCCCAAACGGCTCCACATAGCAGAAATGGCAGCAAGAGGTAGATTTTCATTGTAAGATTAAGACTTTTGAAAGATGAGTAAGAAAGTTGTATGTATGTAATAATAGTATATGAGATAAAGGCGATTCCAAAGCTACAACTTGGCGCTTGTGAGCTATCCGTGCGACTGAGTCAATTACAATTAATTGTTGTTGCTTTTATATAAAATTAATAATAAACATTGCCGCACTTGAAATTCTACACACACATGTACAGTTATGCGTCGTGACTTATTATTTGACTACAGCTTAAAGCTGTTGTTTAACATTATACACTTTAAATGAAAAATTTGGCAAGCGGGCATCATGCATTTGCGGAGTGCTTATGTGTAAAGAGGGACGCAAGCGATTCATTCATGGAGTGATGAAACCAAGGTGTGCTCACTGGAAGTCGCTGCCTAAAAAAGGTCCAGATGTCAATACTTCCAAGTCATTAGCATTACCTGATAGCGGATGCAGAGGTATGCAGTTCATGATAGCCTCAACCTTGACCAATAACTGCTTGGTTACCTTTACGATGCTCTCCCACAAGCCACCGATGTGCGTTGAGCTTGGAGGTATAGTGTGAAAGGTCACTCCCCGCTGGCTGCATGTATCGGCAATGAGTAGCTGCTAGGAGGCTAACGTCTTTATTATTTAATTTTATATGCTTTTAACCTTGGTCAAAATTTGTTGACACAAAGCTGAAGACGCTTAAATCGACTTTAGTTTTAGCTAATTCCGAGCGGACTTAAGGTTGACGAGTAGCACATGTCTCGTACACTCACTCGAAAGAATAAATTCGTTTGACGGATTCAAAGGAGAAGGTAAGTAGTGGTAGTGTAAGCTGGTAATGCTACCGTCTCTTCAAGATCAGCTATTATTTCGTAGCATCTGGAACGAGATGCTCGACTTTTTCAATGCCGTTATTTCGATAACTTCTCAATTGTGGTAAAAAAAACACATGCGGACTTATCACAAAAGTTCTCGGTTAGAAGCTAAGTACAGCTCTTAATTGAAAGCAGGATTCCATAAACTGTTGTTCTTCTCAAAACTATTATAGGGTATGCAAACGTCGACGTCACTACTGAACGTTCGGCTTGTTCTTGTTGCTGTTGTTTTAGGTAGCTCTAGTTTAAATTAATTAGCGTAAAAGCGTGGGCGGGTGTACATAAGGGGAGGGGCTAGTGAAGGGTTTGTGAGGGATTTCTGAACAGCTGCTGACCCTGTTCGAAGAAATTAAGATCGGCAAGTGGCAAGGTTGTTCGGGGGCTTCTGTAAAGCAAATTTGCATTTGAATTTTTGATTTATTTGTTTTAATTTTTGTTGTTGTTGTAAATATGAAGCGATTATCAGAACCTGAATCAGATCGTAGCCTTGCACTAAGAGTTCCAATGAAAGCTTTATTTCTTCAATTCTAAAGCAGTTAAGAATTTGAAATTTTTTTTGCTCATTTTACATGTGGTACATTTAATAGAAGACTAGCTTCAAAGAGCCTGAAAGTAATTGAGTGGAATCCTGAAGCGATAAAAAATGTTTGTTAATTGATGATTGTGTTTTGCTGTCTCTGTCAGACCGACTCACTCGTAGGCAAAATTGAGAAAGTGAAAGAGCAAAAATAAAACCCACTGTGCTCGCTTTTCAGCAAGCCGACTCAATGTAACGGCCAAGGATTACACTTACATCATACGGCACGCGTAGTTTAAGAAGATGACGTTCTAGGGTTAAATTGCATGCTCTTTGACTAGCTCATGGCGATTTTGCTGGAAATGCTTTTGAAATTTTCAATTTACTTTCAGTTATTTTGGAGAAAGGACGACACATTCTCTTTGAAGAGAGTACAGGAGATATTACTATAAATAGTTACACTATATGATAAGGTTTTCCCAAAATTCGATTCGATAACTGTTTAAATTTCTAGATTCTCATTCGTATATATGTCGTCCTGGTAAAAGAACCATAGCAGTTCGAAATGGGGTCAGGACTCATGACTGATGTTCTGAGTTTCAGACGAGGTGAAAATATTTCTAGAATGAGTGTACCAATTCGTCGGATTGTCGCATAAGTCATAAATAATCACGAGGCTTCGACAGAATTGATGACCTAACTATAAGAAAACTCCCACCTTCAGATTCAACTACTAGTAAATGGAAATACGAGCGAAATTACAACAACCTTTGAACCGTTCTTGTAAACATAAAATATACCTTACTTAAATTGTAAAATTATGTTCATACTAAAACTGAAAGCTATTTTAAAGTGCGCCCTATAATAATCCCACTGTCTACTAAAAAAAACATCAATTTCTTATTACGAAATAAACCGGCTTGGCGACAGTCAATGCAAAACACTAGTCTACAAAATCTAAGTTTTGTCTGATACCAGGAAATCCACAAGGAATCGCGATTTGACTAGTTATTCTTATGACGCAACTGCATTTTGTCTTTATGTTATTATTACCCTGTAGTATACGAAACAACTTCAGAGGTAGTGAATTCAGTAGGTACCCGGTGAAAGCATACACTTACCATTCCATCCACTTTACATGTAAAAAAGTAACGAATTTAACATGGCGATGTCATTGCTGCGTAAGTACCTATTCAACTCGTTTACGTGGTTAGTACTGAAGTAACTAGTCTTTTTGTAGTTTCAACTTTCATACTCCATACGAGTGACCTACTTACCGAGTGGTACATAGAGAATTAGTGTTGCAGCCACTTTTTATACGGCAGGGTAGAGATTTAAGCGAATTTGTATGTACACATTTGAATCGATTCATCATAGACCTCTTACAAAAATATATTTTAGGTGTTCCTATTTAGTTTAATCAAAGCGTTTGTTGAAAAACAATCTGAAATTTAAGAGAAGTCCCTTGACGTGTTCGTACTAAGTTTAAATTTGTTCAAATATACTTCGTTTCGTATATTTTATAACGATTTCGCAACACACCGTGAAAGTATTACAAGCTGCAAACTTAAGCTTAAGCCGAACTATGAACCGAGAACCTAATCTTTCACATTTATACACTTTACTCTTTACTATATTGTTTTTTTTTCGATTTTGTAGTTTAAACCGTCATTTAGACAAATCAGAAACGAAATAGCTCAAAAGACACTACAAACAAAAATCTCAAAGTTTTGAATTGTTCGGATCCACATTAAGAGCCGACTTTTGTTGACCAGTGTATATTTTTTTTTGTAGCCTATTGCTGATTAAGTAGCCTCGAATAGTAAATAAATATTCCAACAGATCAGCTCAGCGAGTTATCAACGAAAGCAGCCGAACGCAGCCGGAACTCAACAGCTTAGAGCCGTGTACAATCATGTGGAAGCAATTTATCTTAATAGTCGCATTTATCCTGGCTGCAGACTGCCAAGGCAACGGTGAGGTATCATATTCCTTGCAATATCGTGGACATGCCAAGCATGCCAGTAAGTGTGTTTACGCCAAAAAAAGAGTATACGAAAAATTTCAGGCATATATGTATTCCGCTTGCAGCTTTGCCCAATCACTGTTACTATGAGGAACTAAAATTGGATGTGCCGATAAATCAGATTCTAAAGCCAACTAATCATGATCATCCCTATTTGTGTGTGGAGGTGGAGTGCGGTGAGGATTATCTGTTGAAGATCAAGCAGTAAGTGTTATAATAAACCTTTGATAGCTTGCCGAATACATTTTTGCCCTAATTACACTTCTAGCTGCGGTCGCCCCCCTGCGTCTTGTAGTTCTGGGCCAATTGATATTTCGAAACCTTTTCCAGATTGTTGCTCCAAGCCAATATGCTAAACTCTATACATTTAGTTAAATAAATAAAATGTTTATGTCATTTTGAGCAAAAAAAATCGTTTTTTTTATTAAACTATGCAACAAAAAAAAAAAAGACTATGTCTAAAACTTACCTTTTCCGTTAAATTTTGGGTCGCTGATTTCGAATCGGAAAACAATTTTTGATATTGTAGCAGCGTTTTCAAATTATCACTATCTAAAAAAATTCGATATTTCGAAAGTTGCGAAGTCAGCAAATCTCACATATCTTAGAAACCTTACTACCGATGGAGCTGAATTGTAACTCGAATATGAATATAACGTAAAGGTATGTTTTAGTCATAGGCATTTCATTGGGGTCAAATTTGTTGCATAGTGTTATTGGCCATTATAATCATTCTATGTAGGTTTTCTGTAAGCCAGTGTTGATCTCACCTTTACGAACTGAAACTACTCTTATAATGATAGTTTTAGCCGAAAACCAAGTTCGGCCTCGAAAATTTGCCTTTTGCACACAAATTTTACAATATATTTGTTAGAATTTGTTTTACTCTACTATTCTATATAACATCGCATAGGAATCCTTGGCCTTTACCTTGAGTCGACTTGCCGAAACGCGCCCATTCCCAATACGAAGCATGCAATTGCGTTAGTATTGTATGTATGTCTTGAGGATGACCGCATTTTAGCAAAAATTATGAATTTTTTAACGCGCCAGGATTCCCCTCTTACTCTTGCATGCGCTTTGTTCGTAAGAAACTTTTCAGCATCGCTTTTTTAGCGAATTTAAATATGCAAATTTCGCCTGAATTGCAAAAGAATTTGCCTAAAATTGCCCAAAAGCCATGCATAGTCTTAGCAAGTTCGCGAACCGGCTACGGTTCTAGACGGGTTCGAAACCCAGCTATGTTTGGAGCAATAGCGCTGTTTATTAACGGGTTCGAAACCCGGCTATGGTTGAAGCAATAGCGCTGTTAGATTTTCATATTTTATAAATAAAGCAAATTATACATAAAAATGCTTGTAGCAATAGCATTACACAAAAATTAGTGAATAAATGCTCACATTATTATTTATTTAATTCTGATTTACAACAGATCCCCTGCTAAAAGCTCACTACGACGCTGATTCAAGATGCCGTTATAAAGCTTTGCGCCAACGAAATTCCAAGAAATTGCAAAGACGCGTCAGTGACAGCAATTTGCATGAGGCATTTGTAAATATATTTTTTTTTCTTTTACGACAATCGCAAGTGTTGGCCCTCAGCAACATCTTTGAGAGCACTAGCGATGCCTTCCTTCACAGCATTAGTGCCAATGCCGAGCTCGGCCAAAACAGACTCAGCGACAGCGGCCAACAAGGAGCAGCAACTAGACCTGGAACTCTTTATGCATGCTTTTGAGAAGCCCACAGTGATTGAGCGCTATCTAAGCAAGCGTCAAGTAACTTATCCTGTTTTCCTGAACCGCACGCTGAGCTATATAAAACTTGATCGCATGTCGCTTGACAACAGGAGCCGCGTCAACGTCGGCCGCAGTAGCCTGAGCGATATCGTCGACCGCCTCAGCGGCCGCAGTAGCCGCAGCTCTAATTGCGACACTTCTAAAGATGTCACGCCAAAGTACCTGAACATCATCTTCCACTCGCTGTCTGACCAGAGTTTCTGCCAGGCAGGCGAAAAGGTTTGCTTGCAAACGTCAGTTTATAAAGTATTGCGCAACAAGCGCAAGAGCACGCTGGACTTTCAGGAGCTGATGAGCGCAACATCGCCACTTGTATACAATGCCGAGCAGGACATAGACGAGTACTCCAGCTTCAGCATACCATTGCAGGCAATGCAACCCTTGGGCGAGCAGCACACGCTTTACAAACTGCGATTTCGCGTAAAAATGCTGCAGCCGCCATGCAACGATGGGAATGCAGCAACTACCAGCAAAGAGATAATGTACGGAGAAGAATTAATTCTCTATGAGAAGTGCAAAGGTTTCATTGACGAAGGCATGTATTTCATGTATCTTGCCATGCTGCAGCCGCTTAACAGAGCCAACAATGAACGTACCTGCGCACTCAAGATGACATTTGATGTGAAGCTGTCCACTGAGCAGTTTCCAGCTCTTATTGCCGCGTCAGAGCTGCAGCCATATGTCACACCTTCCCATAGCAGTAGTTTTTCTACGGCGGCTGCTGACTTCATCCACAATAATAACAACAGTTGGAGCATCAGCCCAATGCACACGCCGAACCATATACAAATCGTGTATAACTTTTTATTTAGCAACAATATGCGCCGTATAACAGAAGTCACTCGAGCGCTTATATGTCCCTGGTGCGGCCGGGTGTTTGTGAAAATCTACGCGCTTCTGCAGCATCTGAAGCTAAGTCATGCGCGTTTTAATTTCAAATTTAATGCGGCTGTAAATTGCGCAAACATTGAAGTGTCCATCAATGATGCCTACGATGCCTTGCCGCATGATCCGACTGGACCGTTGGGCTCGTCCTATGTGCGCGGCTGTGGTCCAAAACGTCGCGCCACTGCCACCAGTCTACTGGCATATCGGCCACGTCGCCGGCAAACAAGTCCGTTTGAAAATTCCGAGTTAGATGAGCATGAAGTTATGGCTGAGCATGACATAAAGAGTCATAGTTCGAATGTAGCCAAAATGCGAGCCAGTGTCATAAGGCCTCCCAGACTAGCAATCTTAGATGGTGCTGCTGGCATCAACAAGCTAGCAGCTCCGAAGAGGACTGGCCAGCCGTTGGCCACAAACCAGGAAAAACGTAAACGTCAACCAAATGAGAATCCACAACAGAGCAACAAGCGCATAACACGCTCTTGCACTGCCAAGAAACCAGCTAATGAAAGGCGCGGCACCGGAGCAGCTCCAAGGCGTGGACGGCGTTAAAAATGTTTTTCGTTGCATTTCAACTTAAGTTGGTTTATAGTTTGAAACTAGGCCGAAATAAGTTTTAATTTTATAGTTGTAACTAAACTGTGCGTCATGACTGTTGTTTAGTCGACAAATTCGTTTAAATGTGAATGTTGAAGTTTTAAGTTGTTAAAAGTTAATTAAGCCCTTAAGTGGCAGCATTTTTTTTTTTTATATATCCAGCTTGAAAAATAAGCAATAATAATTTCAATACAATTTCGATAAAAATTGAATTTGGATTTGTTTAAAAACAGTTACAATAAATGTAATGTTTAACTTAAAAAAAGTTAAAAACAAAAAACAAAATATGCATGTATTTAAAATGACACAGAAAAGTGTATTCGCTAAATCTGTTAAATGCAGTTTTTAAGAAATTGCTTTGAATTTGTATTTTATATCAAATGAAATAAGCTATAAATAATTTTTTGTTTTGTATTTTCTTTTTTGTTTCAAATGATTGATAATGTTAATTTTAAATATATATATATATATATAAGTTAAACAAATACATGAATAAAATTGTTTAATTTAATTCTGAGTTTCAAAACTATAAGCTAGAAAACAACAATGTACCAACTTAAGATAGCTTTAAGCTGCTACACGCATCTTGTGGAAAGATACGGCCAACAGCTCTGCTTCTCAACAGGACATAGCCGACATTGCACGACCAGATTTCCAGCGCCACAAGCAAGGTGGCGGACAATACGGTTCCTATTGCTATCATCAATGGAATGGAAGGTTACCCGGGCGGCCAGAGTCGCACCTGGAAGCATGTAGGCTGTTCAGCCGCTTACACGCTATGTGCAAGGTAAGCAGGAGGCTTATTAATGGGATGTTGCTTATAAAGAAAGCTCCTATTCTCACTGATCAAGTTCTGCCTCTAGGAGCGTTCTTTCAAGTGAACTCAGATCGAAGAACGTGCAGGCAGCTGTACCCTAACATGTACCTGCAATGGAAGGTTACCCGGGCAGCCAAAGTCGCACCTGGAAGCATGTAGGCTGTTTAGCCGCTTACACGCTATGTGCAGGATGTGCAGGAGGCTTATTAATGGGATGTTGCTTATAAAGAAAACTCCTGTTTCTCACTGATCAAGTTCTGCCTCTAGGAGCGTTCTTTGGTCAAAGAACGTGCAGGCAGCTGAACCCCAAGGTAGTGTGCTTGGGCGAATCCTGCATAACATGTTCTCTCTCTAGTTGGAGAAGCACTGTGCTGTTTTCTCTACGCTTTCCTTTAGTTAAGATCGTTTCGGGTTTGACACTTTCACATATTATATATACTTGCATAGTTTATCAAAAGCAAAACAAACAAAGCTGGGATTTTAGTCGATAAACTCAATGACCCCCACAATGAGCACTTAAATGCCACAGCTGTACATCACTCAGTGGTGTGCCAGAAATCACCAGACGGTTTTGTCTTAATTTTCATATAAAATCTCTGGAAAAGCGCGTCGTTGAAATCGTTTGCCAAGTCTTTGCATTTGACTTGAAACTGTTGCGGCAGAGATGTCTCAGACAGCAAAGGAATTGTTTGTTGATTGGGGATTGAAAGAGATTTCGAGCACAGCACCGCTTATGTAGACGCATTTCAGTGGATCAGTTAGCTAATCTAAAAGTCGGTTCACGTACATGCATATATAAGCGACTGAGCACTGACTAGTTTTAGTGTTACTCGTAACATCGTACGTTCCAGTAATTAACGCTATGAAGCAGTTTATGTTGTTCCTGAGCTTAATATTGCTCTTTATACAATTGGCGCTGGGCTGTAAGTACTAATTGGTGCCAAAAGTGGGCTTACATTTTAGCTGGGTTTTCGCTTTTTTTTTTGGATTTAAAGCCGACTGTGTACATGCTGGTCATCAATTGAAGTTGGGTGAATCCTACAAGCCACAGGATCGTTGCGTGCAGTACACCTGCGAGGCGCCTGGATCCATACAAGGAAAAACGTAAGTAGTAGCATAATAGACGCGTTTTTTTGTTTTTTGTTTATAGAACAACTCTTCTCTGATAGTTGCGCGCTGGAAGCCACTTTGAAGCCGTGTCCGTTGGTGGGTGATGTTAAGAAACCATTTCCGGAATGTTGTCCTAAATACAAATGCTGAAATTATAATGTAATCCAATACAACTATATGAAAGACAAGCAAAATTTGAAACTTATAAAAACCAAATGAACTGTTTTATTCGATTTTGGTTTGGTATACATGCTGCTTGAACTTGGGTATACACACACATTATATATATATGATATATATATATATATATATATATATGTATGTATATTTTGTATAAATTGTCACTAATGCATATACATAAGCATAGTGTATTTTAACTGTAACCAATGCTATATACTAATGTGTTTGCTTTACTTTGTCTGTATGTATATATAGTATATTTATGTATATGCTATATTTGTATACTTTTCTAAAATAACTGCTTCTGTTTTTCCCTAATTTACGGCATAGTTGTTACTTTAAATTATGTTTCGAGTTTTGTGTGCGACAAGGAATTTGTCTTTCTCTATAGTTTAGCAGCAAGATTCCTTGTAAAGCTTGTACAACATTATCTAGTGGACAAGTACTATGCCATTTTTACATATATATGTATATAAATATTGTATATAATCTTGCGCATATATGTATATATATATCTATAGCAGGTGTATTGCAAACTTAGCCTAGACTTATGTCAAAGACAATTTCATTTATATAATTAGTTAGATATATATATATATATATGATTTTATGTAAAACTCGCCGAGCAGCGCACAGAGAGCCGGGCGCATGTACTATATTGGTTTTGCCAGCTACAAATGTACATGTACATAAAGGAATCGCTTTCGCCATCATTTCTGTTGAAATTGACATCCTTATAATATGTACATGTAGCTGTAATTTAAAGTTCATATACTTATGTGTATAACTTGTGTATAACCTGAGCTAGTCTAAACATTTTTAACTATGGTCCGGCGGCACGCTTGCCAGTTTCAAGATTTAAAGTTAATGCAAAGCTCTAACTGCGTTTACATCTTACATTTTTGTCTCACAGATTCCACTCTACTTTTATTTGATTACTTTGATTTTATAAATTTCAAGCGTAGTAGCGGAAAATGCTTAATTTTAAGTTGTTTAGTGTAAATACAGCTTAGGCGTTACGAAAATACATGTGTTTAAGTAAATAAGAAAAATTAATGAATTAAACAGTTTAAGTATTATTCAATTTGCTATTGCTGGTAATTAGCATGAAACAAATATAAAATTAAAAGTAATAAACGCTTAAAATGTTCATACACCAACTTAGCTGTTGCTCTGTAGCTGCAGTTTTTGTAGTTGGTGTAATTACAGGTTTTAAGCGTTTTAGCCTTTACGTCAACTTAGTCCGGCGGCGTCAAATATCCTGCTCCGCCGCCTACGTACTCCTCTTCTCATTGACGCGCCGCACGCTCCGTTTCCAAAAGGCACTCGCGCACCAGTATGCGTGCATGCACAATGCCGCGCTTCAGCCGTTCCGTGGAGCTGCGCGAACCTGTATAGGTCGGCCGTATATCACGGCCCATTTCCTCAATGACGGCCAATAGCTGCGCATATTTGCTTAGCCCATTGCCGCCACCTAAGCTGCCCACTGTGGGCAAATTGGCAGTGGATGTCAGTGGAGTGGTTATGTTCGCTGATGTTTGTGTGGTCACAATGACCGGCGATGTGGACGGTGGCGGGTATTTAAGTTGTGTTTGCGTAAGATTTAGGCCCATGCTATTGGCGGTGGAGTTGCCATTGCCATTACCATTGTTGCTGCTGCCGCCGCCGCTGTTGTTGTTCTGGTTGCTGCTGTTGTTAGCATTAGAGCTGGCGCGTGCACCATTTGTAGCAGCCGCTATGTTGGCCAGTGATAGTGCAGCAGCAGCGGCTGCAGCTGGTGTGGCAGTTGTGTTGGACTGTTGCTGCAGCAGCGCCAATTGTGCCTGCAGAAATTGCGGTGAGTATTGCAGTGCGGCCACTGCAGACGCTACGCTGGCCGTTGCATGAGCAGAGCTTTGTTTGCTAGCCGCTGTTGAATAGTCGGCAGCATTGGAGCGTTCACGCTTTCCGCTTGTGGAATAGTCGGTGGCGCCATTGCCGGAGCCGCCGCCGCTGTTGTTGCTGGAATTGCGTGAATGATGTATGGCCGATATTTGTATTTGGGGCTGTTGTTCACGCTGCTCACGTTGTTGCTGATAGTTGTAAAAGTTTTGTACTTGCGAGCGTGGTATTGGCGTCACTGTGACGTCACTTAGCTTAGATTCGACAGCTTGTATGTCCATGATGTCCATGCTGCTAAAGGCTGAAATAGTTAGCTATTAGAGTTATGCACTCTTGCTCTCCGTCTTGATGGTTAGTTGCTAAATACCAGTTACGCAAAGAAAGTGGCAAAGGTTTTGCGTTGGTTCTATCTTTCCCTTTTTTTCGCTTATAATAAATGACGATTTCTACGCACAAACAAATCTATTGCAACCACCATAAACACGCACACAGCCATAAGCACAGTGCAACAGCAACAGTGTGTACACACTGGAAATTTAGAAAATACCAAAAACATTTTATCACAACCAGAGGCAGTGACATTGCACTTAAAGGCTTATTTAATATACTTGGTGTTAGTAAAATTAAATTTGATTAAATTCTTGATCTTTTCATTATTTACTTTTACTTATTCAAATTGTCTAATAAAATTTAAGCGTGGAAACACTGGCATTTGAACAGTGCTGGAAATTGCGCACAGTATTACCATGACAGTGTGGCGAAAAACATAAGTGTGCTATGAAAAGCAGAACTAAAGTTTAGTTGTTGACATCTGTTCGTTTATGAAACTAATTTTTACGCATTATTTGTGATTCGTTTGGTTTATTGTTCAGAGTTTTAATAACGGACTGTTCTGTTATTTAGTTAGTAAAGCGTGTTGCAACAAAGTGCCTGGGCAATAAAAGCGAGGTAAGCGTAAAAAACATGTTGCAGCAGCAGCAGCAGCAGCAGTTTGTGCAAAATTTCAATTATATTTCCGCGTATAATTTGTGGATACGCGTGTGTGTCGATGTGGGAGCCGCAGCAGTTTTGTGTGTGGCATGACGTAAAGCTGCTGTTGGCAATGTTCTTATTTTGCAACAAATTGAGAAATGTGCAACAATTAACTAGTACAGCAAGTACAGCATGCAGGCGCATTGATTGGCTAGCTTGCAAATTTTTTAGCTTTTTTGTAATTTTGGCACTTTTACACGCCTTGCACTTGCGTATATATGTGCAGATGCGTGTATGTGTTTTCGCTTGTGTATGTGTGTCGCTATTTGCCGCCAGCGGCCAGTGTTGTACAATGCAACAAAGAAATGCATACAAAACGCGCACATATTAGCCGCTTGTAAAGTTATGTGCCTGCCAACCCAGCCAGCGGCAGCCATTTAAAATTTATATTTTATTTACAACTATTTTGTTATAACCGTTGCCTAGCGCCAGCGCCAGCGTCAGCTGCAGCAGCAGCAGCGGCAGTGCGGCGAAACGACAGTTGACATTTGAATCGTGAGCGAATTCACACACAAACACAAATACGCGACGCGCGACCTCGGCATAGAAGAAGCAGCAGAGTGTTGTTCGCTCCGTCGTCGCATACAGTCATAGCAGCAGCAGCGGCCGCAGCTGTTTGTTGCTGTCCCGCTTTTGGACGTTTTTTTTTGTATGCTATTTTTTTTGTATTTTTTTTTTTAGTGTTAAGTCAGTCTATGTGAGTAATCAACGCAAAACGCGCACACATTTCACACGAAAACAACGTCAGCGTCCAGTTAATTGGCTGCATAACTGCATTTCGAAATGTTGCCTTAGATTTAGTGGTCGAAAATATATTTAAATATATTTATTTGCTTACTAATCGTTAATTTTATTATTCATCACGTTGCATTCAAATAAACAGTTAGACGTTGTCACACGAATACTATCGAAGGTACAACAACACGGAGTCCACGCTTAGTGCAACGCGCGCACACACACAGACACACACACACAGACGCAACAAAGAGTCGCCAGGATTTGTCAACAACAACAACAACAACAACAAACATGGTACTGATTTCAATTGGACAAAGCGTCAAAATCAAACGCACTGATGGACGTATACATGCTGCAGTTGTATCCAAAATGAATGAGCCGGCTAAATGCATTACAGTCGAATGGTACGAACGTGGTGAGACCAAAGGCAAAGAGGTGGAATTGGAGGCACTGCTCACATTGAATCCGGAGCTAATGCAGGATGCAGTTGAGCAACATGCTGCGCCCGAGCCTAAAAAACAAGCAACAGCGCCCATTAATCTATCGCGCAATCCCACACACCCGGCCATTGGCGGCAATCGTGCCACACGCCTGACATTGGGCGTGAGCAACGCATCGTCGTCGGTCAGCAATGTGCTGAACGATATTAGCGAGCGCGAAACTACCCAACAGTTGACCAACACCAATACAACAGCCATAGGTAATAGTGCGAATATGCGACCGCGCAACACGCTTCTTGTTGGTACTACGTCGCAAACGCGGATCGCCTCGGCGGTGAACAACAGCAGCAGCCAGCAGAATGCCACAAACGCCAGCACCAATGAACGCAGCACTGCTGGCGGTGTTGGCCATGCCACAACCTTACAAACTGCTACCTCCAATTTGGGAGCGCGGCGTTCCTATGTGCTCAAAGAGGTGGAGCGTCTTAAGGAGGCACGTGAGAAGCGTCGTGCACGTCAGGCTGAAATGAAGGAGGAAAAGGTAGCGCTTATGAATCAGGATCCCGGCAATCCCAATTGGGAGACGGCGAATATGATACGTGAATATCAGGGCACTTTGGATTTTGTGCCGCTATTAGATGGCCAGGCTGCGGATGATCATCAGATAACGGTGTGTGTACGTAAGCGTCCAGTTAGTCGCAAGGAGCAAACACGCAAGGAGATCGATGTCATATCAGTGCCGCGCAAAGATGTGCTCATTGTGCATGAGCCACGCAACAAGGTCGATTTGACCAAGTTTCTGGAAAACCATAAATTTCGTTTCGACTATGCATTCAATGAACAGTGCGACAATGCCATGGTGTACAAGTGAGTATCTCAATATGTATGGCAAGTTAAGTAATTTAGTGACTAATTAGAGATGCTTGCCTCGAAGTGGCGCTCTTCGATTTCAAGTATTCTGATTTCTAAACATGTATTTGCTTTGATTCTATAGGAATTTCGGGCATGCACATTGAGTGTATATAAGTTTTCAAGTCTGTTGAAAACATGAATCAGGATATAACCATTACCAGACCCGAGGGCGCCACAATTCGTCGCCTCCCCCTTCAAGTTGTGCGTGTTTCGCTGTTGATTTTTTCGTGTTTGCACTACAAGGCCCCCGCCCACTGCTGTTGTTAGGCCTAGATACACGCTGTGTATCAAGTTTATACACTGAGCGTTAAGCGTTTGCACATGCGACAATTCAATATTGAACCGAGCCGTTAACAACAGCAAAACGACACAAATTACTCAACTATAACCCAATCAGCCGTGTTCAAGACGTGTTCAGCAGCAACACCAACTCAGATACATATATAGAGCTATACAATATACTAACTGAATGACTGAATGGCTGACTGACTGACTGACTGACTGACTGATCGTTGCTGGTGTCGTATACAAAGCAGTCGCTCCCGAAATAGCCAAGTTTGGTCGCCGATCTCGACTGCGACTGCGACTTCGACCGCGACCACGACCACGACTTTGTTGTAGCTGTTAGCTATGACTAAACAAAAGCTATACGTCCGTTGTTGCTCACCTCCGCAACGTCGTCTGGCCGCTTAGCCTCCGGTCTTGCTAGTTTCGTTGCTTTTTGGTACAACTTCTCGACTCAATGATGAACTTGCAGCCGTTTATTTTTTGAATTTCAAAATGCGTCTGTCGCATTTGCTTGCTTCTTCTTTTTTTTTGCAAATTGTTCAAACAGGTCTCTAGGTATTTTATATATATATGTGTAGGATGTACTTCCTACTGTTTAGTAACATGCCACCCGCTCGCTCTTCTCTTGCCTCATTCCCATGGCGCGCTACTTTGTTGATTTGTCATGACTTTCCACACACACACATGCACACTTTTGCTACTTAATTTTCTTGTACATCTGTTATTTTTTTGTTTTTCTTCTTTTTTCGTTGGTACGGGTTCAAAAACCTTGTAAGCAAAAGCTAGTTTCGGCTAACCGAAAGTTCCCATACACTTGCAAACTCCGGTACTATTGTTTCGATCTATATGATATACATAACTATCCAATTTCACTAACATAATTGTATCTGTTGTTGACTAATTAAGCCAATTTGTTTGTTATACTATAGAAGCGACTGCCTATTTGATAGTGACTTATAACCATAAAATACTTCTAAATAAGATGGTCATGTGTCTTACACACAAACCTACAATCGCCTGCTCATTGAGTTTTTCAAGTTTCGCATAGATTTGCTTTCTCTCTTAGTACATAACAGCTACAGCTTAGGTTTCCAGCAGAGTTCTCAAATAACCGTCAATCAAAAAACGGTTATTGCCGGACACAATGAATAGAGTGTTGGCGCAGGATATTTGCACTAGATGGCTCAGAGAGAAAACGAGTTGAATCATTTTTGTTTGGTTTTTCAGCTTGTAAATAAGTGTTGACTGTTATGCGGGGACTCTGGTTTCTAGATATGTCTTTTTATCGCTCATATGAAGTAATCGCTTACGTGTAACCCAACACACAACTAATAAAGGAGTTTAGTGGGCGAAAGGACCAATCTAGCGGAAACGATTTCATAAAAAGTGTTAACCCTTTATATGCCAAACCACATTTTTCCGATACATACAAATTTATTTTCCTTAGCGTTTTTTAAAGCGGTTTCTGGCACATATGTCACATTCAGTAGTGTGCCAGAAATCTCTTTCAATCAAATTTCAACCCGATTGCAGTTTGTCGGTATGCCAGGAATAACCAGCACAGCTTGGAAAATCATCTCTTAGTTTGCATCGGATACTTTTTTCTGTCCAAATTGCCCAATGAGCTGTTTGATCCAGTCGTACATTGGATTGGATTTCTGCACCGATGGAACGCAGCTTCTCTGCATTTTTTGTGTTAAGCTGATCAGTAAGCTGATATTAATAGTGCCTGAAAATTTTTTGTATTACAGATTCTTTTGTAGGGTAACAGGTATTCGAGATTGCTAAATCCATTAGGATTTTGCCACATGTTGCATCGTAATAAAATTATATATCTAGCAATGATACCTCCATCGATATGGCTGTTCTATTCAGCAATTACATTTAGTTGCTCTACTTCTGTACACTTCATAGTTGTCATAGGGAGCTTCCTAACAAATGTTGGGAGACAGGCTACAAGCGAGGTGTCTCTGAGAATCCATGACCTTGTTTCCATTGATCCTTTTCAACCTGAAATTATAAGGAAAACTCAAAGTACATGGAGATAAAAAAAAAGAGGACAAAGAAGAGGAAGGAAAAAAGAATTGGCGGAGCCCCCTAGTGGGGATATAAATGGTTAATTTATGACCTATGACTTCATAAGTCCGCAAGTGTGAACGATCGATCTACGATCAAGAAAGAAGGGCGGCAATTGGTAGCAGTTTCGCGGAACATTAGAACTTTTGGAACAGTTAATTTGTACTTCCTTTGCACAAACACTTTCTTTTTGTTTAATTCGAACCTGACCTTCTTTTTATAAAGAGGCTTTTTTAGCCGCTTCAAGTTCCATAACAAGAAGTTAAACTTTAAGGTTTTAGACTCTGCGTCCGTCTTCAGGGGATTGTAACACAATATTTAGCAGGGGACCTCTTTATTTAATTAGTAACTTTTACTAGAATCAGTCTTCTTAAGATTTCATGCTGGAAATTTGTATTTAAATCTGCGATAGTTATGCGCTTTGTTGTCCAAGTAAATGACAGTCAGTAGCTTCAAATCAATATAACCTTTGCAAAGAAAGTGTATACTACAATATGCTATCTTCAAGCTGCTAAAAACCCAAAGCAACAGAAAGTTTTAAAAGTAACCGTAGAAACGAAGCGAACGTTGCTTCTGCATTAGTATTAGTCTCTTTCATACAATTAGAAGTTTTTTTTTTTATTTTGAATTTTTTTTTTTATTCGGAACATCTGGCGGCGAGTTGATTTGAAATAGAGTTCTTTCTTGTTCTCTCCACTATCTTGCTTTTTTGTTGTTGTTTTTGCTTTCTATAATGCTTAGACCCTGCGCATGAGTCAATAGACGATTTCGGTACCGAATGAGTAATGAGTAAAAGTGCGACAAAACGCACAACGAATAGCCCTAATTTCCAACTGATAAACTTCTTATGATTAATAACTGTATTTTTGTTACGCTTTTTACAATTTTTTTTTTTTGATTATTTCCAAAAGCAAATGGCGTCAGTTTTTTATAGTTCAACTATATATGTATATCTATATATAGGTCTTAATTTGTTGATGACGATATTATAGTATGCCTTGGAATAGGTCAGTTATTGTGGCTTTTGTTTTTGATACAAACTAACTCCAAAAGTGCATAGCTCTTAAAACCTAATTAACCTTTTCTATTCTACTTCAATGCTAAAAGGGCGGAAACGATTGTAGATAACACTGTGCGACAAAATAAATAAAAACGAAATACACCCGACAAATTATATATTTAATGTAGGTAGTAGATCTGATCGAGTAGAGATCAAAAAATTTTAGGTTTTTTCGGGACACCATATGTCCCATGGGCAAAAATGGTCAAGAGCAATAGTCGAGTCGATATAGACATGTCCGTCCTTCCGTATGAACGTCAAGATATCGGACACTATACAAGGTAGAGGGAAAAAAATGTACCAATAGATGCGCATTTACACCGAAATGATGAAATTTGTCGAATAACGTCGATATCTTGCCCCCTTCCTCTGTGACCTGATATAGACATGTACGTCCTTCCGTATGAACTTCAAGATATCGGACACTATAAAAGGTAGAGGCAAAAAAATGTACGAATAGATGCGCATTTACACCGAAAAGATGAAATTTGTCGAATCACGTCGATATCTTGCCCCCTTCCCCTGTGACATAATTTTGCGGTTTACAGTCGACAGGGGTGTGCGTCGTGTTTATGTGCATCGATGTTTCAAAAATGATCGAAATCGGATAAATACATCAAAAGTTATAGTCAAAAATATCTCTATCTAGGATATATCCAACTAATGGAGGTATCCTAGTTACTAGTAGGAAGTCCAATCTCGCTGCAGCACCTTCTTAAGTCGCTTTGGCTTTTTTGTTTCTTTTGCCGTAATTTTGCCACAATCTTCTCCTTTAGCACATTTTTGGACGTAATGGTGTGTTGCCGGATCCTGCGTTCGAGTAGGTTGCACATATGCTCTATCGGTTTGAGATCCGGAAATTGGGTTGGTGAATTTAGCTTTTTTCGCAATATGTACCATATGCTAGGCACAACTAATGTGCACTTTATCTTTTTATCTTCTAAAATTTGGATATAGATAATAAATAAATGCTTATTTTCCGACAACGTAAGCTGCCATACAGCCCCAAACCTTAACGCAGCCTTCTCTATACCTTTTAGTTGGTATTAAATGATCTTAATTAACCGCTGTACGTTCGTCGAAAATCCAAATTCTAATCTAAATGGAAATGGAAATGTACATAATTGCGAAACGCTTCTGCTTATTAGCCGGGGATATGAGAGGCTTGTTCAGAGCTACATGGCTATAATATTCAGCTTCCCTTAAAATTATTCTTATGCTATCATCGGAAATTGTATTAGCAGAGCGTATCGTAAACTCCAACATTAGTAGATCAGCAGTAATCCTTGGGATTAACGTGTCCAAGTCAAAACCCCTATTTTTTTTTTCTTGCTTTCTGAATGGGTTCAAAATTGACATTTACTACCAATAGCTTTCGTGTGGTTGTAAACCGCGAAAATCTGTGGCGAAACGGGATCGGAAATCGACATATTTTGAAAAATTTGATCTGTTTAAGGTTTCTCTTATAGTCTCCGAGCTCTATGCGGTCGGAACGTTGAAAAATATCGGGCAGCGCCAAGTTAGGCTTGTGGTTCCATTCCTTTTTGGCAGTTTTAAATGTTATGTCTTTGAAGAAAGACTGGAAATTAATTACGTTCTTGCAATTTACTAATGATGACGTCACTATTTTCTGGTCCACAGATACACAGCCAAGCCGTTGGTAAAGACTATCTTTGAGGGTGGCATGGCCACATGCTTTGCCTATGGCCAGACTGGATCTGGTAAGACTCACACTATGGGCGGTGAGTTTAATGGCAAAGTGCAGGACTGTAAGAATGGCATATACGCTATGGCGGCCAAGGATGTCTTCGTGACACTCAATACGGCGCGTTATCGCGCCCTAAACCTAGTCGTTTCGGCCAGCTTTTTTGAGATTTACAGCGGCAAGGTAAGTTATGCTCTAAAATACATATATGAACACTTTAATGGTAACGTTTTTATTTTTTATCATAGGTATTCGATTTGCTGTCTGATAAGCAAAAGCTGCGCGTCTTGGAGGATGGCAAGCAGCAAGTGCAGGTAGTTGGCCTTACCGAAAAGGTCGTGGACAGCGTTGAGGAGGTGCTTAAACTTATACAGCACGGCAATGCGGCTCGCACCTCGGGTCAAACGTCAGCGAACTCGAATTCATCGCGTTCGCATGCCGTGTTTCAGATTGTGCTACGTCCACCGGGCTCCACCAAAATCCATGGCAAGTTTTCCTTCATCGATTTGGCGGGCAATGAGCGTGGTGTGGACACCTCTTCGGCCGATCGTCAGACACGCATGGAGGGAGCTGAGATTAACAAGTCATTACTAGCATTAAAGGAGTGCATTCGGGCTTTGGGCAAGCAATCGGCACATTTGCCATTCCGTGTGTCCAAGCTAACGCAGGTGCTGCGTGATTCGTTTATTGGAGAGAAGAGCAAGACCTGTATGATAGCCATGATCTCGCCGGGCTTAAGCTCGTGTGAGCATACATTAAATACACTACGCTATGCCGATCGTGTCAAGGAGCTTGTGGTCAAAGATATACCGGATGTAATGCGTGGTGATGGCGACTTAATTGAGACTATGGAAGAGGAGGAGGAGGAGGAGGAAAATGTACAGCCAGTCGGTGGCATGCATCAGGCGGGCCAACGCGGCATTAACAATATGCACAATAATAACAACAATAACAACAAAAATGGCAATGCTGCTAACATAGATCTGGCCATGCTGCGTTCTCTTAGCGTAAGTAGAGAGGGGAACTGGAGTTGTATGTGGTTAAGTAGGCGCTTGCAGTGGTATTTTCTGCATATAAGTCACTAAGTTGTACTGTCTGCTTCTATATCTAGTGTTGCTATTATATAAGATCTATTTGTTACAACTAGTCTGTATTCCTAAGGCAAGTGTTCGGAATTCGTAGTTGCAGCTGCGTTCGTGAGCTTTTCGGGCATAGATGAGAAGTGCTGCAATGGTTGCACTCTTCGAAAACTGACAAATGTCGAAATCAAGTGATAAGTGGTCTTCGAGAATGTGCATCACTATCCTTTGGTACTAGAGTATTTCAAAATTCCGCTTGTAGAGTTGTTGTTGTTTTGGCAATTGTACGTCACTTAACTAATTAACTGTACTTTTTGACTTTTCCCAACAGAAAACAAAACCAGTACCAATCAAAAAGAATCCAAAATATCTCTTAAAGTAACACAAAAGACTGAAAATTTATATATTTTGAAATTTTATATGTATACACACATTTATTTTCAACTTTTTGGAACACATTAAACGAGCAAAAGACAAACAACAACAAACATAGTTACACGTACAGTTTACATAAATAGGCGCCAAAATTTAAGATGAATATGAAGAAACGAAGAAACAATATATATAGAGATGAATATAGTAAAATGCAAAATTAACTAGTTTTAAGGTTGTATCTCTCAAAAGTTTTGTACATAAACGTATACTAAACGTATTTATTCGTTATATAGGAACATGACATGTCAACCGAAATGATAGTACAACATCAGGCACTTGATGATCTACAGCAAACGGAGGAAATGGTTGTCGAATATCATCGCAGCGTGAATGAAACATTGGAGAACTTTTTGGCAGATTCAAAAACGCTATATGATTTAACAAACTATGTGGATTATGATCAGGATGCATATTGCAAGCGTGGCGAAACGATGTTCTCATCATTAGTTGATATAGCAATACATTGTCGTGATATGATGGCCGAATATCGGGCCAAATTGGCCAAGGAAGAGATGTTGTCGTGTAACTTTAAGCCGCCGAATAATAAGCGTTAAACAAGTACTAATTTTTCGAAACAATAGAGATGCACACACACGTACACTAACACACACACACACACACACACACACAACAAAACTAAGTTGAAACAAATGATTTCGTGAATATTTTTGAATTTTTTGGTTTATTGGCAAATTGAATGAAATCTTTAAAAATTGTATGAAAGTATAAAATTTGTAGTATTCTAAGCTGTATACACACACACACACATACACACACACACACACACACACTCACTCTATTTGTATGTAGCAATTATGTTACTATCCTCATAAAAATGTTAAAAAACTTAACTTAAAATATTGTTTATTAACTATTTACTGGCTGCGCTGCGCTTAGCTAGTTATCTCGCTTGCACTAGTTGCACTTGCAGGCAAAAAGCTGAAAGAGATGGTAACAACACACACACGAGATTTTAGAAGAAGTTTAACAGAAAGAAATATTGAAATATTATTACATGAAAAACAACCAAGAAATTCTAAGCAACAAAATGAAATATAATATAAATGCAAAGAGAAATTCAACTTTTAACCAAATGTCATATATAGTACTTTAAATTTAAGCTAAACAACAACTAAAACTAACAACAACAAATCAGCAAATTAAGCTATTTAGTTTATGCTTTTCAAATGTGTTTAAAACGTATTTTTATTGCTATTTTTTTTTTTTGTCATTGAAAAGGAAGAAAAGACATTTATTTTATACATATATATTAAACTTAAACATATAAACTATAAATATGAGATTCCAAGTTTCTTGCTGTTTTTGAGAGACACACACACACACACACACATAATCACACACACACACACTGTCATCATATTAGCGCTTAAATGGAGTATACTTTTTACCACTTACTTTATAATTATATAACTGTATTTAAAGGCCACAAAAACTGTATTTAATTTGTATTAATTTATTTAGCAACTATTGCGCCAACAACAACAACACACACACACACCTACACCTACACACCGATTTATGTATTGCTAAATTGTTAAACATAATTTTTTTTTAATTATTGAAACTGAAACATAAAAAAAAAACTAAAAAATCAAGCGCCTTGTTTTTGTCGTCGTTACAACATGTCTTGAGCCTAGTTATAGTTAACATATAAAATACATAAGCCTACCAAAAAAATGGCACACACAAAAAGGCCAGACGACAAAAACAGTGTCCCGACTTTTTGGGAACCAAACATCAATGCATTTCTATGTTTTTCTCTATTTTTGAATTTGTATTTACGCTATATAATGTTTTTTTTTTTTGTTTAATATTACTATTTATATATAAGCAATGACTTAACTTTGCCTTTCGAATGAAAATTGAAGTAACGAAATGAAACAAAGAAGATGAATTTAATTGAAAGAATACACTTGTAACTTTTAAGCTATATAATTTACTAATATTTATTTCAATATTATTATTATTATTATTACATACATATGTATTAAAAATGGCAAACTTGAACTAAGTGAACAAAATCCAACAGCAAATCTATATACAATACCATATGTGTATATACGCTTTAACTAATTAAATTTAAAAAAAAAAAAAAATCACATTTCCAACAAAGTTTATTAACCTTTTGGGGCACATATTGCAAACGCAGCAGAAACCGAAACTGTCTTTAGCTGTAGAATGCGGCATCCAAGAAGCAGATTGGCTATTGGATTCAGTCTGTGCTTTTGAGCAATCTGAGACGTGGGTGGAGCTTCTATTTACAGGCACTTCGAAGACTCGTGGCCTGTTCGAGCTTGGTTGGTAGCCAGCTGACAGTTGGACAGTGCTCAAAGCCAGTTGCCAGCAAGTGCCAGCTGTTTTAGAATTCGGAGGTTTAGGTAGGTTGGAACGGCTGCCAGGCTATCGGTCCGTTGTGCTACCGTAGAATCTCGTGCGGCCTGCTCCCCCGTTAACCAATAGATACAAAATCAAAGGGGCGACCATACCGAGGCGATTTTAGGTCTATCTGTATCTACATAAAGATATGCTAACAGCTGCTGCGAAACCCATTGAAAGGTACCCAAACGAGAGATTCAACTGCGACCCACGGCGTAATCTCCTGATTTATGCAGTACTTCATATAGGAAGATACCAGTTTAGTTGCGCCGCATTCACCGGTTCCTTTTCAATAAAGGGATCAATGAGCCAGTCGTTTTCGGGAAACAGCAGCACATTATCTCTAAAAGGGAGAACAGAGTTTTTGAGAAACACATGGATCATGGTCAACACTAAATAATGCTTAGTCTTTTTTAAAACTCACGCTTTGATTGCTCTTGGAGCAACTGCTCCCAGCGCGATATATCTAACACACCGGTTCCTTATGTTCCGTGGCCAAGCTTTCTGTAAAATTACCCTTTGAAGCGGATTGCGACAATTACGGCGGCTTAGGTTGGTGCAGCAAGTAACTCGTCCACGAATTAAAGCTATCCACTGCAGCCAAATACACTTTATAGCTGAGATATTCCTTTAGGCTGTGCACTCTTTCCTAGGTGGCAGATTGTCCATTGAACCGGACACCATGGCAAAGGTTTCACGCATGAACTTTTCTTCTGTCCACAGCTGAGATTTCTCCAGCTCTTGGTTCACCATCACGCAATATATTTCCAGCTGCGTGCAATTTGTTGGGCAGAGCGGCTGAGTAGCAAGCTATAAGCTGAGGATCTGACGCCTTGTATTAAACATCGGCATAAGCAGCTATAATGCGGCTTGCGTATATCTCCTGATCTACGCGTCCAATTTGACGCATAAACAGAACTATATGTGCCATAAAACGCAGTTTTGGTGGCCAGCAAAGGGTCCTTAGCCGATTCAGGCCAATGGCACATGTGTTGCCAGAGCTCACCGCAAGTGTCCAATATTAAGTGACGTTGTATGACACCCAGTTGCGATTGAGAAACAATCTCGCACGGCTACATCTTTAGCTACGTCCAGCTCGTCAAAGATTTGCTCTAGCGTCATTTTGCCATTCCAATACACATCGGGCATGGGATGATAGCGTTTCAAGCAGCACGTATGTCTATTTGCACCTTGAGATAGCGACTTCAACGAGCCCAAATGTCCGCACAAGGTACCCGCAGTGGCTCGTGTATACTCATCATATTTCTTGGAGTCGGCCAACATCCAAGCGCACTTTTTGCACTCATCTCTTCGTGGATTGCCCTCAATGGGTAGATTTTCAGTTATAGCATGCTGTTCCATGTTAGGATCCTCGTGCAAACGCCAGTCTTCTAATATTGCAGCTGTACAAGTTTTCCCATAATGTTTGCACAGCTTTAGTGCATTATCCATGCTTCTATTGCGTATGGCTTCGAAAGCCATGTCCGAAGGCGGCGCCTTGCATATTCTCTAGATGAAATAGTGTATTCTCCCAGGATATCATGCGGTCACGATAATGCAAGACATTTGCATTCTCCTTTTGGTCATAACAAGCCTCCAGCCAGTATGAAACTAACTGATACTCTCTAAACGTAACATTCAGCCCATATAACTGTGAGATAGCATCCTTCTCGCTGCCGCCCAGCGTGGGACCATCACCAAATCTCTGTATGGTTCCACAAATTGAGGAAACAGCACATTGGTTTCGCTTTTTCCGGGATCAAAAGTCTTCATATTCATCCATAAACTAGGAATTACTCAAACTGGTGATATCATTTGGCCGTGCGACGGTCTGATTTTGTAGACGGCTAAAAAAGCGCTAAATGTTGGGATCGGATTCCTCAGCCAATAAAGTGGTCACTTTTCAACAAAAATTTTGAATATTTTAACGCGTGTTGTAATGTTCGCTTAGCATAAATTTATCGAATCCAAACAGAAGGCATTAAAATTTTGTTTTTGGTACTCCAAAAAAAAGGAGAATTTTCAATTTTCGAAGAAAAAATTTGATTGCATTGCTCTTTACCTTGCAATCGTATCAAGTTGGCCCAAAACTGTCTGAAAAACATTGATTTGATATAAACCTGCAATTCGAGCTATAATTTATCTCGATCGGTATTAAGGTTTCCAAGATATGTGAGATTTGTCTCGAAATCTCGAATTATTTGAAATAGCGTTGTTTCGAAAACGGTGCAAGAAAATCCAAAATGGTTTCCGGAGATCGAAATCATCGATATAAAATTTAGCTCAAAAGGCATGTTTTAGTCATAGGCCTTTCATTGAGCTCAAATTTGTTGCATAGTGTAATCTGTTATGAAAAAGTTATTATGAACACATCTGCAAAGCTTATAATATGCATAAGCAATATCATATCAAGATCTTTTTACTTTGCTTTTTTTTAAACCTTTTTTTTGTGAATCTAGCTTTTTTTTTGGCAACACTGCACATAATAACAAACAAAAATTAACAAGATCTCTTTGTTAACGGCGAAGAGCCTTCGTATTTGTTTATATTTGCGGCTAAAGCCCTTGGCTGGCATGATCGCTTTTAACTAGAATTGTTGTTTGTTTACAGTGCTGGGTCAGCATAAAGCCACCCTAAAGAACAGTATGAATGGTTAATATTTAAAGTATATTTAAAGGGTATAATTCTGCATAGTACAATGGGTAACACAGCTGTGTCAAAGTTTTAAGACGGCCGCTTGAAGAAAAAGTGTTCTAAAGTGCCAAATACCATTGGGCGAAAGAGGGATCCATTATCAAAATCTGTAAGTACATATGTTAAAAACTAGAGTGAGAAAAAGATGCCACAGATAGACAGACGGACGTATATGGCTAAATCGTTTTAAATCGATATCATCCCGTCTCATCCCGAGTATCAACCCGTTATTGGGTTACGGCCTGATGTAACACTCGTAAGAGTGAACAAATTATTTTTTACATTGACTACTCTAAAGAGTCTAAAAACCAAAAACAGACCAAAATTTCAGCATTCTTTAAAAAACCGTAAACGTAATGCATTATCTTTTTCATTTATTGAATTATGTTATGCTTTTCAATCAAAATTATTATGTTATTATGTACTAAATTAGTTAACTTATGCGAAGATATGTGGCTGTTTTATGTTAAAATTACAAATTAATTGTTTTTTTTTTTGTTTTTAAATATCTAAATAGCATAATCTTATTTAAACACATCATAAAATGTTCAAATCGATAGAGTGAACAAATTTGGTATTGTGAATACCCTTGGTTTTAATTAGTTCACTGTATCGCGACTGCACTGTACATTCTTTCATTGGGATTTTGGTTTTACGAGGTGGGTCCCAATCCCTACGCACAACCCTTTTAGGGCCTACTGGTCTCGAAAGAACCCAGTGTCATTGTTAGTCGCCTCATACGACAAGCTTCGACCTGCTGAGGTGGTATTCTCTAACCCGCTCACCACAAGCCGGAAGAATAATAAGAGTAAATAATTTTGAAAATTTTTTGTTTTTAATTTTTTTTTTGTTTAAATTTGTCCTAGCTAATTTCGGTTGTTTTGATAAACGTGCAGAAACATCTGAGTTGGTTACCAACTGTGTATTTTTGCAGAAAAGTATTGCGATTGGCCAAAAAACTAAAATCTCTAATGTTATGTTTTTCGACGATTTAAGCACTCAGACAACTTTTCCGGCGATTTAGCGATGTTGGGCATGTCTTCAAAGGGTTTCTTATTGGATTTGACCACTCTAGTCGCTATAGTTGGCTCGCCAGAGGAATAATAAGAGTGAATAATTTTTTTCCCCATATTTTTCTTGTTTAAATTTGTCCCAGCTAATTTTGGTTGTTTTGATGAACGTGCGGAAAAGCCTGTGTTGGTTACCAACTGTTTATTTTTGCAGAAAAGTATTGCGATTGGCCAAAAAACTAAAATCTCTAATGTTATGTTTTTCGACGATTTAAGCACTCAGACAACTTTTCCGGCGATTTAGCGATGTTGGGCATGTCTTCAAAGGGTTTCCTATTGGATTTGACCACTCTAGTCGCTATAGTTGGCTCGCCAGAGGAATAATAAGAGTGAATAATTTTTTTCCCCATATTTTTCTTGTTTAAATTTGTCCCAGCTAATTTTGGTTGTTTTGATGAACGTGCGGAAAAGCCTGTGTTGGTTACCAACTGTTTATTTTTGCAGAAAAGTATTGCGATTGGCCAAAAAACTAAAATCTCTAATGTTATGTTTTTCGACGATTTAAGCACTCAGACAACTTTTCCGGCGATTTAGCGATGTTGGGCATGTCTTCAAAGGGTTTCCTATTGGATTTGACCACTCTAGTCGCTATAGTTGGCTCGCCAGAGGAATAATAAGAGTGAATAATTTTTTTCCCCATATTTTTCTTGTTTAAATTTGTCCCAGCTAATTTTGGTTGTTTTGATGAAACATTTATTTTTATTTTGTCGCACAGTGTAATGTTAGTCAATTTGTTTATTTTAGAAACGCTTCAATGGTTGAAGTGGTGCTCTGGTAATGCATTGCTGACGAGTCAGATCCCAAAAGAGCTTTTTTCCTCACAGCCAAGACAAAATGCTATCTATCTAGCATTTCAATGAGCAGGCTTAGCGAGTTCTTAAACCGTCTAGCAGTTGGTAAGCAATTAGCGGGTTCGAAACCCAGCTAAGTTTATGGTTGCAGCAAAAGCAATTTGTACAACAATAAAACGCCTGTTTATAAATTAAAAAGAAAAAAACTATAAATACAAAAAACTATTTGGCAATAGCATTCCATAATAATTATTATGCATAATGTTATTATGTTATTAATTTAATTGCGCACTAAAATAGATCCCCTGCCAAAAGCTCACTGCGACACTGGTCGAAGATGCCGTTAGAAAGCTCTGCGCGCGCAAATTTCCTGGGAATCGCAAAGGCGCCAGTGTCAGCCTATAATGAAAAAAAAAAAAAAAAAAAAAAGAAATTCCATCATGGCGGCGGCTGTCATGTGCATAAGCCTTTTACATACGTACATACATGTGCACTAGTGCAAGCCGTGTGTGTGTGTGTGCGTGTGTGCGTGTGTCTTTTTTGCGTTGTGGCTGCGAGACAAGCGGAACTGTTTGTCAGTTAGTTTTGGGACGCCAAGACGCACAAGTCGAAGGCGCAGGAAAAAAGAAAAAAAAAAAAAACACGTGAAATGGATCCTCCCAATTCTTTTGCAAATAATATTAACTCAAATGAAACATCAACAACAGTGCCCGAAACAGTTACAACAGTTGCAACATGGACAGCAGCTACAGCGCCTGCGGCAGAAGCTAAACAGACTTTTAAAGAACCGAAAGTGTTTCTGCGCCGTCCAAGCGTTTATCCTGAGCAGCGCAATGCTGCCGCAGCGACTTCGGCTGACAATGAAAAACAACCTAAGCAGGAGCAGAATTTAATGAAATCCGCCACGCTTTGTCGCCGTGCCAGCGTTCACTATAGAATGCAGTCCGTTTTCGCACAGCCCACGGCAGGCTGCACCGCCACTGGGTCGGCTAAGAAAAATGAAGGTAAGAATACTGATCGATCAGCCACTAAACACTAAATCCAATATCGCTCACTCAGCTCCAGCGACTTCGTCGGACGCAATAACCGTGGTGCCATCCAAGTATGGAAATCAACACAAGTTGATATTTCCTAAGTCCCATGTAACTAGTCGCAAGGATATAAAGTCCCTTTTCGTGTCGGCGGCATCAATGGACGCCGAAAAGGGAAATAAACAAAAGCTGGAACTTGTTAAGAAGACCACAACTGGCCTGGGTAAGGATGTAGCCGACAAGAACGCTGCTGACAATGACGGTAAGACTACTACTAGATCAGCCACTGAACACTAAATCCAATATCGCTCACTCAGCTTCAGCGACATCGTCGACCGCAGCAGCCGTGGCGCCAGCCAACTATGAAAATCAACACAAGTTGATATTTGCTCGTCTAAGTTGTTACAATGAAATGAAGCACGGACTGCGCACGGCCGCCACTGGCTCAGCTAATAAGAGCGATGTTGCTGTAAACGGCAAGAGTGTTGAGCAGCCAGTGAACACTGCAGCAACTTCGTCGGCGGCATCAATGGACGCCGAAAAGGGAAATAAACAAAAGCTGGAACTTCTTAAGAAGACCACAACTGGCCTGGGTAAGGATGTAGCCGACAAGAACGCTGCTGACAATGAAGGTAAGACTACTGATCAGCCACTGAACACTAAATCCAATATCGCTCACTCAGCTTCAGCGACATCGTCGACCGCAGCAGCCGTGGCGCCAGCCAACTATGAAAATCAACGCAAGTTGATATTTGCTCGTCTAAGTTGTTACAATGAAATGAAGCACGGACTGCGCACGGCCGCCACTGGCTCAGCTAATAAGAGCGATGTTGCTGTAAACGGCAAGAGTGTTGAGCAGCCAGTGAACACTGCAGCAACTTCGTCGGCGGCATCAATGGACGCCGAAAAGGAAAATAAACAAAAGCTGGAACTTTCTAAGAAGACCACAACTGGCCTGGGTAAGGGTGTAGCCGACAAGAACGCTGCTGACCAGCCGCTGGGGACCCCCAAAAACAACAAAGATGCAGCCGATCAGAAGACCGCCGATCAGGAACCAAAACGTAATGGAAAACTATCTAAGAAAGTTCGTGCTCAAACTTTGGCCGCAGAACAGACCGACAAGCGTATAACACGCGCCGCCGCGGCATCAAACAAGCGCGTAACACGCTCTACCTCGGCTCTTAGCAGCGCTTCCAAGAAAACATCTTATGCTCCAAAGCGTGCACGTCGCACCAAATAAGCGCAAAGTTAAAGAACTTTTTGTTTTGGGATACTAATTTTTTTTTTCTTTTTTTTCCTTTTACATTCCTGCTAATTTTCAATTCTTAAAACGCTTAGCATTCAAATGCAAATATGCACTAATTAAAAAAAAATGCAAACAACTTTTATGTTAAGAAAGTTACGAAATTAGTAACAAACACAATTTTGGGCAAAGCAGTTGCGCCATTATATTAATTATACTTATGGATTTGGTAACCAAAAACATTTTTGGGCAAAGAAGTTGTGCCTTTTATATTAATTAACATTGGAATATGTTAAGAAAAACAAAATGCAAATGAAGAAAATGTAAAGCATAAAATGAATTTTTTTTTTTTTTTATAAAAATATCAATCCATAAGTATTTAGTAACCAAAAACATTTTGGGGCAAAGAAGTTGTGCCTTTTATATTAATTAAAATTGGAATATGCCAAAAAAAACAAAATGCAAATGAAGAAAATGTAAAGCATAAAATGAATTGTATTTTTTTTTTTTTTAATAAAATAATGAAGTGATACACGAAGAAATTTTATGATGTTTTGTGTATTTTATTGGAGGATGATATGATATTTCTTTCGGCAAGAATAAAGCTCTCTCTAAAGGAGGTAAGAAAGGCGGTTAAAAGAAGTAGTTGGTTGACCCGTTTTCACGCAAGGATTGGTATGATTTGATGAAGCACCAAACATGCTCCAAACCCGCCAAATCGGCGAAACGTTAGTCAACCGCAACCAAGGACAGAGAAGAGCATCCGACTAGCTTAAGGGAAGCGTTTTTGAAGTATCCCTTGCTGCGGCTCATTGCCGAAGATGTGCAGGATCGCAATGTTCTTTGCAATTTTCACGGCATGGATTACAGCGTCAACATAACCAATGAAGTCAGTGGCGCAGACCTGAAACAATAAGTCAGCAAACGGGCACTGGATTCCATTGCTAAGGATATTGAAAAGAGCCGTCAGCGCATCTATCCACTTCATGGAAGAAAACACGTTTCGGTGTCTCAAAAAAAAAAACTATTCTCATTGCATAGTGACGGCGGCGGAAAATCTACCGAGGCTGTTGTTTCCGCTGAAGGTGCTTGTGGTGGACCGCCCCGAAGGCTATGTACCTTCTGTGCAAGTGGCCGTCTAAACTGGACAATGCGATTAAAATATACTTAAATATATGCATATTTCCATATGCATTTCAATATGTAGCAACTTTGTGTTGCTGAGTTTTAATACAAAAACCATTTGATGTAAAATATGTGTAAAAGAGAACTTAAAATTTCAGACGACTGTTTGCGATAAATTATGGCTTCGAACCAACAAACAAATCTAAAATTGTTTTAATTTTGGAACTAAATAAAGTTGAATGTTAGAGGGCTTGCAATAACTGTAAAAGCACATAACTGTAAAATTCAGCCAAATATGCATGCATAAACATGCAACAAATTTGATTTTGTTCTGTGTGTTTTTGTTGATTTGAGAACATTTGTTAATTGTGTACCTTGTCTTGAAGTTTGTTGTTCAAATCCCTATAATAAATGTAAATAGAACTAACAAATCATTGTACATAATATTATATACATATAATATAAGCATTTTAGACGAACTGGCCTCAGCAGCCAGTGCTATATATTTAAGTTTTTCATTGTTAGCTTAGTTTTTAAACTATGCCATCAATATTAATAAATAAATCGATTTCGTTTTGTTTGTAAATTAACAAATATAACATTGAACAGGCCAAAAATTGACTTATATTCTACGGCAAAGCAGCCATTACAACAAATGAGAAAACAACCCTCAAAACAGAATTACTTGCCTCATAATTCTCTATATTATTGCAATATACGAAAAATAAAAGCGTAAAATTCATAATTTGTTCTGACTCCTTGGCGGCTCTAGAAGCTATCAAAAACATCAATAAATATAACTTTTACGATAAATCAATACGATCTCTACTAATACAACAATCAAAAATAAAAGCAGAACACCAAAATATGTAAGGCAACGAACTAGCTGACAAAATAGCGAAAGTTGCCTATAAAAGGCATTTAATCTATGTATACCCAAAACCTAAAACTCAACGACATATAAAAATTCCTTAAAAAATTGTTATATACACCTGGTACCAAAGCATAAACGCAAAAAAAAACTGTACACAATACCCCTGAAACAGCGCAAAACATCTAGAATAATCCAAACAAAAAAAAATTCATGGTGACAGTCGGTACAGTGCCCGACAGGGGAATACTCTTTACTCTTTACTCTTTTTTTCTTTATAAACAGTTAATACGGTAAAATGGGAAAGGAAATTTCCCATTTTATATCTGCTGTTACGATTCTCCTATTGGGAAGTTCCAATTGACAAGTTTCCCTATTGGGAAGTTGGCATTTATGGTGGCAAAAATTACTTTTATGCTCGTAACTCCAGTATTCTTGGGCCAATATCGTTGAATTTTGTAACATAGATAAAAAATACATTTATAAATGACTGTGACAATTTTCAAATCAATATGTTGCGGGGTGCAGCAGTAATTAAGGTAAATCGTTTGCGGGGGAAGGGGGAGTCTCTATTGAAAAAAAGTCGATGCAGTTTTAACGATTAGGGTTACACGAGTTTTATTTGTTTGTTTGTTTTTTTTCATCAAATCGGGAGCATATTTAGTTTTGCATTTATTAATTTTTTTTTAGCTGCTCAGGCTTGCTAACCAAAAAAAAATACATATTTGAAATTAATTCCTTGCTTGTTTTTACTTTGCCGCAAAAAAGTATTGCGATTGACCAAAAAACTAAAATCTCAAATTTTATGTTTTTCGACGATTTAAGCACTCTGACAATTTTTCCGACGATTTAGCGATGTTTTTGTGTTGCTTTCCTATTGAAGTTGAGCACTCTAGTCGCTATAGTTGGGTCGCCAGAGTAATAATAAGTTTACTTCAAGTTACAGTTCATCTCCATCGAGTAATATGACATTTGCTGAAATTTTGAAATAGCCATAATCCGAAAACAGTGCCAGAAAATGCAAAACGGGTTTCGAATTCAAAATCAGTGACCCCAAATTTACCGGAAAAGTTATGTTTTAGCAAAATAAAATAGTCTAATTTGTTGTAGCAGTTGAATTTAAAAACAAAACATTACATATTATGTACAACTTGTTATGATGATGTAAAATGTAGGTGAAAATAAGAAAATTTATATTAAAACTTTTTGGTTTTATTAAAAAGCGGTCAACTTAAACAGGTGGTCAGCACATGAGGGTGGTCAACCTGACAGTTTTGACTGTATATGCTTTACATAATATGTACATGCATATTATGTACCAAAAACGTTATGATGCATAGTTTGACACAAACTTTCAATTGTGCATTCTAATATTCAATTATTGGGATTAGGTATAAGATTGGGAACTCCAAATAGCTGCAAATGAACGTCTCAAGTACGTAAGCACCTAAATACATGGCAATGCCGCTTGCAAAAGTGCCAACTGTGCGCAAAGATTCGCTTTTTTTTTTTGGGCCTCTGCAAGAGGCCAACATTCAACAAAAGCAGCTTCTACTTGCTGGAGGCACAACCAAAAAACATTGGTCATGGCTTTGAAAGCAATTTGAATTTGAAATTCCACAAAAACAAATTCAAATAACAAGTGCGCGCGCGCAAACATAAACACAGCTGTTCTTGCAAATTAGTGATGTAAGTCCAGACCAAAACATCGATGTTTAACTTGGCAAAGTCCATCACTAAGCCGTCAGTAAATTGTTGCTGCCAATTAGTGATGTAAGTCCAGACACAAAACATCGATGTTTAACTTGGCAAAGTCCATCACTAAGCCGTCAGTAAATTCATTATATAAATTAATTCTTCCCGTTTCCATTCCCTTTCCCGTACTCTTCCTTCGCTGCGGATATTGGTACCAATATCTTTATATCTTCTACCTATACCCTTAGCTCTACCTCAATTCAAAAGAAGTCTTTACCTAGTCAAATTTAATGCCTACTATATATGTAAGTAGAAACACATTTAGTATGCTTTATATGGAAAATTGTATTGCAATATCTCCGGAACCCCTAAGTCGATTTTGTTCAAACTTAAATAAGAACACTCTTGAAGTTTAATAAGTAGCTATGCTCAAAATTTCTTTCTGAGTAGAAGAGTCACAAAGAATTGGCAGTCTTTTTATATTTATAGATTAAGTTATATAAATTTATATTTTTTTCTGCTAACTTACGGTTTGCTCGGCTTTTTGATTTAAAGAACTGAAAATACAAAATAAGCAAATTTGAAAAATACTCTTTTAAATACAAATGCATTTATGTACAAATGCATAAATTTAAACAATTTTAGTGTACATAGCATGTATTATATGTTTTTACCTTATTCTCTGGAATTATTCCAGCTCTCCTATATTCATTTAATGAATGCGTTTTTTTTTGTTATGTATACAAAAATTTCTTCAATTGACACAAACAACAAAAGGTAAAGAGTGGAAAAACTGGAAGGCGAACCCAAGTTAGGTGACGTTAAGGTTTTTTCCAATGCCGCAACAGTTCTTTTTTGAACCAGTCCGCTACTACTTGACTACAACTACAATAACAACTAGTTGAAGCTGTTACGAGTAGACCAATTTCCAGCACTGTAGTGCAAAATGCATAGAAATCCCATACATATGTGTGAAAAGTTACACATGAGGGATGACAACGTAAGTTTTTGAATATCTCGATATCGAAAAAGAAAATTTTATCAAATACTTCTTTTTTGCGTTAAATTGAAGTTTTAGGAATTTTGAAAATTGCAGAAATGATCTAAAAAATAAATTCTGAGTCATGAATCGTTTAAATCAGAGAAGGATTCACATGGTTATCGCACATAGTTAAAGCGAAAACCTTTGTGGTGGTCACAAAACCAAATTTTTTGGGCTATGATTTTGTTTTGACATGGAGAACCCAGATTTTTTCCTTAAAATTACCAAAGTACGAACATTTTGATAGCTTAGGATGTTTTGTTAATAATTGATTCGATTTGCTGAAATGACAACAACAACAACTGCAAAATTGACAAATCGCAATCAGAACAGTGAAGTGGCATGCAAAATAACTGAATATATGAAATTTAAGCAAAACAAACGAAAGTTGTACCAAAGTGCAGCAGCGGGCGTAACTATGGCAATTGAACAGAATGTTAACAGCAGTGTATACACACTGCGCTGCATTTAACAGAGGCCCGTATAGCCAGCTCGCTTGCACCTTATACTTGGCCTATGTTATGTTAACAAAACAGTGTGTACACATCGAAAAAAGAAAGAAAAACCGAAAACAGTGTAGAGCAACGTTTTTGCGCCAAGTGCATTTGGTATTTTTTGTGTTTGCATGGCGCTGCCAGATGTGAGTTGTTTTTAGCAAACGCAACACTTGAAAACGTCGCAGACGCAAAAAACCTTCGTACGAGTTCGTATTTCATGTTTCGCGTTCCGTGGAAGTAGCTTATTATTTACTTGCGTGCGCGTCGTTACAATTAATATTAAAATATAACAACAGCAACTAAAGCTAATTACAAATTAGATCAACTGATTTTTTTTGTTGTTTTTATTGCGAGTGCGAGCATACAAGTGTTTTGGTTTTTTTTTTTGATTATAAACAAAACAAGTGTATCAGCTTTGGTTGGGAATCATTGTCATCATAGTGCAAAATACGAAGCACCCCCAGAAATAAGGGTTGCAAATTTTGCACAAACAGCAGAAAAAAAAAAAATACAAAATAAAATAAATTCGGCACAGGTGTATACGTGTTTGTGTGCGCGCGCGTGTGTGTGTGTGTGCAACAAAAACAAACCAAGCCGCGCGGCTAACTGTTAAATACACTGTAAAAAAAAAGTCACCCAGTGCTGCCGCTGTCCCAGTCCCAGAGAGGCTAGCAACGCCAGCGTCAACAGCGACGTCGCCGCTGCGTGCCATGCGTGACCTCGGCACTAAAATGGCCGAGCTAAAATTTGAAGCTCCATTGGCAAAATTCGAGGAGACCGACGAATGGGGCGGTTGTGATTTTATATCATCTCAGAATGCCTTGAACGATACACTCAATTTGAATTTAAAGGATGCAGCCGGCGGCATAGCTGCTGCTGCTGCTGTGGGCAAACATGATGCCAAGCTGCGTCTATTGGAGAATGCAGTGCGCGATGCGCATGTTAGCAAGAATGGCGGCGGCGCCGGCGGTGAAGGCCACATTAGCCCCAATTGCAATACACTGCTTGGCGTTGGCTCCATGGATCTGGGTCTATCAGATGTCGGCCTAGTGCCTGGCGATGCCGTCGGCGTCGATGGCAACGATAAACGCAATACAGTTGGCGATCATGTGGACAATTTTACAGAGACCTTTGGCGGCAGCTTGGAGGATTTGGTCAATACATTTGATGAGAAGATAACCAAATGCTTTGGCAACTATGAGGAAAATGTCGAAGAGCTGGCACCCGTGCAGGTGCGCAGCCAGGAGGAGATTATGAATGAATGCCAGTGAGTAGAGTATAGTCATAATTTAGCTATTATCCTATGTACCCCATTAAGTTGGCGTAATCATAATAATATGAGTTCATAAGTTATGTAAATGCATTGGCCATGTCTTTTACGTGCGTGTGTGTCTATTACAACGCGCTTGCTATGTGCGGCGCATGCGCCAACCCCCACCAAATGCGCCGCACCCCGGCGCGCCATACAAACGCCGTAATCCTGAGCATGTTTCCTGTCAAAAGGGGTGGTTGCCTGGCTGGCTATTGTTGGATCGATAAAGAGAATCACAACGGCGCGTGTTTTATGCAAATTCGCAAATGCCTCTTATGAGGGGTTGTACGTACTCCAAAGACTGTTGCACTTTTCCGTTCCAAATATTTGACATTCACTTTAACGCAGTTACGGATTGACAGCAAAGTTCAGCTTAAAGTTAATGCGGCATTTGGAATTGGGGCTCCACACACACTGCATTTCAAACTAAGCTTGAAACCTCTTTAGCTGCATTGCATTTCCTGTTTTTGTGCCCTTCAATAGCCACAAGAAGAGCTCTCTCTCGCTGCATGTATGCATATAAAAGCCACTCACTTGCCTCAACCAGACCGAGACAAATACTCTTCATAATACTCCATGTCTCTTGTTGTTGTTGTTGAGCCTTTGCAGGGTACACACACACATTTAAACGTTGAACTTTAGTTACTCTTAAAATTTTTAAGCAAAAAATACGAGCCTGATTTGAAAACTAATACAGTAAATATCGCTTATATGACGTATCGTTCATGTGATATTATTGCTTATATGCAAAAAAGCATTTTGCTTGCAATTTTCATACACAAATAGTCGTTTATATGAAAATCGCTTAAAAATATGATCGGCTATACGCAAACTTTTCAGCACAGTTTAATTATTGAAAATTCGCAACAATGCTTTTTATTTAATCGATTGTAATTGTTTATTACATTAAAAAACAATAACTAAAATATTTTGCTTAAATCCGATTGTCGCTGGTATAAAATGATCGCTTATACGCATATTTCATGGAAATGAAAAGAAAACAAAATTTATTACTACTGTAATTCATGAGTGATTCTTTACTTTTGTTACGAGTTTCGGCAAAAGGTCAACATGGTTTTATTGATTAGGCTCACAGTGGCTTGCTTACTGTAGATGATGAACTGAAACAACACTTGAGTGAATAACTCTGAGAACCATTCCAGATAACACTATGCAACAAATTTGACCTCAATTAAAGGCCTGTGACTAAAACATACCTTTTCCGGTAAATTTTGGGTCGCTGATTCAAAATCCGGAAACCGTTTGGAGTTATCTAGAACGGTTTCTCAAAAATATCTATATTTTGTTATTTATCGAATCCAAAAATAACCCATTCTTAAATTTGTTTAGTTTCTGATTAAATCATTTGGAGTAAAAAAAAATAAGAATTTGCAATTTTTGAAAAAGAAAAAAAAAAAATTTAATTTTATTACCCTGTTACTTGCAATCGAATCAAGTTAGACCAAAACCGTCTGGAAAACATTGATTCGATATTAAATTATCTTCATTTCGAGTTCAATTCATCTTGTTGGCTAGTAAGATTCCCAAGATATATGAGATTTTCTGATTTCGCAACTTACGAAATCTTGAATTTTTTGAAATAACGATAATACGAAAACGGTGCTACGAAATTCAAAATGGTTTCTGGATTCGAAATCAGCGACCCAAGATTTACCGGAAAAGGTAAGTTTTAGACATAGGCTTATTTTTTGTTGCAAAGTGTAATTGCACAGATTCCAAGGGTCGCAGTGCACTACTACTTATAGGAAGTAAAGTCTAAAATTTGTGTGAATTAAAAACGCTTTTTCAAGTTAGTTTGCAAGAAACTTAAGGCAAGACCGTCTAGAATGACGTTCTGAATACGGAACATGTCCAATAAAAGGTTTTTTTTTACACTTAATGCACCTTCCGTTAGTTCAGAACTCTCTACAATGGCGCATTGTTGTTGAACCTTTGCCCTTTACATGGAATCAGTGTACACTTACTGAGGCTTTTAACTACAAAAACAACAACAAGAACAAAAAAAAGCAGCCTGATAAGCAAAACTGTTATAAACTGACTATAAAAGGGAAGTCACAATCAGTGCAAGTGACATTTGCCATACAAAACCATTTCCCACACCCCCAGCTTAGAAGCGTACACTATGTACTGTGGCTCACAAAAGTCTACGTACAAGGCTGACTCTTTTGAATCTATTATGAAGAAAAAAAAATGTACCCTTTTGTCTGAAGTCAAGAATAAACAAATAAATAACATTTTTCAATTCATTGTGCCAAGTTTGAAGTTGATAGATAAAACGGTTCAACTGTAAACCCTGCAATTCTGCTGGGGGGAAACGGGGCATATATGAACTCAATTCGACAAACTTCATCTTACATGGGACTGCGCGCATCTTTTGGTAAAATTTTGTGTCTCCAGCTCTTATGGTCTCGGAGATCTATCAACTCATACAGACAGACGAACGGACATGGTCTAATCGCTACCCAAGTCAATGATAAGACTTTTTGCCAATGGAACTTATGGTCTGCCACGCCTCCTTCTGGCTGATACATACATTGCGCATATCCATATATGTGTACAGTGTATAAAAACTAAATTGTTTTGAATTCTACTCGACTCGTATACAAGTTCTTAGGTAGAAAGAAGATAGTTTTGTTTACAGATGAATCTAAGTGTTATATAGACCTTGGAAGCGACACGAGGGAGTCGAAATGGAGTCTGTACGCAGACTTTACTTTGCCACTGTATGTTTTGTTGCTTTTCGAATGCACACTTTGTTACATTCATGTACTAGTACACATACACACACACACACACACACACACACACACACACACACACACACACACAACACAAACCTTAAATCATGCGTGTGTCGCAATAAATCATATCAGTTTTTCTCGGGAGGGTTATAAGCGGGATTATTGGGCTTTGGTTCCGTTGCCAGTTAAACTGATAAACACTTGAGAATTACTGGGGCGATGGGGTAACTTACAAGCTGACATCTATTTTGCCTCGCTTTAAATATGTAAATTTAGCGAATTTTGAGTAATTCTACATGATACTCGCTGCTGACATCAGCCATAAATTTGATAATCGCGTGCAGTATATAGGATGTATGCATGTGTGTGTGTGTGTCTGTGTGTATGAGCAATCACATTTGTACAATGTGATCTTTACAGGGTGGCCAAGAGCCACCTGAGAAAAAAAAGGTATTTCTGGTTAAGAATTGCTACACTTTGAAATAGAACAAAAAACTGCCTTTGAAGAGCGCTTAAATATTACGGCTTATTCGTTTGAGAGCGTTGTAGATCATCATAAAAGCTATTGACCGATGGAATTTTCAAGATGGTAAACAAATCTACAGACTCCTGTCACATTCCCAGTGACCAAGAACACGCAGAGAAAAAATCAATCTTGTTTCAAGAACTTTCACTCACGATTCCTCAAGAATATATTTTTAATCAAAAATTAGCAATCTTTCGCAATAATATATCCTATATTTATACCGAAAGCTTTCCCTTCAAATAATCAATTATTAAATTCATTGAATTCTATTCGTGAGCAACAATGTTTGTCTTTAATTTAAGACTGCTCCGGAGCGTAAGTAAAGAATGAGGATGGTTTCCCAACTCGGGAACACGCCACATAGAGCTGGTCGTGTTTCACTGCCAACTGAATGTGTTTTTGAACTGGAACGTCAAATAGAAGTCAAGGGAATGCAATGAATTAGGTATTCTTCTCCTTTGAGCGGACCTTTTAAAACACTTGCCACTAAAAAATTGTTCATTAGCTGTTTCAAAATCATTCGGGTTCCAATGCACAGTTTTGGGCCATGAAGATTTTGTAGATTTTAGAGCATGGCAGTGAATGCATTTTTTGCCCATATCACCAAGAGCATTTTTCATATGCGCACTGTAATTTATATCGGGTTCGTAGGCGAAAGCCACACGCTGAAAGAAAGACAATGTCAATGCGCGAGTCATAAGCATTCTATTAATCTATTCGCATCTGTAATGCGTTGTAGGAGATTGTGCAGCAGATACCGCAGCTACACGATTTGCAAGATCTTAAATACTTTAAAAAGGTTGTAGTGGTGTTACATTTTCTCGGATCACTATCTCGTCGAGCGGCTCGAGTACTTCTGTCAATGTTTCCTCTTCTTCCCAAACTTCAGAGTAAAATGTTTATCTAATCAAAGTTGTAAACACATTAAAATGCTAGCCAATAAGTATAAATAATATGTATTTATTACGTCACTTAAGAATATTGCTGATCCTGACCACCTCTACCGCACACAAACTGAAGAGAAACCTTGCTGCAGACCAAACGAATATATGGTCCAAATATGAAGTTCCTACCATTATATACTTTTGAATATTCATACATTCAAACGACTCGTGCTTAATATTTAAAAGTATATAATGGTAGGAATTCAAGAAAAAAATTCGTACTTTACGCATGGCGTTTTTCTATCAGTGTATTGATTGTGTGAAATTTTTATTGCGAAAATACGCAATTATCTCTCAGTGTATTCGTGCTTTACGACAGGGAAATACATGCATTCATTTGCGAGTGTGTCTCCAGTCGGTACTCATGCATGCCTTTATTCACGCACATACACACACACACACATGCACGCTCCCACACCCACATATTAAAGATTTCTGTCACATTTCCCAGTGACCAAGTATTGATTGTGTGAAATGTTTGCGAAATTACTCAATTTTCTCTCAGTGTACGTGCATTACGACAGGGGAATACATGCATTCATTTGCAAGCTTGCCTGTCTAACTCAGCCTCCAGTCGGTACTCATGCATTTCTTTATTCACGCACACACATCCACACAACCACATATCAAAGCCATGCCCCTAGTTGGGGCATAACGTGGAATGAAGCTTAATTCACAAGTTCTCTTGTTTTCATCTGCCTTGAAACTCTTCATGCCTTTGTATGCCTCACGTAGGTGCACTCGTCTGGGTCCAGCCCCCCTTTCCCAAGTTTGAAATATTCTTTGCTACCTGCTGCAGAATTTCAAATGCGTCGCAATTCAACAGCATAGAATTCACTGTCAATATTTACGCTTCTCATTATAAGTTGAAACAATGATAAAGTAAGGCCGAAGGTTATCATTTTGTCATGGTCGTCACAGTGTTGCTGGGTCTTATATTTATGTAGAACTGCGAAGCTATAAATGTGCATTTTCAGCATAAAAAGGCGTCAATATCTTGAAAAAGGTCAACTGTGAGCATTCCCAGTAACTTGGAATACAATAACAACTAATTCATTGCAGATAGGATGCACAGAGTACTATATACACTGAAAGGAAGATATTTAAAGAGTCAATAATTTAAAATTCCATGCAAGATCTTTGAAAGAAAAGTAAACATTGCTTGAAAATATAAAGATTTTTGCACATTGCATTAACATTTTGATTGTGACGTCACGTTTTCGGAACACCACCCCCCACATTGTCACAAAGAGTCACTATTTGATGAGCCCCCAGTCGCTCAAGAAAATTTGTGCCGTTTCGTAAAGTTGTGAATTCGACCTTTAGCTTGAGGTACTGGTAAGAATTTACTCAATGAACAACGGCCAGTAAAGTCATTGTTGGATCAGAAGAGTTTTTCTGACCAAGAAACACTTATCTAGGATGGGCGTGCAAAAAAGCCAGAAAATTTAAGCTCGTGCTAGGCAAGACAAAGGAGAAGCGACACGTCCGTTTGGTTATAGAGTAATTAGCGACTGATTTATTGCGCATTGCGTGGGCAGATGCGTAAGCTTAGCTTTAACATTAAGGTGAGAGTAACATTAAGAGTGAGAGTATAATGTTATGTGAATGTTACATGATTTGTTCTAAATGTTACGTGTATATGTATGTGTTTTATGTTATTTGTGCGAGGTTTGACCGAACAGTCATCTTTTCCATCAAAGTAGAGGCCACATTGTTGCTATCATCAGTGTCTGTTGCAGAAACGGGTTTCACAGAACTCTACTTATATTCACTTTCCGAATCGTTAAATCGTCATCCAAGTGTCTAAATACTCTTTTAAACCCCGCCCCCTACTCCCCCTAAGCCCCGGTCCTTCGCCTACGTCTTTTGCAATAGACAAATTTTCTTTTCGAAGCTGCGATCTAGTCGTTTTTCGCCGTTTGTCATAATTTCCTTTACTACTACAGTGCTTGGGTACCACTTATGAGAATCGAGGAGGATAATAAACAGGCAAAATGTGTTTATTTACTTTACTACTATAGCGCTTAGGTACCACGTATGAGAATCGAGGAAAATAGTTGGCTGGCAAAATAAATGATGTACGGAGAGAACAACCTCTTTATATAACTAGTATTCGCCTCGTGGTCGATATTCGACGACTTAATACACGCTCTATAACAGCTGATCACGAAGAAGAGAAAAGAAAACACGAAATAAAAACGTACAATGTATTTTGTTGTTGTTTTTTTTACTTCAAATCAATTTTTATCTGTCTGAAACGTAACGTATTCAGGTGAAACTTATATTCTGCAAGCCGCAAGCATTTTATCTTTCGAATGGTATAGATTTCAACTGAAAACGTTGCGTTATTATGAAGTAATCGGTACCACACTGAATTTTTGCTTAGTGTTGCTGGTTTGGAACTTTACGTATATGACGTTCAGTTAAAAGTTTAAATCGTTTAGTTTACAATTGCAGAAACTTCTAGATACTGCAGCAATGCAGCATTTACTTCAAGGGCAATATAAACGAGCACCGAGTTTGGGTCACGCTTTGGCAACATGTTCCCGCAACCAATTGGCCAGATCCAAACTGCCAGCTAGAGATTCTGTTATATCTGCTAAGTGCAGCAGTGATTGCAGCTGACATTAAGCAAAGGAAAAAAAGTGCCACAAATTGTGTCAATTGTAAGTCTGCGGCTTTCCGCAGCTCCAACAACTGTAGAGTAATATCCAATTGGCCAACTGGTCACATGTTCGTGTCGCCTGACCATATATGCATGAAGGTGAGTGTGTGAGGTTGGTTTTCCGGTTGCCAATTTTGGCCATTTGCATGCCATCGCGTGTCGCTTGGCGATTGCTGTTGCTCGGCCAGACTCTCCAGAGTCTCCCCGCTTGGTCATTTTCATTCTCTCAACAACAACGACAAAAACATCAAAGTTGACTTAATTGAGTTTGATTTTCATTGGATTGTAAGGTTTATTTTCTATACTTTGGCTTTTAATGCAGTTAAATGCTTTTGTGCAACGTTTTAGACCCTCACCCAAGCTCCGTTCCAACTTCTGCTTGGCTAATGTAATTGCTGGCATTTGTTATACTCTACACGTACGTAGTGGTAACGGCATTAAAAGTTGTCCATCAAGTTTGTAACAGGCAGCAAAATTTGACTTACTCGCTAACAAAATCAGCTAAATCAATAAGAGTTTAGAAAATGTATCGATGGCACTTTGCACCATAGTAAAGCTTATCGAAAATGTCGTTTCTAAACATAACTTTTCCGGTAAATTTGGGGTCGCTGATTTCAAATCTGGAAACTATTTGGAGTTATCTAGAACAGTCGCTATTTTAAAATGCAAACTCAAGTTACAGATTTCGAAAGTGACAATGCCAGCAAATCTCATATTAGTCGAGAGCCTTATTGCTGATAGAGATGAACAGTAACTTGAACTTAAGATACTTAAGTGTCGCTTCAATAATACTCTGACAGTTTTGGTCTATCTTAACTCGATTGTGAATTACAGGCACTGAAAACAAAAAAAAAGCAAAATATTTTAATTTTAAAAAAAAATTTTGAGTTTATTGCCTTGTAACTCGTAATCGAATCCAGTTACACCAAAACTGTCTGAAACGGATTTTCCAACTTTCGAAAACTCGAATTTTTTAAACAGCGCTAATTCAAAAACCGTTCTAGATAACTCAAAACGGTTTCCGGATTTGAAATCAGCGACTCCAAATTTACCGGAAAAGGTATACTTTACTCCAGGGTTTTTGAATTCCTTTTTTTTGTGTACTGTAATTCAAAAAAAATGGTCGATCGTGCAATTTTTTCGATATTCCTTAATAACGTCTCCATTTTGCTACCGATTTTGCTCAAATGGTGTTCAAATGTTCCCAAAGAATCAATTTATCGAATCCAAAAATAAACCATTCTGAAAATTTGAGTTCATTGCGCAGTAACTTGCAATCGAATGACGTTAGACCAAACCGTCTGGAAAAAATTGAACATCTTCAATTCGTGTTGGGTAGTACGGTTCCCAAGATATATGTATGAGATTTTCTGACTTCGCAACTTTCAAAATTTTTTGAAATAGCGATCATTCCAAAACAGTGCTATAGAATTCAAAATGATTTCCGTATTTGAAATCAACCCAAAATTTGCCGGAAAAGGTAAGTTTAAGACATAGGCTTTTTTTGTTGCATAGTGTTATTATGTAATTCGACAACGTAATTAGTAAACGCGAGTTCTGTATTAAGAAATTTTCCTGATAATAACTCAACATACAAAAAAAAAAAACATTTCCGTTTACTGTAGCTTTGTATAATGCTAAGAAGTTTTTTTTAGCAATACTGATTTCAAGGGTTTGAAGCGCTTACAAAAATCCATTTCAATCATTCCAAACTTGGCTATGCTCCGCTCCATTTCCTTAGCTCTACCACTTCATCTCACTCTTTTTCTCCCTACTGCCAAGTTTATTGTATATGTATATTTTGCCGCATGCCTCACCTAAATGCGCGCTCAGACGTGACCCTAATACTTGGAAGTCAACTGGCTTGAGCCAGTCCTTAAGCACTTACTGCACAGGACAGTTCAATGGCCTGGAACTGTGTCTGCAGCAGGTTGATTATCCTGAATGGCAACTCGTTAGAAACTCTTGTCTTTTTAGTTACTAACTGTTTTAAACAAACAATTGTGGAATAATGTCGAGCTTGTTTTCTGCTATATTGCGAAAATTGCAGCTAAAAAGCAAAGATTGCAACGTTTTCAATTGCAAGGAAACACAAATAAGCCTTGAATTGGGTGAACAGTTTTGAAGTTTCTTAATGCCAACGATTTCGGATGCTGCACACTCGACAATAGTTTGCTAATGATCATTTAGTATCATGTGTCAAGTTATATAGTTCTCCTAAAACAGGAGAATGCGTAGCATACCGGTACTTCACACAGTTTTACAAGTAGATGGTTTTTCGTGCGGTAGGAGAAAAGTTGCCAACGACAACTGCGAAAATGTTCGTATATGGATAACTTTTCTTCGCTAACACATAAATACTATTGCAGCTAATTAAATTCCAAATACATCTCTGCTGCCGATGCCGATCCCTGCACTAGAGTGAAGTTTGTGCGAATGCACATATTGCTCCACTCATTCTAAGAACTGAACTAACTGAATAGCAAAACGAAACGAAGTACACTTTAATTACACTTTGCGACAAAATAATAAAACCGAAATAAACCCGACAAATAACATAGTGTAGGTCGTAGATTTGGTCGAGTAGAACTCAAAACAAATTTCTTTTTTTCTGGGGAAACCTCGAAATATTTTATTTTATATACAAATTACGGTTTTTTTTCTTTACACATGAAACTAATTATTACTACCTCATTTTTCTATTAATTCTCTTAATATAACATATTTTAGAAAGCGAAAAAGTGTTTTTTAAATTGAAAGTAAATTCAATACCGCGTCAAACGAGAGTTTCGTTAAATATTGACCAACTTATGAACTAAAATATAAAATACCGCATGTTAAATGCAAAAATATGAAAAAATATTGGGGAATTCATATTTCAAAGCTAACAAAAGCAGCTAAAATTAAAACGACTGTAACTTGAAAACTAATGAACGGGTTGTCATGAAATTTTAGAGATATTATTTGGAGTTTGATAAAATCTATCTATTCCAGGCGATGCGATATTTTTAGTATTTTTAATTTTAATTCTTGATCAATTTTCATAAATAAAACCATATCAAATATGATTTAAATGTACTTTCGAAATAAGTTATTAATATATAAACTTTTTTCATGAAAATATGCGGTAAATCTCGCTCAAAGTTCGAAAAATTTTTATTCTTAACTTTAGATTAGTTTGAAAAAATCTCGACTTAGTTTGAAAAAACCAGCCTTACTCCATTAATATTTAGAAAGATACGTATTTCCCCTTGCTAAGTAAGGAAAGTCGTTTGAAAAATGGCGGAGTAACAAATAGATTAATGTGTAAAGTAAAAAAAAGCCGTTATTTGTAAAAAAAATTCCAGGTTTCCACAGAAAAAAAGTAAATTGTTTGAGTTCTTCTTCTTATTTTTACGGTTTACGGCCTGATGTAAATACATTATTTCATTGGAATTGTGGTGGGTCCCAAACCCTACTCACAACCCCTTTAAGGCCTGGGGTGGCTCTACTGGTCTAAAAAAGAACCTAGTGTCCTTGTTAGTCGCCTCATACGACAAGCTTTGACCTGCTGAGGTGCTATTCTCTAACCCGCTCAGCACACGGGGGATCTACAACCTACACTATTATTATTTGTCGGGTTTATTGTCACTGTAGCACAGTGTTATGAAGGACAACCAGCAGAACCAGTTTATAACGTTAAGAAATTAAGCGAACCAAAGCTATTGTAGCCCTGATTAAAACCTCATACACACACACACATCAATACATACATATGTAGTGATGATATGTGTGTGTATAACAATTGCGTGCAAGCACTAAAACTAGATAAATAAAAGATATTCATGCTGTCGTCAACAGAGTTGATCAATTGTTGCAGCCGTTGCATAATGTTGTAGCGTTATATAGAAGACGGCAGGGAAAGAGTGGGGAAAGTCTCACAGAATGTAGGAGGAGCAAGATGAATAGAAACCAAGTTAGTGTCGCCTTTAGACTTAATCAATTAGAAAAAACAACAGGCTATAAATTAAAGCTCTAAGCCAAAATGTGCACCTTCATTACCATGGACTAGTACGTGACTGGCGAATCGTTAGTCACCTTTTCGATAGCGCCCAGTTGTGGCCCTACCTCCAGTCAATGCATATAATACAGCGATTAGTTGACCTTTGGGGATAGCTCAATCCTTGCAAAGAGGCCAATTGCCACCAAGACGACAAAACAATTCTTTTGGGGACAAGATGGATTGACGAATGATTGTCTTATTGTAGTGCATGTTGGTAATTGACAGGTGACTGTTTTTTTGCAGTGTAGCGCTTGGAATTGACTGCAGTAAAGTGCAGCTTGAGAGTGTCACATGCAAGTACTAATATTATAAATTCGAAAGGAAATCTGTCTGTCTGTATGTCTGTTTGTTCCCTTTTCACGCATACGCCGCTGAACCAATTGTTTTGCACTTTGGTGTAAAGATAGATAGGACCTTGGAATAAAAGATAGGATCTTTTTTGTGGCAATAGCTTAGCCACTTTCACCGCAAAAAAGTGTAAAACTACATAAAATGATATAAAATCTCAAACCCTACTTTTATTTTTCCCAAAACTATGCACATAGTCTGGCAACACCTACTATAACGGGAAGTAGAACGGAAAGGGAAACGCGAAGAAGAATTGGAGCTACCTCGAATGAGGTACGGGCGTTGGCGAGCATAGCGAGCAAAAGGTACTACTTTCGAAAAAAAAGAATTTCGGGTGAAATCGTGAATGCTTCGATCTATTTTGGGCAAAACGAAGTTTGCAGGGTGTGCTAAAATCTTCTGTATGTGGACGATGTTTGGATAAACGGTTCAGAGTTTCGTTTTAATCGACAAAAAAGAATAAGAACTACAAAAAATGACATAAAATCTCAGCCTACTTTTGTAAAATGTTTACAGAGTGAGGAAACGCCTATTAATAGGAACGGGAACGGTAACCGGAAGAGGATGATGATGAAGAGGGAGAGGAATATGATGAAGGTAAAGACAAAGAGAAAGTGGAGTAGATCAGGAAGAGGAAGAATAAGTGGAAAACGAAAATGAAGAGGAAGAATAATTAGAAAAGGAACATGAAAAGGAAGAAGAAGAAAAAGCAGAGGAAAAGAAAGTAGAAAAGGAACGGGAAGAGGAATAAGAAGAAGAAGGGGTCGAAGAAGAAGAAGACAAAGAAGAAGAAGATGACGATAAAGAAGAAGAAGTGGAAGACACAGAGGAAGGGGAAGAGGATGAATTAGAAGAAGAGGAAGAGAAAAAGGAAGGTAGGAAGAAGGGGAAAATGAAGGGAAAGAGGAAGAAGCAGAAGAAGAAAATGAGGAAGGGAAACGGGAACGGAAAAAAGAATATGCTCTACTTTGAGAGGAGCACGGGTGTTGGCGAGCGAACGGGGTTACGCTTATGGGGGTTCCATAAACAAACAAACAAACAAATGGCCAAAAGAGCAACAACTACAGCAGGAAGTTGCCGTCAGCATATCCTTGAAACAACCTCTCACACTTTTGCACAACAAACAAGAGCTGCCATACTACATTATACAATATTTGGTTAGTGCGTGTGTGTGTGAGTGCGTAGGTCAACCCTCCTTGAGGAAAAAAAACAAAAAATTTACCAGCGAAAAACAGTAATAAAATATATATAAAAACAAAATAGTTGGGTAGTTCCGTAACACCCTCTTTACACACAGACCTTTGCTCTTTGCTACCCCGCCCAACACGCCGCCGGCAACATGATGACTCATTCAGTTGACGTTGTGCGACCCTTTGTGGTGTGGGGCAGTTCAACACGGCGTATGCGTGCTATGTGTCCACTACGCGTGAGAATGAGAGAGCGAGCGCAAACTATGGCGAATCGAGGGTCGCATCAATTGAAGTAGATTTTTGTATGAGATATATCTTAATATGTCCTTGGTGGAGCTCAATTAAGCCCAATCGCCGTCAATTGTCCTACTGTCTTTGGTCATACATGCATATGCCATGTCACACTCCTTCGCACTCTTGATGACATTATTTAGGCAAAGTGCAATACTTTGCTGCGTCGCGGACAACGGACACGGGTTTTTGCCCTCGTATTTCCGGCCACTAAATTTGTGGCCCTATTACAAAATGTTGCACATGCGCAGCACTACGGCTTTAGGGCTGGCCTGGGGGCTGTTCGTCCTGCCATAAACAACAACAACAACAACAATAAAAGCCGCTACTGCAAAAGGACATTAACCTTTGGCTGGCCTAAGTGGATTGTGAATTTTGCATTGCATTGTTTGCCGCGTTGCCACGTCAACAAGAGGTACGCAACACACGAAGGAGGAGGAAGCTATGCTCCAAGTGTCATTGCATCGATTGACTGGTTAGCCAAAGCTAATTGTTTTTCAAAGCTTGTATCCTTCAGGGACATGCATCGTTTGCGATGGGCATGTTGTAAATAAGTATAAAATGCATTGATCAAATAGATACTACATACGGAACCCTGCAGATTGGGCTCTTTTACAAAGTATGTGCTTACGCGGCATCTATGGTGCATCTCAATGGCTTGTTATTGCCTAATCGCTGTTAAGCTGAGTCTATGTTATTCTACCTTACGCTATACTCCATTGTGACCCATTTGTGTTTGGACATTAATCAAGATCAGTCAGATTCTATTCATGCACGATTTGGTTCAAGTGCTCTTATAACATAATGATCTATTATATAAATAGGCTAAGGATGATGTGTGGACCCCTTTTCACCAACTGTATGGAAACAAATATGGATGAAACTTATATCATTGTGTAGGGAATTTTCATAAGAAGTGCAGAATATAAGTTTTATTCATATATTTGGCCAAATCATAGCTAAAATTAATATATAAAAAAACATTTATGTTAAGATGTCTCTACATGCATTGTTAACTACGGACGAACGTTTTTTCAGTTAGTATTAGTGTGTAATGACAGAGAATAGTTGTCAATGTGTGAGCAACGGCCTGAGCTTGCACTTCGTACGGGCATTACTGTTTTATATGTATTTGTGACTCACAGCTCAATAGCTCATATAAATCATAGATAGAGAGAGATAAATCAGCAATGCTAAACGATTTTGAATTACAAAATTTATGGATTCTAATTTGCAGTCGGGATCCGCTAAGCAAATATTCAGTGTGGTACGAATTACTGAGCAATAACGCAATGCTTTCAGGTAAAACCCATACCATTCGAAAGATAAAATGCTTGCGATTTTCAGAATTTAAGTTTCACCTGGATACATTGCGTTTTAGTCAGGTAAAAATAGATTTGAAGTAGAAAATGTACTGTATACATAGAAAAAAAAAACAACATTGTACACACAAACGTTGTTATTTCGATGATTGAGATGATTTTCGCCAGCATCAGTTCCATACGCTCCATACTTGACAACAGTCAGTAGGCATGTCGAACTCAACTTCGTAAGGTCTTCTTTATAGCACGCCTCTCAGATGCGGAACACATTTTGCTTATTCTTCAGGGAATTCAAACGTAACTTTACTACTGTGAATTCTCCTATCAATCATTATATTATTTGGCTAGTTTGAACTAAATGTTGACGCGTTCCCAAATAATGTTCTAAAATCTCAAGAATTATATGTTTCTACTTAAAATTTCAACAGTTTATTATAAAAGATTTTAGTTTCGGTTTGGCAACAACTAACATTTGGCTAGCGAACTATTAACATACATTTCTATGTTGGCATAAGCTGTGACGTTTATGCTCCCATTATAGACACAGCTGGCGGAAATTGGCCCCAGTTGGCAGTGCCGCCTCCCTTAGCAAATTGAAAAAGTTATGACAGGTGCTTAAATATGCCAAAAATTGATTGAATTAACAAAAAAAAAAAAAGTACGGGCCATATGAATATATCGAATCGACGATTCACACAAAAAGGACACATGGCATGGAAGCAGGAAGGAGACGGTGGTAGAAATGCTTGGCGCCAATCAAATAATACAAGCGTCTGCCTTCCGCCAGCTAAATGACTAATACAAACGCACACACACACATGAAAGTACTTGGCTTTGGCATTACATCATCAGGCCATAGAGCAAAGCAAATTTTGCTTAAAGCATATCTCTTATTTGGAGTCATCGCTAAGCCAATTCACGAAAAAGCAAAAACAATGTTTAAAAACGGTCAAGGACAACAGCGAAACAACTTATGAATCGGAGCGAGATGGTGACAAAAAAGAGCTTGCGCCAAATTTTTAGATTACAGTAGAAATTCGCCGAGACGCACGGTTATAGAGCCATATAACATTAGACAAACAATTTTGACCGCAATTTAAATTGGGATCTAGAATTTCAGAAACGCTACCATGTAGAAGTAGAGTCTGATCTGAAAGTTGTTTTTTTGACTAGTGTAATTATACTTGGACACAAGTTTGGCAAGTAAATTGTGAAGCTAAAAGAGCAATCGCCTCCATGAGATACCAAATCGCTATATGGCGAATGGTTTATTGATTCGACGTTTTTGGTGTTCAAACAGTCTCACATTCTCGTGGTTAGGAGTGTTAAGGTTGAGTTCTTACTCAATCTGAAGTAACTCGCAAAACAAGCGAATTTGGAACATAAAGATGGATGAAATTATCATCGATAATTGTAAAAAACTATAACAGAGGTCAACATGGTTTAGTTGTTGGATTCGGATTCTACGCAGCAAATTACTTTGGAAATGACCCATAGCTTCCCAACAACTGACATGACCCCGTTATTTGTAGATCTGTGTAATCTTACGAAAATCTTACTAACGATTCTAATAAGCCTCCAAACGTTCTGATTAACTTTATGTCGTATGTATGTCGTATTCCTTTAAATTAAAGATTATGCATGATCAAGCATCATAAGCTGATTTTGCGCTTATACAATATCCACTGTATCTATTAAAAGATTACCAACCCACTCGCTGATGCTGGCGCACGCTTTGCCTTGGCCCGGACCATCGCGATGCATCATTCGCAGTCCTTGGCAAAAGCAATCAGTCTCTCAGCGTCTACAGCTACAAGTTTAAGCCCTAAGAGTGGGCACTCAATTCGCTACAACTTAAGGCCAAGTTTGGGTCGTTAGCATACACTGTGCGTGGGTCTCTGTTCAACTTGGCCAACTGGCTGTGCATACACAGAGAGAAAAAACGAGGAACACTCTAATCGAACAAAACCGTCAATTGGAAGAGTTCTTCATTAATACAAAAACTCAGATGAAGTTGTTTTTTTACGTTTTTAGGAACTTTGATTGAACGAAATATCTCTACCGATTGTTGATTTTTCTGAAAATTAACATTTAAGAAGTTAAAGCAATTATTTTCAAATTTTTTAACTGCCATGTGCGAAACTTCAATCTCAATGGTAACCCTAGAACATACTATGTGAAGAGTGAGCACACCTTGGTTTATGCCATCATGGTGCATGGTGGGCTGAATACATGGCTTCTTCATGGCTGCTTTTTGACAAAATCTATTGACAAAACACTTTCAGCTTTAAAAGCTTTAAATCATTTTAACTTCAAAAAATATGATGTGACACACTAAACTTTAAATCCAGTTCTACTTTTTCTCTTTACAAGTCCGATATAACTGAAAGCTTGTGCCTTTATGGAAGTTTTAATTGAGAAGGTCCTCGGTATTCGAACTTTCGAAACACTGATCGAAAACATTTTTATAAATATCTGTGACAATTTTCAAATCAATATATTTCGTGGTGTGACATTTATTAAGGTAAATCGATTCCTGGCGAAGGCGATGCTTCTATTGACAAAAGGTGAACACAGTTTTGATGGTTAGGCTCATTTAGCCTATTTACATGTAGGGGGTGAAATTAGTAAATTATTGACTATAGCTTTTAACGAATTAATTTTGATAATTTTTATTATATAACCAAAATAAGAAAATAAATAAATAATTTATTTATGAAAACTAAATATAAAAACAGTCGAATATCACTTAAAGAATAAAAATGTACAAGAAAGGCAGATCTTACTAATTGAATTGTAAAGATCGTTAGCCGATAAGCTTTGCGTGAAATGATATTCCTAAAGTGGGTCGTCTTTCTTTGAGAGTCGGCAGATCAATTATTAGGTGCGCAACTAAGTTCTTGCAGTTTTTTGTTATAAAGTATAACTTTATTGTAAAAAAAATGGTCAAAAATGAATCATTTAAAGTATTGCCCATTGCTAGACACCACTTTTCCACATCTTTCTGGTCGAGCTCGAATACCTTGTTGGTAAAAGTGCTTGTCTCTTGAGGCTATCCAAGACGAAACCAATCACGGCACGTTGTTTCGCTTATAGCAGCATCTCCGTAAACTGACGTACATGACGATTATTTGGCACATAATCAGAAATTTTTAAATAACCATAAGTGTACGACGAAAAAACGAAATCACTAATGTGGCAAATCGGGTTTTTTTGTTTACTATATGATTAACCTTGATTCATAACGTTTTGCTTATGTCAAAATCGACCAGCTATGACTGCTAGCGCCATCTGTTGACAAACAGAGAGAACTTAGTTGCGCACCTAATAACATCAGACGGCTTTCATATGAAGGAAGTTTAAAATTGATTCGATTCGATTTTCTCAGCGTACTCTGCATATTGAGGCCACCAGACAGCAGACCCGTATTCAAAGTTTAGGACGAATCAGAGTTAATAGCCTTTTAGTCATATAAGGATCCAAGAACACTTTTGACCAACTCTTTATGAATCCAAGAAGAGATTTCGCTTTATTGAGCGTAACATATAGCAAAATATTCAGCTCTTTGAAGAAATTCACGCTGTTAAGAGCGGAGTTACCAAGATTATAATGGTAATTAGTGATAATCCTTCTTGAAAAACTCATCAATTTGCATTTATCGGCAATTGTTTAATGCTTACTATAAGTTAATTTCACTTGATTGAAGTTATATTGTGGCGATTTCAAGTTCAGCTTAGTCTCTCTCAAACTGAATTTTTCTCTCTGTGTAATACGATATTCAGATATTAGAAATTCGATTACCATTCGATTTGCTGATTCAATTGCACCTACATACATGGAGGCAATAGTTGGGGCTGCCTTTTACGTATAGAACTTCATGGCAAAGTTGTTGTTGTTATTTGATGTTGTTGCTTTGCGGGTTTTGCTCTTTACCGCAAAAAACGGCAATAATAAAAAACAAAAAATAAAAAATAAAACCGTTGCTTAGTGAGTGTAACTGCCATGGAAGCCATAAATACATATTGATATCTCCCGCCACCCGCTCCCACTTCTTCTACCTTATATAGCGCCTACTCTCTCTGGCGGCTACGCTGCTAATGTTAATGGCCTATTTATAAAATTAATTATAAATTAAATATGCCAGCTCACGCAACAAACACAACAAACACAGCAACAACAACAAAAAGACAACACTAAAAAAAGTGCTTGTTGAATTTGTGTGTCAGATTTGCTGCTGCTGCGCTCGCTCTCTTCATAGACAACTCTCTCTTACACTCTGCTTCTCACACTTTTTACTTATCACTCACTCAGATTTTGAGTACCTTCTAGTTTCAAGTGAAGTTGTTGGCATTGTGGTCCACAGCGTTTGCTGCTTCTGCTGCTGCTGCGCTCGCTCTCTTCATAGACAACTCTCTCTTGCACTCTGCTTCTCACACTTTTTACTTATCGTTTCGGTTTTCACTCACTCAGATTTTGAGTACCTTCTAGTTTCAAGTGAAGTTGTTATCATTGTGGTCCTCAGCGTTTGCTGCTTCTGCTGCTGCTTTGCTCTCTCTCTCTTCATAGACAACTCTCTCTTGCACTCTGCTCCTTGCCCTTCTAACTTATCGGTTCGGTTTCCACTCACTCGGATTTTGAGTACCTTCTAGTTTCAAGTGAAGTTGTTGTCATTGTGGTCCTCAGCGTTTGCTGCTTCTGCTGCGCTCGCTCTCTTCATAGAGAACTCTCTCTTGCACTCCTTGCTCTCTTGCTCCTCGCCCTTCTTACTTATCGTTTCGTTTTTCACTCACTCAGATTTTGAGTACCTTCTAGTTTCAAGTGAAGTTGTTGTCATTGTGGTCCTCAGCGTTCGCTTCTTTGCTGCTTCGCTCGCTCTCTTCATAGACAACTCTCTCTTGCACTCTGCTCCTCGCCCTTCTAACTTATCGTTTCGTTTTTCACTCACTCAGATTTTGAGTACCTTCTAGTTTCAAGTGAAGTTGTTGTCATTGTGGTCCACAGCGTTTGCTGCTTCTGCTGCACTCCTTGCTCCCTTGCTCCTCGCCCTTCTTACTTATCGTTTCGTTTTTCACTCACTCAGATTTTGAGTACCTTCTAGTTACAAGTGAAGTTGTTGTCATTGTGGTCCTCAGCGTTTGCTGCTTCTGCTGCTGCTGCGCTCGCTCTCTTCATAGACAACTCTATCTTGCACTCTGCTCCTCGCCCTTCTCACTTATCGTTTCGGTTTTCACTCACTCAGATTTTGAGTACCTTCTAGTTTCAAGTGAAGTTGTTGTCATTGTGGTCCTCAGCGTTCGCTTCTTTGCTGCTTCGCTCGCTCTCTTCATAGACAACTCTCTCTTGCACTCTGCTCCTCGCCCTTCTAACTTATCGTTTCGTTTTTCACTCACTCAGATTTTGAGTACCTTCTAGTTTCAAGTGAAGTTGTTGTCATTGTGGTCCACAGCGTTTGCTGCTGCTTCTTGTGTCCCCATTTTAAATTGGGCTTTCATCTGTGCGTGTCCCCCATGTGACTGTGTGTGTGGCGCTACTCTCTCTCTCTCTTTCTCTCTTTCTATGCCAACGCACAGCGTGGTACTAAATTTAGAACACTTTGAAGTGCAAAGAATTCAGTTTTAGTTTTTGGTTTTTGTGCCACAAAGATACAAAATCTTTTCAACGCATATTTTTACACTTTCCCAAAATGCACAAAAAAAAAACACACACACAATTCAATTGGCAGTTAAAAACTTAGTTTTTTTTTTTTTTTATTTTAGCTATTTGTATCTATAAAACCTTCACAATGTTTTGGGTTTTTTTTTTTTTTTTTTTGTATACAATGTTTTTTGTTTTTCTTATGCTTTTTTGCGCATGGGTGAAAATAATGTGAATGAACCTTGGATACAACATACAGCAGTAACAACCGTTAGATGCATGTAACTCTGTAACTCTTTTTTGCTGAAATCAAACATAAAAGTAGTTAGCTTACTTAAGATTCACTGACGGTGTCACGCCTCCAGGCGGAATGCTTGGAATTCCTTTTACGGGAAGTGGCGCCGCCGTCGAGATCATTTCAGCTTCAATTTTAGGCGTTAAACGCGATAATAGGCGCCATTTACAGCTTGTCCTAGGACCTCCAGATCCTGCGCTTCAGTATTCTAAATGGCAAACTTGAGACCTTTTGACGTACCTCGCAATACCTCAAATAGGCATCCTATGTCTCCAAACCGGCGCTGATATTCAGCTGAGAAGTGCTGGAAAGGAGCCAGCCCAACATCTTCATCCTTGGTCGGCAATGTGTTGTGAAAAACTAATCCTTTAATCCAATTTAGATATGCACTTTATCTACATTGAGGTACAACTCAAGGTGTAGCAAGCTTTAACAAACTTTCCCACATTTATTGTTTATCGTTTTTCCAACGAGCTGCCCAATCCTCCAGTCGTCATAGATTTAGCTGATGCTCCGCAGAAGAAAAACAGTTATCGGCAGCAAAGGTACAAAGAATAGTGCTTGTATCAGCTCTCAAATCCTCATGAATCCTCAGAATTCGAGGTATCAGCTATATAAAGACTGAACAGCAAAGGACCCAAAACAGTGCACTCCAGGACACAAGTGTTTCTGGCTTTAAGTCTGAATGTCTTGCCTTCTTTGTAAATTATACTTGATTTTTGATAGTTCTGCATCCATAAAATTCATGTTTGAGTGTGGAAATCAATTCTTATTCCTAGTTAGTCATCGATAGTATATTTGGTTTGGCTATTGATTTGGAAGATACATATATTGAAAAATTCATCTCGAGATATACGCTAGTTTGGTACCTTTGGATAGTTATTGGGAGTCTGAAAGGTTATTATTGGAAGAATTGTACTTTAAAGCAAAAACCCAGTTTTAGGTTAATAAATTGGCATCTAGCTACATAACGGCATTTAAACGGTTTTGATTTCCGTAAAGTCAACAATTATGTAAACGAAGCTTCGGCTGCACTGAAACAATGAAGCTCATTAGAAAGTTTAATGTCAACATTTTAAGTTAAACGCAGCAAAAACAACAGAAATGAGAAACACAACAGCGACAGGGGGATACTCTATAAACTTTTTCCCAGAAAATAAGTTGAAAATTATGTAAAATGGGAATTGAAGTATCTACGCCCAAGTCTTTAGTTATAACAACAATAACAAGCAGTTTACAATTGACCAAAAGTGCTTTAAGTTCATTACGAGTCTTCACATAATAATTTGGTGGATTGAGGAAGAACAACGATACTTCAATAAAAATGGTTTTATTGTTTTTCAAGATATATATATCATATATATATATATATAAAACAACTTTTGAAACACTTTCTTTTGCCACTCCGATTGGAGAACGTTCAATACATGTGTCTTGAGCCGCTGCTTAGTTTACCTTGATTCAAAAAATGACACCAAGTTTGTCACATGTTTCTTATGGATTCGCTAAATTGATGTTTTCAATATCAATTTTAGGAAAAACGATAGCAAAATGGCCAAATTATTTGGAAATATCGAAAAATTTGCGCAATCGACAATTTTTATTGAATTTCCGTTCAAGAAAGAAAAAAATACCTGTGGCTAAAACATGCTTTTGCCGATAAATTTGGGCTCGCTGATTTCGAATCAGAAAACTGTTTTAAATTTTCTAGAACGGTTTTCAATATATTCTCCATTTCAAAATTAAATTCGAGATTTCGAAAGTGGCGATGTCAGCAAATCTCATTTTACTTGGAAAGTTCACTGCCGATCCAGATGAACTGTAACTTGAAGGTATTTAAGAGTCGCTACATTGGTCCTCGGAGAGTTTCTATCTTATCTCGACTTAAAAAAAAAACACATTCATTAGCTTGTAACTCGCAGTAGAATCAAGGCAGACGAAACAGTCGAAATATGTAATTACCTTCAATTCGATTTACAGTTCATCCCGAGAAACATGAGCTTTGCCGACTTTACAACTCTCGTAATCTTGAATTAAATACCAATAGTTCAAGAATATTGCTTGGAAATTCCAAGCGGTTTCTTGATTCGAAATTAGCGATCCCAAATTTACCGGAAAAGGTATGTTTTATAGAGTACTCTTTGGGTTGCAGTGTATCACAAAACAAGCCATAAGAATAACAGCTGTTGGGGCGGCGCATTGGAAATTCCAATGTGGTTAAAAAAAAATGAAAATCAACGATAAAATAAAAAAAAATAGGCAATTAGTGAGATAGCAGCAAAGAGTGAGAGAGAGGGCAAGTGGGTCTCCCTCGTTGCATCGTGGGTGGACTTCAGGAATGTTCAGCTTGTCAGCTTCAAGTTTCATCCATGGCCATATGTCGCTAGTTCGCTCTCGCTCACACACATTGCTTCACCGCTCTGTCATATTACTTAGGAATGATGTGCGAGTTGAGTACGAAATGAAAATGTTGCAACTAATTTCTGATGCTGTCCGAAACTCTAGATGATTATTCATCGACTGAATAAAAAATATTTGACTTTGTTATCTAACGATGTGGCACAATTAAAATTAATTAAAATATTTTATGCCACATTCTAAACTCGGACGCATCAATTTTAATAAAAACACACAACAAAACGACAGCCAAGTGAATTCTATTTGTTGTTTTGTTGTTTTTTTTGTTTCGTGGTGTGATGTGATGAGCTCATATTGTTTTTGGGGGTGGCGTGGTTCCAAAAACCAAAAATGTTGTTCTTGTTGTTAAACTGTTAATTGTCACAGTACACATGTTAATCGCGCATAGTATTCACAATTGTTGCTTTATGCCGGAAGGGGGTCAGGGTCGGGTCAGAGAAAAGGGGCCGAACGTGATACGCGCTTAGCCAGCAATACTACAGCTGTAAAAAGTTCAGGGTTCATTGTGCCCCCATTGAATTCTCATTTCGCGCTTATGTTTTATGTGCATGTTAAGCAAGTGCCTATGTATACATACATATACTGTCCCGTGGAGGTCATAATATTAGTAGGGGGTAGTGTACTGTGCCCTACCTAGCTTATAGAGTGAGGTTTCCCTAACCAGCTTGGAGTTTATTCTAGTTACTGCAACCGCTTTTGTTGCGGCCTGACTGTCCGATGTGTTCGAAATTCGTTTCCAAGTTTACAACTGCACCTCAGCTTGTGTGTGTGTGCCCATAGTTTCAGAGATGCATGTTCGGAGGACTTCACAGCTATCATCAGCAAATCAATGTAGCCTTCATCGTTAACTGTAGGGCTTTGTCCACAAAGTAAGGTTGTATGAGCCTGTCTTTCTGCAACTCTTTTGATCCGTAGATAAAACCTCCTAATTTCTTGGTTATTTCCTGAACTTACGTTTATTTTGGAGAATCTCTCTCCTACCTTGACGAAGCTGCGTGTGTTGCTCAACGTCATTCTGTATGGGCCTACCAACTTTGCAGGGATTCCAAATCAGACAGTGCGGCATATACGCAATCCCTCAACGACAAAGATATGGTAGGTGTCGATTTGGTGTTTGTGGGTCTTTTCCAGGATTTGGCGTAGTGTGATGGTGGATGAACTGGAAAACAGGTCTTTCATGTCGATCATGCCCCCAAGGGTGCTGAAGGACATCCCGGCCGACGCCTACAAGGCAAGTTTTAATGATTTCGAAAAACAGTTGGCAAGGAGACAAAATCAAGATTAAACATTTTGCGTTTTCCGGAAACTTTTTGGTCATGTCATGTGATAATGTCATATACTAATTTTTTGTGATAATTTCTCTTGCATTTTACTGTTCATACAATTTATGACTTTTTCTTGCATAGTTCTTTAATTCATTTGCACAATATTTATTTTAAAAACATGTTTTTTTACTGCATTACCGTGCGCTAAATGTGCAAAATATGTTTACAGAAATCTTTCAGTTTAATGGCAATTAGCCAACAAATATACACACATACATATGTGTGTGTACTGCGGCGTCGATAGAAGTTAAGAAAGGGGATCAAGTTTTGGGTACACGATTTGTGTCAGCCATCAGGATTTGCCTCTTCGATTTGCTTCATATATCCAAAAGTTTGGCTTTTTTCAAAGGCATTTTCGAAGATTCGCTTCAAACCCTAAGCAGAAAAAATCTTAAGAGATTGGATCTGACTCAAAAGCTATCTGAAAATCGCAAAACATTTCAACATCAGCAAAAGACGTCAAAAATTTTCAAAACGCTTTATATTATAGACTGGCTATAATCCTCCTGAATCCTTCTTAACCTACGATAACTATAAGTATGTACACCGATTACACTTACATTCTATCGATTAGTATCGAGATCTCTTAACAAGGATTGGCTTACATATACACTTATTACTACAATATATTAAAGATTTGAAAGAGCGATTTCAAAAGTTTATATAACTATGAAGCTCGCCAAAGATTTACGAAAAGAATGCGCAGTGAAAGATGAACTGCTGAAGTTGCGGAATACAAAAGATTATTATTATTATTTCTGAATTTTCACTTCATAAATCTCTTAGAGAGAGCATATATTACGTCATCATGTTTTTGCCGATTTTTGACCCCGAGGTCTATTCACGTGCAGCGATAAAATCTGCAATCCGTTTGGGACTAATTACGGACTGCTACGAGATGCTGTCCTCAAAGTAACAGCCAAGATGCGCGCGCCTGCTTTTACAGGAAGGTGGACATGAACGGAGGAGGCATTCCACCGTTTCCTTACACAAAAAAATAACAAAAAAAACTTCGTTTTATAGTAAACACGATATCTTATCCACGCCAGTGATGGGGATTGATTGATTCCCTAATCAGCCCCCTTAAATACGCCAGTGTCTGTAAGATTGGTCAGCTACCCAATATTAGACTCATAACTGTCATTTCATAAAGAGATTGCGACATATTGCTACAAAATGTACAACACCGAACGGTAGTTCGTGCTCTGACGAAAGCAAGAGACTCTGACATAGTCCTGTAGCTATAAATTACAGGAAGTTTTGAGCTTTTTTCCTAGAGCGTCTGATCGAGTCGAACTTTATACCATTAATGGTCTAATTGGACGTCCTATCAACTTTTCACATCTTGTCGAAATGCTGACTATTGTTTTAAAAAATTTTTAAATACATCATTTTCAAGAACCTTTCAAAATGTGCTTCAAACTGCCTTTATCAATAAATAATATTGCAATATACAGTGTTTTTTTAGCTCGTCACATAATTCTCAAATCTATATATATATATTAAGCCTCAAAAAGTGATGTGCTCGCTAAACTCCAAAACGCGTAAACCGATTTACACCAAATTTTCACACATTGTAGACAGTATTAGGAAAAAGGTTTTTGTGAAGTTTGGACGAATTCCAATAGATGACGCCAAAGATATCGACAAAAACGATTTTGATGACTGGAATATTGTGTTCGCCTTTATCTTCATATGTTTCTTGATAAAATTATGACGTCATCACTACCTTTTACCCCCCATGTACTCCAACATAATCGATTAGGTAAACCCTTTCAGTGATGACGTAATATGTGGACGGCCTCTAAGAGATAGTTTTCACGTTGTTTAACCTAACTTCTGACAGAAATTTACGGAATACAAGATAACGCCCTACCCTACGCCTATGGACATGTGTATATAGCAAAACAGGCAGAAAAAAAGCCACCAAAGATGAGAAATTGCTGAGATCCAGTGAAATAAATATACATGAAAGAAAAATCAAAAGCGAAATACATTTCATGAAAGACATAAAATATTTGTATGGAAAATGCTGATGAAAATGGCTGAAAACGCGTCAGCTGAAATCTCATGTAGCATTGTTGCAATGCTGTCAAATATGTATTTCCATGGTATATAAGTAGCTGCTATAAGTTGACAATGATGACGTCATCAACGATGACATAATGTCCAACACGTCAACTAGAGTGAGAGAGAAAAAAGCCAACTAGACTTTTTCTATTCCATTTGGGGAGTGTGTGTGTGTGTGTCAAGTTTTGGCACGTAGCAACGTTGCAGTTGCACGCCCTTGCACTTAAGTGGGCGGAATCTGTGTCGCATGCCGCTTAAGGCAATCAATTCGCCTTGGCAATTGGCCAAAAAGGCATAAAAACGGAGCAAACCGGAACGATTTGACAAGTGAATAGCACAATTTGCTGCTGAGGAAGCGCTGCCATATTGTAGCATAAACTGCCAATTAGGCATACAACTTAGAGATCTACATACATAAGTGGAGTAGCTGGTGTTGCCATTGGACCTTGTGGCACTTGCCGCCACACAAAGTCAATAACTTCAATGCTCAAGTGCAAGAATATTATAGCCAGAGCGCCGTTGTAGGCGTTTTGCGGCAGTAAAAAAACGAGTGGGGCAGCTACATTGGGAACAGCCCGACTTTAACATACTCTATTACCTGGAAAAGATCACTAAAACGCATCTGTCGAGTTTCAAGTTTTCATGTGGAGCAGCACATGGTCTTGATGCGACGTACTAAAAGATTAGCTGGAACTATGGACATTATTACTACCAGCTACTTTGGGGCACTCATCGGCTATGCAGTGTGTTCGGCGATCAAGAGAACTTGTATGGATGCGAACTAACGGGCCGACGACTAAGATTAGGTGGAGGAGCATATGGTCTTGACGTACTAAAAGATTAGCAGGAACTATGGACACTAATACTACCAGATACTTTAGGCGCTCACCGCTTATTCTGTGTGTTCGAACTTGTATGGAGTAACCGGTCTGCTTTTTATAGTGCTCACCGCTGCGCCCTGTCTATACCTCGCTCTAACCTGAATACGCGAGTTCGCAGGTGCCTAGTTTCGTTATTGCTGGTTCTTTGATTCAAAATTTCAACGTGCTCGGACTTCCTTTGCAAAGGAACATATTGGAAATGCACTTAGTTGCAGGGCAAGCTCTTCTTCTGGTCACCCAGACGGCTGGACGGATCAACATGATTTCAAAACATTCCCTTGGACATACTTAACATACCCATCTGGATGCAGGGTAAAAACACAAGAGCACGCTGCAGCACATCATTGCTGACAATGTGGAGCATAAATGATTATGGGAAGCAATTAAATGGCGTACGAATATGAAAACAAAGAATGTGTTTTTAAGAAATAAAATAGAAAAAGCAGAAAGAAAATTAGTTTTTTATTTTGAAGCGCTAAAGTTCCCATACTCTTAAAAGATTTGGAACATGTAGTTACAAAATAAAATACCGAATTCCCATAGATACATTAGGTTTACAAGTTGCACCAACTTTTTATACCCCTGGGAACGTAGTGTATAGGGTATTTGGGATTTGTGCAAATTTGTGTGTGTGTATCCTTGTTGACTCCGTCAGTCCCAGATCTTGGAGATCATAAAACGTATTCATTTCCTTGTCTATAAAATGCTCCAACGTTGCGCTACGTCTGAGGAGGCGAATCCTAAAAGCAAATCAAAAACTAACACGCAGTATGTCCATGGTATCAAACGTGACTGTCGTACAGTGGAGCCAACTGACATTTTATCAGCAAAAACATAACATACGTATTTTTTACCCTGTACACAAAATGTAAAAGGGTATTATAGATTTGTGCAACGTATGGTATGTAACAGGCCGAAGAAGGCGTGGGGTGAGCATTTTAGCATTTTAACTTTCGATTGGTACAGGTTTTCCTGAAAACGTTGCGTCGTTGCGAAGCAATCGGTACCACACTGAATAGGGTATACTTGCACCTTCTTCATCAAGGAGAAGGGGAGCTGTAGTACCCTGTCTGGCAAGCTCATCGGTTATACAATTATTAAGATTGATAACGAACTGCGGAGCCATCTTCTGTAGAGATCTGCGGCAGTATTTTAACACTATCGAGTTAGACGATATTGAGTGTTTTTAGAGCCGCTTGGCTGTCACTATATATACTTAAAATTCCCGACAAGCTTGATGTGTTCTTTAGGCAAGTACCCTAAAGGTCCAAGGACCTCGGCCTGGAATACACTGCAGTGATTCGGCAGCCTGAAGTCCTGTCTAATGTTATACTTTTCTGTGTAAACGCCAACTGCAACCTCAAAAAGTTGTAAGTTTTGGATCCCGGTGAATCCACATACATACCATATATGTTTTAGGCATAGAGCCTGAAGTCCTGTCTAATGTTATACTTTTCTGTGTAAACGCCAACTGCAACCTCAAAAAGTTGTAAGTTTTGGATCCCGGTGAATCCACATACATACCATATATGTTTTAGGCATAGAGCACATTCTTGTTTATTACATCGAATTCATAAGTACAAATGCAGTCATGATGAGCATGACAAAGCGCCTCCCTCAGCTTATATACACTGTGTAAGTGTAACAAAAACAGACGATTCGCATATTTCTTCGACTTGGTGTGGCAATTAAACTTTTGCCGCCTGCCGCCGGCATTGATAATGAAATTTGATAGCAAATGTGGCATAAAATTTACATACAAGAAGACAGCTAACTGGAGAACTTGAATGACTGACTGACTGACAGTGAATTGACAGAGTGACAGACTGACAGCTGTGAAAATTGTTGTATTGTCAATTGCCACTCGAGCTGATTAGTTGCTGCGATTGTTTTGAATTAAATCCCTTACAGTTACAAGCAGTTTTGATGGAGGGTTCCCATAAATATGTATTTATAAAGTGTGAATGAGTTTAAGTGAATGTGTGTGAGTGTGTGTGTGTTAATGGGCTGCTGCTGCAACGTGGTGTTAGACACATGCAAGTTGCATCATCATTCATTCTAAATTCTAAATCGTGCGTGTTGATTGCTTAATGAGCCATTTTGTATGGCACTTGGCCGGTAATGCAGTAGCCGCCGCAGCAGCAGCAGCAGCGCAGCGCAGCAGCAGCAAGCACTTAGCCAAGACAACAACCATTGCAAGTGCTGCTTGACATGCTAACAACAATAGCAACAACAACATAAGTAACAGCATTGCTGCAACAACAACAACTTCACTTATTGTGCTAGTTTCATGCAAAAACAACAAAAATTGCATTACAATAAAAGGCGCCAACAACTTGAATCTGTGCCAAGCAGTCAAAACTATGGGCCATGGCGGAGGCAGGCAGCCAGGCAGGGAGGGAATGTGGCTCTGTTGGGGCACTACAATAATGAGTACTGGCAGTTATATAAAACATTTGGCTAAAATATGTAGGAACATGCCAAAAGTAATGCGAACAGCGAATGCTTCTGGCAAAGAGGAAAAAAATGTATAAGTAACTTGGACATTACTTGAAAGCTCCTGAAAAAGTGCATAATAATAATAATAATGTTATTGGGGTGTATTGCACGGCGAGCTAGAGATCTATTGTGCCCCCTACTTAGCTTACAGCTCACCTGCTTATCCTATCTCCACGATACTTCGGTCATCGATATATTATATCGCCCTAGAAGGAACATCCCCCCCTTGTGGTGAGCGGGCTAGAGAATACCACCTCAGCATGCCGACTTACAATAACAGAGCTACCCCACGCCTTCAAAGGGTTGTGCGTAGGATTTGGGACCCACCACGTAAAGCCACAATTCCAATTAAAGAATGTATTTACATCAGGCCGTAACCCGATAACGGGTTGTTATGGCCAGTTAAGAAGAAGATGAAGGAACATCGTTCTTCTCGCCAGGGCAACACATTCAGCTAGTAATTGCGACGCGGATTCTGGTTGAAGTGCACAGAACCTGCAGTTGCCCAGCTTGTGCAAGTGTCTCTTCATCCTACAGCGTACAGTAAGCAGGGATGTCAGAATCCTAGCAGAATTCTTCCCTAGTTGTACTATTTTCTTGATCCTATGTAAGTTGAAGCAGCCGATTAGTAATTTGGCTTGTCTGAGGCCCGTCTTCTCTTAGTAGCTGCTTAATGGTATGCTTTCCTATGCAGCGCTGCGCCTTCTCTTGCTAGCTCATACGCAATGAAGTTCTAATTTGGCTCGTGCTTCCCGAACTAATTTGGAGCTTATTCTAGTTAATGCAACCGCTCTTATGGCTACTTGACCGATCCGATATTATCGCTATTTCCCTCTGCCGTTAGTTCCTGCCTAGATTTATATCTGCACATCGGCCTATGGCGCAGACTTCAGCTTGAAAGACGCTGGCGAGTTCGCGGGCTCAATGACCCATCCGTATACCAAACTATAGTGTGCCTTTGCATAGCATGCAGCTACTCCAATGTTGTCCAGGCTCGTTTGTTACTTATGATGGTGTTGAAATTCCGATTGAAGTGGTACTCGGTAGCCATTTCATCTCTGGGTTGTGAGAATATCGGAATTGTCTTTCCCAGATGACCCCTGCCAGTTCCTTCCACTCACAGCCTCAATAGTGTTGCTTTCATTTGCAGCTCTATAACTATATGGAGTGGTGTAAGATCCATTAGACAGGACAGGTTCGCATTGCACCCGTCATGCATACACACCCCAGCCTTTGTATAGTAAAGTCGATTCTGACAGAGTTTACATTCACTCTTGTTCCCCATACGATTGCGCCGTAGGTCGGAGCATCGGTCTTATTGCCATCAGTTACATCCATCTTACGATTTTTGGAGAAGTTCCCTGCTGTCTTCATACACGTGTACAATAATCTGGTCACGTTTGCTACGTGGGCGCCAAATTTAACTTTGCTGTCAAACGTGACTCCAAGGTACTTGACCTGCCTGCTCGTGTCAATAGCATGTCATATGAGGCGACGTTGTCTCATTTTCTTTAGTTGGTATCGTCTAGTGAATGGCACTACCACGGTTTTTGCCGTGTTCAGGTTAAGTCCAAACTGCTTGCACCATTTTTAGATAGTGTTTAGTCCTTTCTCTATGTCATCTGCATATCCCTGACATTGTATTCATTGTATTCGAGTGTTCTCAGGAGTTCGTCTACCAGGAGACTCCATAAAAGTGCGAATAGTACTGCTCCTTAAGGGCAGCCAGTAGTAGTAACGGAGCTACCGTGACCATCCTTGTTTTAAGCAGAGAGTGTATCCATCTCGATAGTGTCCTATCCACTACCCGCCTTGAAAGTGCTCGATACAGAGCAATTTGCGATGTTTTATCAAACGCGTCTTCAAAGTCTAGGAAGGCACAGACTGTGAATTCCTTGTTATCGACAGCTCGATTGAGCATATTCTTCAGTTGGTATAAAGCCGTATCAGAAGATCTACTGGTCTTCCTGATCTAGACGCGTGCTGAGAGAAGTGAATTGCGCTTTGTTTCAACAGCGTAGTTCTTATGTGATTGTCTAGCAGCTTCTCTAGCATTTTCAGCAAAAACGATATTAAGCTGAGAGGTCTAAAGGATATGCTTGTGAATCGTGATATCTTACGCTTAGCCGATAGTTAAAACTTGAATCATACGTTATACTCTACTAAAGCTTTTTTTTTCTTCTCGATTTTTTTTTGTCTCTACAGGATGTGGTGGACCATAACCGGTAACTTTGGCAACATTTTGCCCATCGATTGGTCCAAGTCGTATACACGTCAGATGCATATGCCTACACTCAATCTTGGCCAGAATCGTACAAAGCAGCAACAGCAGCAGCGCAACCAACAGCAACAACAACAGCAGCAGCAACAGCAAAACTCATTGGATGCACAAACCCCCGGAGATGAGTTCAATGATTTGGCCAGCGAAGATGAGGCGGTAGCCAATGATCTTGATATGCATGCTTTGATATTGAATGGCTTGCATGGCGATGCCGATGAACCGATTAAATCCGTCGAGGAGGTTATAAAGGAAATTGACGACATTATGGATGAAGCCGAGAGTCCGTTGGATGAGCCCGAGCATTGTGAATCGGAGGTTATAGAGAAGGCGCGCGAAGTGCTGGGCGCACCACTATATGCGGAGAGTAAGTACTTGGTGTTACATATTAAAAAATGTTATGTTTTCAACATATATTTCTTATAGAATTGCAATATCTAACAACAACACAGCTAAATGAGCTATACATGGAAATGGAAGTCCTTATACAGGAACTAAGCGAGACTCTAATCAATGAGTTGGCGTTACGCGATGAGCTCGAATTTGAGAAGGAGCTTAAGAATTCGTTCATTTCGTTGCTGCTGGCAGTACAAAATAAACGCAGACAATATCATGTAGAGAAAAAGCGTGGAAAGTTTCAGGGTAAGTTTGAAAGCGTAAAGTGGAGTGCACGGGACCCACTTTCAGATCTGTATCCCGTGGAGGAACATTCGGTATAATTTGAAAACCTTTTTTTTCTCAGTTTTGTGAAACTGTGTACAGTGCAAGCTATTCTTGATTTGATCATCTGAGTTGATTTTCTCTTGTTCATCGTCGTCTTGTATTTACTGTAGAAACATATAAGATCGCTCACTGTGAAACCTGTGTGCGTTACTCGTTGCTCTGGCAGCTTTAAGATTCAAGCTTCACGGCCTTTTTAGTGCTCTCCGGCTAGTACTAAAGTCCTTACAGTCTTATTCCCAAAAAGTTTTGAAACAGAAAATGGACAACATGTTTTAGTTGCTGGAAAGCAAAGGGTCATTCGGGTGCGTAATGGGGATATATTCCCCTATAAGCTAACATACTCTAGGCGTAGAATGTACTCGCATTGAGAGCATCAACACTTGAATAACGAACTTTGTCAGCTTCGAAGAAATGTACTGTTTAAGTCGATATTTTCTACGAAAAGGTACTAGCTCTTTATCTTCTGTCTCACATTAATTTTAAATTTTTCGTAAGTTTCATTTATTCGACTTGACGTACAACAAACCTGTACTAATTACTAAAAAAAAGTACTTAACTTGATATTAAATAAGCCCTGTGTCAAAGTTTGCCCAATATACAGGATTCGTTACTAACAATGTACTGGTTCGTGGTGTAATCACAAAGACTTAAGATTTTATTCTCAGCTATAAAATATTAAAAGTCAAAAAGTTTCAGCTTCAAACTATAAAAAACACTCAAGTTTTAAAAGGTTGAACATGCGTTTGGGCGAAATTTGTCCAAAATAAAGGATTAGGGTTAAAGGGTCTCGGCCATTAATGGTTTAAAACTATTGAAAAATTAGTGTAAACACTGTTTTGCGACTATCGATAACTATGTAAACTACACTTCTTCCGCAGCTGTTAATGTTAATGTTAATGTTAATGTTAATGTACTCTCTCCTATTCGGCTTTTCTCTGTTGTGGTGCTCTTCTGCTGTTAAGTTTTCGTGTTAATTCGACGCTGTTATGTTATGCTGCTGCTACCAATGTTAATATCCTCTGCTATTCGCCTATTCTCTGTAGAGTCAGTTTCCTGCTGCTAGTTTTAAACTAGATTGCGTTTCGGATTGTTCTGCTGCCAATTTTGACAGCGACAAGTGCAGGGAGTGATCGCTCAGTAACACTCTCGTCCAGAAGAGGTTTTCCAACTGGGCGGCTTAAAAACATCGTCCAAGTCCTACCGATTGGCAGCTATTACTGTTTACTGATTGATACACCCCCGTGTGATGAGCGGGTTAGAGAATACCACCTCAGCAGGTCAAAGCTTCTCGAATGAGGCACCTAACAATGACACTGGATTAATTCGAGACCAGAATGCCTTAAAAGGGTTGTGCGTAGGGATTGGGACCCACCTCGTAAAACCACAATTCCAATGAAAGAATGTATTTACATCAGTCCGTAACCCGATAACGGGTTGTTATGGCCAGCTAAGAAGAAGAAGAAGATTGATCCACCGACAAAATTAATCCCACTGAAAAACTGTTTTGTGTGTTTAATTCTAACTCAACTTTTGTGTGTTTGCTTTCAGGTCCGGAACCCAAATACTTGACCACTGTCATACCGTATCACTTGGAGAACGGCACACCGAACAATCAATCCTTGCAGGTCTTGATTAAAAGTAAGTTGAATGCTATACAAAAAACTCAACTAATCAATTCAATACTTGCAGTACTGAAGGCCATCAATGAGGACAGTCCCACGGTGCCCACATTGCTGACGGACTATATTCTAAAGGTGCTCTGCCCCACATAAGCGCATTATGCCAGCAAACCGTTTGAGGAACCCAATGCAACTACGCTCTATCTCTATGTCTGTGTTTATTGTAAATTATGATTTTTTTTTAATTTAAAGCAAGCATACTTTTTAGCGCCTAAAACTGCACTCTAGTGCATAAATATGTATTTAAATTTTGAATGTGTAAAACATAAAGCAAGTCATAAATATGTAACAGATAAAGTAATACTCAAGATGCTTCTAAAACCGAATAAAACACACACACACACACAAATAGCACGATATAAAGCAGTATATAAATATATGCATAAATGTTGTTATAAACAAAATGTAAAACTGGCATCAAATATTGTAACTTTGTAACTAGATGCTAGAACTTTGAGGCAACAAACAAAAGCCATAAGCATTCTATGTCAAACTCGCTGCTTCTTGTAATGCTAAAACTTATAAACTAAACAAATAAAATTAAGCTGAAAGAGTTCATAAATGTGTGTTCGCCGCTTGCACTCTGCTGCTAAAAGTAATTAATACTAAATCCATAGTTTTAAATTGTAAAAAAAAATGAGTAATATTTATATTTAAGCGCCAGTTCTGTATGTGTTTTAAAAACTGCTGTTTTTGTGCTTAAAAACTTGCATATTTATACAGGAATTAAATGTGCAACTTTGGCATATAGTAACTGCCTCTTCTTTTTTTTTTTTTGTTATAATTTGTTGTAAATTTTTTGTTAAATATGATTTTGCTTAAATTGAAGACAAGTTCGAGTAGCAAGTGTGTGTGTGGCCATAGTAAATATGATTTGTATGATTTTGTTTTAAGAAAACAAACGTAAACTAATTTTAATTTGCATGTAAACGCTGTGTTATATACTTTTACCGATTAATAATTATAATAATAATAGCTACATAAAGTCATGAGTCAGGCGCACAGTGCTTTTATTTTGCTTAATTAAGCTGACGGAACAAAAATGTTTAAAGAAAATTTATATACTATATATATATATATATATATATATACACATATTAAAACTTAAAATAAGCATATTTACATATAAACTAATGCAAGTGCTAGCAAGTTGCAGCTTTATATACAACAAGAACAACACAACATTTATATCATGTTTCACATTTCACAACAACAACAAGCATATATACAAAAAGAAGCTCTCTATATAAAGCAAATCTTAGGTACCTTTAAATAACAAACAAACCAAAAGCAAAAGCATAAACATTTAAAGCCAGCTAAAAAACAAAACTTGTTAAAATTATAAACAAATATGCATACATTTAAAACAATTAACTATATATGTTAGCAGACATAAAACGCATATAAAAGACATTCAAATTGCATAATTGTTTACAATTTATATACACATATATAAAGAGTATATAAAGACGCTTTACGTATGAAAACGGAAAAAACTTGAAAAACACAAACTTCGGAGTTGCCGAAGCTTATAGCATACATTAGCAGGGTACAAGCACTTCCGAAGCGCTATAAGTTAAGATTGTAAAGCCATTATAACTTCCGACAGCTCGAAAATACCAACTGCAGTTTTACATTAAGGGAACTGCTTGCATTTCGACCAAATTTGTATTGTAAAACCATTATAACTTCTGATATAAGAAGCTTCAAGTTGAGGAACTGCTTGCATTTCGAAAACAGTTGAAATCTTTTTTTTTTTAAACAAAATACGCCCTGCTAGCGTTTGAAATCGATATTTATTACCTATTCAAATAGCAAATGTAATTTTTTTTAAGTCAGCTAAATAAAGAAAAGTAAATGCTATATCTACGATAACTATAATTGTAAAGAATTCAAAAAGTGTCCATGTTTTGAGAATTTAACAATGAAAACGTTTAACTCGAATAAATTATGAAAAAAATATGTGTATTCAAGTTACATACATGAAAAATATATATGTATGTGTGTGTAATCTATTTGACAAATTAGCAAAAAAATAAAAATTACTTTATATATATATATATATATATGTATACATAAAAGTGTGTGTAATGAATACATGCAATGCAATGCTCTCTATAACAACAAACCAAACAAAAACATGAAACAAAAAACCATAACTTTTAAATTGCTTAAATAAAAGAAAAAACAAAAAAATTACAAAAACAAGCAGCTGGTAATTTCATTTATTTGCTGTCTATTGTGCTGTAAAGTAAGTAACTGTCTCTAAAGTTAGTTAGTTCTAATTCAATTTTATGATTTAAAATATGCTACGACGTAGCTCCTCCAGGTGTCTCTGTTCAGCGCCATCCTGCTCCAATTGGTGAAGCTAGAGTACCCCCCACCTGTTCCTTCCACCGGAGACATGGTCTGCATTGAAGACTCTTCTCGCTGGAGCTTCATCAACCATACGCACAACATGACCTAGCCAGCGGAGCCGCTAGGTCTTAAAGCGTTTAGCTATGTCAATGTCGTCGTAGAGCTCATAGAGTTCGTCGTTCGGTAGTCTTTGTCAACGCGTAGAGGGCCAAAGATCTTACGCAGTACTTTCCTCCTTGATGCGGATTGTTGCCAGTTTGTTTCGTTCACTGATGTGTAACGGCACGTCTGCGTAATCTCCGGCCAACAACGAATCCGCACCCAAACTCGTGCCGCAGCAGCCTTGCCTTTTCCATCGCATCTCCTGGAGGGCGGTTATATTTGCTCTGCACATCCCGAGAGCATCCGCCAATTGGCTAGAGGCATCATCCCATTTAACGGTCCGGCATACCTTCAAGTCATAGTCTTTTAAACGTATGCGTGGGTCGTCAACTTTGGGGGCGTTCCTATCCGAGGCTTTTCGGTCTTCGAATCCCAAACACTACACACAACCCATTTAGAGCCCAGGAAGGGCTTCGCTGCGCAAATTAGTTCACTACTCTAACACCGGGTGGCTATTAGAGCAGCTATCCAGGGGGCACCACGTGGCGGTTGTGCGTCAACTTGGTTAAGGTAGAGCCAGGTATCACACTGGCCAGTCCCCAGTGATCAGAAGCTTTCACCCTGTTCCAGAAGAACCCAGCCCATCGTCCATTATATGCATTGTTAATGTATGTCCATGCCTTATCAAGACACCACAAGAGTAACTGAAGCTTCGCTGCCATATCAACAGCAGGAGTACAAATGATAGTATGAGCACCGCCCCTCAGCACCTCGTCTTCGTCTAAAAGCTGAACAGAACTGAACCCAACACACTCCACAGCAGGCCCAGCCTTGGGATCAGAAGAAGCATTTTAGTGTTCACACTTTAGATTTCTGCCTTCCGAATACGACTTCAAACACGCCAAATGAACAGAACGGAGAGTACTTCACTTTATGTAGTCGAGCCGCGATGGAGCAGCTCAACAGTCCTATTATTATTATTATTTTTTATTGTTTTTGCAGACGGAATCATAGGTATTCGTGGTATGAATACGTCTTCACCTTTGAATTTACCAGTTAGAATAGTTGAAGCAACAAAATCACGTTTGCCATTAACTTTTTGACTGCTAGTCTCGTTCCATTACAAAAAGCATTATGATAGTAACACCAATTTTCAATTATGGGTGATGTCCTGGCAAATCCTAAGAGTTCCAAAATTCAGTTGGATAGTGAACCACATCTTCTTCGTTGATAAACCGTATCCAGTGACTTGTACGAAACCAATCTCCATTGTCCTCCATCAGCGGGGTTTATCGAACTGGCTGCCTCTTTAAAAACTTAGTTTATCGCCAAAGAGAAAACTTACAAACATACTCATCCTCATTAAGGCAAAAGCCTCCCTGAGACAAGAAACAGCAACATTTCAGAAACAAAATCACCGTAACATCGTAACCAATCAACAGCACACAAATAACACCCACAAACCCACTCATCTTTGAAATCCACCTGTAAATTACCATCAAGATTCAGAGAGCTTAAGGTTTCCATGAAGCACATTTCTTTACACTAGTGGCTCCAAGTCGGTTCAAGGAGTATCTTAAAGTGTTACGACTGATCATAAAATCATCTCACACCATCTTTTCTACCAATCTTCAATCTTCACTGGCGGAATATGCACCTAAATCTACAAACGAAGAGGAATATTTACAATTGCCCCATCATTTAGGAAAACTCTCTTTCTAAGGCATGAGTCCCCTTTAGAATAGCAGGCAATGAACTAGCCGACGAAACTGCAAAGAATACCCAAAAATTTCCACCAATCACTGAAAACAATCAGAGCCTCAAAGACATCAAAAAATATTTTAAACTCAATTTGGACAGCACGACATCTCACTATATCACATATCACGTACCGATGCAATATAATTCTTAAAACTAAGATTGGACCAATCAAATTCCCCCACCGATTTCTACAAGTTGCAACACAACCTTAACTATTATACCTCTAATATAGGATATCCTCTAACTCAAAGAGATATAGCCAAATTTCTAAAGTCCGCATTAAGAGAATCAAGAAAAGTAATCACACAATTTCTTTAAAAATGTATTTAAGTAGCTATAAGAAAAATCCTATACTATAAGCCATAACTAATATAAAATGTAAATAGTAAGCGTAAAGCCTTAGGCGCAGTTACATGCAATTTGGTATTGGCGATAATTTCATCATAATAATAATATTTCTAGCAGTTTAAAATTAAAACCATTGCACATTTTTTGCATTTACTAATTCAAACTTGCAGAAAACGCGCGTTGTTGCCAGTGTGTACAGTGTTTATTACTGCTCATTAAACAATTGTCTAGCGATAACACACTGACCTATCGATAGCTGTCTTTCTCGATACGAAAAAAACATCATAATGACATATCGCCAGCGAATTGGCCGATGTTGCTGAATTCAGCTCTTCTTCTTTTTGCCACAGATCATCGGCTTGCCTCTTTCTAACTTATTGCGTCAGCTGTGACTTGGCTAAGCACTATTCCTTGCTTTTCTAACTTATTAAGCAACATGAATTAACATTTTCTTTATGAAATTTTAGGTAATAGAACTATAATAAAAGAAGCGTTTGTAAAATAAACTTATGCAACGGCAACATTTATTTTATTTATATCAACAAACTGTGCGCATGAACTATTAGTGCGATAGTAAAACTTGTCTAGAATATGTCCCTGAAGTGAAACTGCATCCTAATCAGAGTAACAGTCTAATATGCCTTGTTCTTATTGGACTGACAGGTTTGCTTGTTTTACGTATTTCAAAACCAGCAGTTGCCATGATTTGAGAGGAACTACAAGCACTATTCTGTGAACATATGCTAACGACATGATTGTTTATTGTTCATTTCTGGGATTTGAATTGCTCTTTCGAAAATCAAATTAAAGGTGAGAAATCGTGTCAATATTGGTTTAGCCATGAGGCGTCTTGAAGTTCCCAGCTTAAACTTTGACAACTCTGTAAATCCTGGGAACTTAACGCTAGATATCAAGTTTAGGTGTGGGATAAGAGGCTTATTGTGCGCAACAGGTTGCCACTGAGCAAGCTGGGATGAATAAGTTGGGATGGTTCCTTTCCGGCAAATCGCAGCTGAACATTAGGCTTAGACGTTTGGTACACTTGCAGTTACCGGTTTGAAGATATGGGATGCCTTTATTTTCGACGTAAATGGAAGCGTTTACAAGTGCTGCAAAATAAACTTTTACGCTTCACCACTAGAGCTCCTTGGTTTGTCAGCAACAGGGTTTGCATAATGATTTGAACATTGATGAGGTCCCGGTACAAATTGTGCCAAAAGTTTGGCTATTGGCCTTTTCTTAATTGTGCCAATTAGAACAATTAGGCACAGTCACTTGGGATTGCGGTTACCTGGAGCTACCTAGTTAAGCTTAGCCTGACCTGGACAAAGGAGGAGATGAATCTCTTCTTTTACATTTTTGTTTCAATACTGTTGTAGTCCTTTGAATTAAGACAATTTTAATCTTAACATGCCAACAGATTTATATTTGTCAAGATTGAGCTTGTAATTCAAGAATAGTATTAGCATATTTATAAAATTTGTTTCACAATTTTCATCGTTAGTTATTTTATAAATATAACTTACATAAATAAAAGTATACATTCAAAAGTAGCTGTCGACTTGGTTTACCAAGAACATGTAAATGTTTAACGCATTTAAATCAAGCCAATGGATTTCAAATGTACACTGGATTGCCAGTTTTATCGTTAAAGGTTTAACTACATATTTACGCCCTATGAGTAATGCACTTAACAGGCAGAAGAAGGCGAGGCGGACCACAAGTTTGATCGGCATCAATAGCCGTCTGTCCATCTGGATCTCAAGCGTCCACAGAAGGGACCCCAAATTGATTAACTATGTTGAATCATATCGATGGGTACATGTCCACCTCCTTCTGTATGAGCATTTTGCGATTTACATCCACACTATTACTGTTTCTGTGCATCGATTCCTTTCATTGACCACTTGCCGAACTCGGTTGTTCATAAATTTGAGTATTCTTGTTTCTGTTACAGCGACAACTTAGGTTTCGAAGAAGTGCTCCTCACACAATTTGCTGGACTAGCTGCTGAGCACTCCTGCCTAGGCATTTCAGACTTGGTTAATAGTACTTGGTAGTACAATGAATATCTGGAATTAGGTTTAGAATTGATGCATGGGAAATATTTTAACAGCAGCAGCTAAACATACCCATGCATAAGTGTGTTAATTGACTCCAGTTTCCGTCGGCTTTATTGCCTAGCCGGGCGCTACGCATTTTGTTACATACGACTGCGGTTCTAGCTGCACGCGCCTTTTCACGCGCTGTTGCTGTTCGAGTCAAGGTTCATGCGGGGGCTTAGCGTAGACTGTTTGTAGTCGGCACAGTTTGCCAAGAATATTATGCGATACAAATTTATTTCTTGTTTTTAACATTTTAAATTAAATGTTGAAAATTGGCTTTTGCTGCTTTAACTAAGCCAACTATTGATGGCCTTATAAATCGATATGCACAATTTTCGTGAATCGACACTTTATCGGCATGCGATAATCGATATTAGTGAGGTAGGGTGTGGATTTTAGATTTTTTTTTAATGCGAGGTGAAGTGAGGATTGTCAGCTTTCAGCGTTTTATAAAAAAATAAAAAAAACAAACTTGTGTTTTTACATTTTAAAACAAAGCAACCAAAAAGCATAAATTATATTAAAATTGTGCTATCGAATGTGTTAGACGGCACTACTGCTGGTGGCGGTAAAATAAAGCTATCGATGATATCGATATAGGCCATCGATAGTTCTCCAGCACTATAGCCTAGCCTATCCATATTTTTTTTGTATCCAAACAGTAAAAATTAGTTTAAGCTAAACGTATCTACCTATAAGTTTCATTTGTTTATTAAGTGTTACCATTATTTATTTTCTAAGTGCGTGTTCAAAAAAAAGATGTCATCACGAAGGTAAATCCAATAGGAAAAACGAAAATGTACACACACACACACGCACACATGCAACAAAAAAACACGAACACACAAGTACGCAACCACACACACACACACACACGCACACATACATATTGAGGCTATTTACATATGCATAAGTATATACAAAAAGCAAAAACAAAAAAAAATGTAGATAAAAAAGTGCAACAAAAAGTACTTAACTTAGCAGTGGCTGCGGCAGCGCCAGCGGCAGCGGCACCCATTGCCAGCCCCAACAAGAACTACACAAAAAATTACAGCTGTTGCTGTGTGTGCGCTCCATGACCCCTCTCCACTCAAAAAAAAAAAAACCCCGCCACAATACAATCTAAAGTACTGCTAACAAATTGCTTCATCGTTCGCTGTCTGTGTGCTTGTTTCCCACCCTACCAACATTTACAGATGGTTCCACCCAACGATAACGGGCATTGAAGCTGAAAATTTACTACAGGAACAAGGTTTCGATGGATCTTTTCTTGCACGCCTCTCCTCTTCAAATCCTGGCGCTTTTACCCTTTCTGTACGTCGTGGCAACGAGGTAACACACATCAAAATACAAAACAATGGCGATTTTTTCGACCTTTATGGCGGTAAGTAGTGTTGCAGCAAATCAGAACTTTAGAACTCGAAAATATACAATCCTATTCCAAAAAAAAAAAAGGTGAAAAATTCGCCACACTGCCGGAGCTGGTACAATATTATATGGAGAATGGCGAGCTAAAGGAAAAGAATGGACAGGCTATTGAGCTGAAACAGCCGCTAATATGCGCGCAACCCACCACGGAAAGGTAAGTGTGGTGACAACAAAAAAATACCGCTACAAACTACAACAACAACAACAACAGTAAAGCATAGTCCTCAAAGCCAACAGCTGTTCGGGCACTGTGGTGACTTTGCACAACCATTTTGGCATTTACAGTTATTATAGGCCCTTTTAGCCCAATTGTTAACAGGCTGCAGGCCTCTCCCTCTTCTTTGAACTGTTCTTAGTTGGGAGAGCGCAGCAAGGAAGAGTCGCAGCAACACTATGTGTGTATGTACATATGTACATACAACATAACGGGGGTGGGTGGGCTGTCTTACATCTTACGTACATATGCACTTACATCGCGATGTACACTTGCAATGTTTCTTGTTCTTCTTTGTTCTATTGCGCATAGCGAAATGTAAAGTAGGTTGGATACAGTTAGATTTAATGCACACACACACACACAATACACTTAAAAAAACAATTAATAAATTGCTGTCAGTGTGTGTGTGTGTGTGTGTTTGTGCTAGAATTGCTTGTTTTCATATTTAAATTAAATTTTGTATGAATAATTTCTAGTTCCATTTAACATACACTGGTCCCACTTATCCGCACACACACACACACACACACACACACACACTCAAACACACACACACACACACACACCTGTTGCTCCACCCACCAGGCATTGCCCATACTTGTGCCCCTACATTGTTTTTATTGGTTTTTTTTTTTTTTTTTTTTGAATTTACAACCCACACGCTCAAAAAATATTTTCGTTATTTATGTATTTTTTTTATTATTAATATTTTTGTCTATTGTTAACAAAAATAAAGGGGGAAAAAACACCAAACATTTTATTGCAATAGCTTAAAACGAGGCGCGCTTTTGTCAATATGATTTTTTTTGCTGCTAATTTTCTCTCATTGCAAACATGTTCTTATACCCAGTGCCCTAGGGCTGCAAGGCTGCAAAGTAGGCGTGGCAGATCTTGTTGCATTGTATTCATACAACAAAAGTAATATAGTTTTCCAACATGGCATTATTGGCACACTGCTTCTTAACTGGCCATTTGTATTTTTTTCATTGGAATTGGGTCCCAAAGGCCTGGGTAGGCTCTACGGGTCTCGAAAGAATCCGGTGTTCCATTAGAAGTCGCCTCATACGACAAGCTTTGACCTGCTGAGCTGGTATTCTCTAACCCGCTCACCACACGGCCAATTATTGGCACACAATTAGTAATAATTATCACATTTGGATGAACGCTTGCAAATTTAAGGTTATTTTGCTTTTACCATGATTAACTCTTATTAGGTGGCTCTTGGACGAAGATCAGTCAGATCATACTGCATGCCAGCGGAAAATAGAAAAAGTATCCTGTGCAAACATAAAGACGGATACGCTCCACTAGCACTTCCTACGCGATCGCCATCTGCCTTCAACAGCCGCCTTGTACAGCTTTCTTAGTGCAACATGATCCATGTCATAGCGTTCGTTGAACCATTTATTTCGGTAATCTCATTGACAGAAAGGCTACTAGTCAGACTGTGCCGTGTGCTCTGAGCGTCTTTAAGAGCGTTAGCTTCGTCTCCACTAACGATTGCCTGCTGAAAAAGTTGTCCCTCATCTCTATGCTGCTCGACAACATCTAGAGTACAGCTTTAAACCGCCGCTTTCTAAGAGTCTGGATCGACGAAGATCTGGATTTGGAACGCTGTTCCGCACTCAACTTTGTGCATCCAATTTCCGCCTACCAACGGTCATTGCCACATGACTTTGACCGGCCTAATTTTGGCAACTTTATTAATATAACGCCTTAACTGTGTTAAGTGTGCTGAGAAAGCCAAACCCAGTCGATTAGGGCGCAACAACCCCAGGTGCCGCCCAGTTATTTCCCCAGACTTTGTAGCAGCCCTTACCGAAGAGCAAGTGTATCAAGTTTTTATTTTGGTAATTCATGTTTTTAATGCACTGTTTTATTATCTTTATCGTTTCGGCTCGAGCTGATGATAAGTTGACGTTATGTGGGTTGAATTTTGTTTGTTTATTTTTAAACGAAAAATGTTTTTATTTCACATTTTTCTCACTTTGTGTTGGCATTTTTTTTTTGTATTATTTTTAACTAACGCTTTGTGTGAAACAAGATCAAGAAAAATAAACAAATCGAATGGTTCTTTGATTTGTTTTCTCAACTCATATTGTTGCGCATTTGGCGTCACGTGACGTCAAGAAAGAGATGTCTTTGTGTACGGAATGAATATTTATATAATGCTATAATTAGAGACAGACTTACTCCGAATGAATGACTTGGGTTTGTTTCAGCTAATCCAAGCTGCTATTTCATGTCTTACTTATGTGAGAATGAACTTAGTTATCTATTTATTGTAATTAAGAGAACTTAAGAGTTCATTATACTGAACTGTGAACTCTGCATATGATTTCTGCCTTTTAAATTTCGGGAATAAGCATTTCTATGCTTGCTCGAATCTGAAATTTCTTAATGTTTTCTTAGAAGTCACTTTGAAAAGTGAGATCCGAATAGTGTTACCAAAGTTGAAACTCGACTAGGTTGATTATCAGCGCTGTAGCCGTATCCAGCAACAGATTTGCGTTTCCTAGCTCGTTTTTCGAGATACTTATACGCGTAAGGCATACAGAAGTAGTTCGCTATTCGTTTGGGTCCACTTTTGAACAGCTCTGATAGGTGCGTTCGGATACTACACATCCAGATACCTGTGTCGTCTTTTGCAGAGGGCAGGAGCAAAATTGGCTGTGCACTGTTACTTCCTCCTTCCCGTCTCCACAGCTTCTGCAGAGGACTAGCCAGTGTCCAGAAGTAGAGAGCAAAGCGCAGCTCTGTCCAAGTTTGTCGAGTAGTTCGACAGTTTAGCACATTTCGCCATTTTGATTGAAGAATTCATGTATTTTCTGTTTCCAGGCCGCCATAGGAAGCATTTCTATATTCCCTTATAGGAAGCAAACACCTCTGCTATGTTGTTGCCCTCTATGTACGGGTCTCCTGGAACCCATATTAGACTAAGAACGACCTATGAGCCATCTCGTGCAGAGATTTGTAACAGCTTGTTACCGATATCGAATTTGATGATATTGATGTTAAGGCCTAAAATATATTAATACCTTTTTAAGCGCTTTACAAGGGAATTGAATTGGACTCCGAAAAGGAAATACGAGTAATATCAGCTCGACAAAGGAAATCAATTTAATGGTGTTCCTTAATGTTCCTTCACTTATATTCAGTATATTGTTGGCCTCGCCTTCCCCCCCATGGAATTACGCGGCTTACGCCAAGAAGTTACAATCTTAGAACTCAACACAGATCTTTCTTTTGCGTTTTGATTTTTGCATCTAAGTTGGTTGAACGCTGCGGGAGCTTATGCCAAAGAGGTTCAAATTGTGCCGCCTTCGAACCTGTTTGTGAAAATTGATTGATTAGATTACTTTTATTTTTTCCCCGATGGTCCCATTGAAATCGTATGGAGACTATGAGATTTTGATGCCAAGGTAGACGAAATCATTGACAATATAAAAAGTATAGTTTTCAACATCAATCTAAGAGTTCAACCACTGAGTATATCTACCACCAGACCCACCGTGGCAGATTCACTTTCAATAGCCGCAAAGGCTCCAGTATCTGCTATCCTATCTTGACGGAGATGCGTGTGTTGCTCAACGTCATTCTGCACAGTCGCACTAACTTTGCAGGGATTCCAAACTTAAACAGTGCGGCATATACGCAATCCCTCAACGGGCCATCAAATGCTGCTTTATAACCGACAAAGAGATGGTGAGTGTCGATTTGGTGTTCGTGGGTCTTTTCCAGTATTTGACGTAGTGTGGATATCTGGTCATATGCAATAGAAAGAAGCCTGATACCACGGTAGTTAGTGCACACACCGTAGGGTCACTCTTCTTGAGGACAGAGCAGAGGTTCCAATCATCCCCCCATATTCTGCAAAAGAGTTGGTGCATGCATATTATCAACTCATTGCCTCCAGTCTTGAACAGCTAAACAGGTAGGTCATCTGCGCCAGCTGCTTTGTTGCTCTTGAGCCGCTTGATTGCGACCCTATCATAGCTAGGCGGCGGTATATTCACGCCGTCGTCGTGATTGGGGATGTCGGGAAGCTAGCTCCTCGGGCGGCATTATGCTCATCATCGCCAGCTAGCAAGCCAGAGAAGTGTTCACTGCACAACCGCAGTGCACCCTGTGCATCCACTACCAGATTTTCCTCTGCATCTCTAGCGAAGGACGCATCGTTACTAAATCCTTCGGGCAGACACTTGACTTTTCGGAAGAACTTCCTTACGTCGTTCCTGCTCCTGCACATCTCGATCTCCTCTCGCTGACGCTTTTTCTGCTCGCGTTTTTGGCGTCTGAAAAGCCGCCTCTCCATCTTCCTCATTTCTCGATAGTGATCTCGCACAGATCGCGTAGCAGCCTTTTTAAAGGCGGCGTTCTTCAACGCAGTGGCTTCGCGGCACTCCTGATAGTACCATTGGTTCCTCAGCAGTGGGCCTTGGAATCCAAGGACGTGATCCGTGTTGGAACGCAAATAGTGGGAGAAATGCTTCCAGAGTCCCTCAGCGCTATCATGTTCGGCGGGAGGTTGAGTGAAGGTTTATGGTATATTATAGTCGGTATACCCCGGCTGTTGTGAGGTATGGGGGGTTAGTACCACACAAGAGCTCTTTATAGTTTCGATTGCCCTCTCATGCAGAGTCGTAGTCGTTAGACCACAATGTAATTATCTTTAATTGGAGCTAGCCCGAAATAGTGCGAGAGGGTTGACACCTCGGTTGGCAACTAATGGATTACTCTTATGGTCCGCGAGTTGCTGTTGTTAGTATAGATCTTTCAAAATAGGTACTCTAGTGAGCTCAATAAGTTTTCATAAATCACAAGACGCTGCGCGTGCCCTTGACCTTCGAACCGAATGGGCATAAACATGTTATGCACATTAAGTAAGTTGAGTTAACTTTTAATTGCTACAATTAACTTGATGGGTAATCGCTAACTGCTTTACTTTCTTTGAGACTGTCATTCCGGGGTTTCTGCCCCTGCCCTGCCCTACCGCCTTCCGTACTCACACAAATCTGACAGTAATCAATTAAGTTTTCCTCATGTTGTGTTTTTGTTTTTGTTTTTCGATTTTAATTTGTTTTGCAAGGCGTGTTGGATAGTGTGTCGAAGGGGCTTAACTCCCGCTTAACGTCCGCCGACCAGTCCAGGCCGTCCGTTGCCTCATTTGAAATGCTTGAAATGTTAAATGTTTCCAATTTTGTGTCATTAAAACGCGAGCCTACAAATGGCTAAATAAATAAAAAATGCTGTGCACGCTACACTACGAGTATCTTTATCTTTCTGTCTGTATCTATAGATGTAGCTGTTTTTGCATCTTCGGCCAAGTAGCTACGGCAGTGCAAAACAACAACAATAACAGTCTAGAGTACTTTACTTTTTCAGAACGTAAACACGATACGAAATAGTTACTATAGATACATTGCTATTCAACAGGGGAGTTATCGCTTCCATTTTGGCACTTTGCAACGCCTCCATTTGTGTGCGTGCCGTTAGTCACATAAGCCCGATCGAATTTGACTGACTGACTGACTGACATCCAAAAATTGCATTACGGAAAGATATTGTGCACCCTTGTAGTAGTCTATAGTAGGAATTTCGATTGTATAGCTAGAACTCTATAAAAGAAATGTATATAGATTTCAACAAATATCTGCCGAATAAGCAAAGAGTTAGTTCAGATGGTAGATAGCACTTAACCGATGCTTCAAGCCTTTGGATATAGATAGTTCAGATATTAGATATAACTTTTACGATTCTTCAAGCCCTTGGATGAACTTTTTACGCTCGCCTTCCCCAGTCGATGATACCAAAGGTAGTTAGTGTGCTCTGTAACTCTTCCTTTCAACGGAGACATAGCCTGCCCCCTTCGTCACCTCCCTGCACCTTACTTGGAGATTTTTCATCCATTCGCACAGTATGAGCAAACCAGCGGAACCGCTGCATTGTCATTCACTTGACTAAGTAAAAAGGCGGCTCTCAACCTTCCCCATATCTTGATAGTGATCTCGCGTAGCAGCACGTTCTTCATCGCATGCGCACCTTGGCTGCAACAAGGTAGTGCTCAGATTTGATAATAATAATAATGTGAATGGGGTGTAATGAGCTTAAGCACCCCTCACAATATCCCTGCAATAAATTTCATTATTTGGAATGGTTCCAGTCGGGCCACTTTAGTCATAATTATTCTGTATCCCCCCAGGATTAACATCCTTCTCCTCTCCAGGTCATCACAATCAGTATGTGCTGCGAGGATTCCTCCACAAGTTCACAGAACCTGCAGGCATTGGAGCTAGTGATATCCAGCTTGCTCAAGTGTCCCTTCATCCTACAGTGTCCAGTAAGCAGACCTGTCAGAATCCTAACAGAATTCCTTCCTAATTGTGATATTTTTTTGAACCTATATACGTTATAGGAGCCAAGGAGTGTCCTGCCAATTCGTGGCCCGTCTTGCTCTTTTCTCTTCACTCAGCAGCTGCTTTCCATGCTTCAGCAGGGGTGTCTTATACAGTGTTAGCTTCGTCTGGCGAGTGTTGGTGTGTCTACAACTCATTTGCCTAGCATCGATTGTCTGGAGTGATTCATCGCTTAATCGCCGTGCTAACATCACTATTCATTGCGACAGTGGTGTCAAGCTAGACGAAGTTCTTGAGTATTTCCGAAGTACAGTTTTCAACAGCAATTTGAGAGTTAATAGCCGAAACTCTCTCTTTAAGGAAAGCACGTACTATGTCTTGTGCTGGCCTTTTACAATATACCCTTTACAAAGTTGGAAAAGTCGCGAAAAAGTTGAGGGCGTCGCCTTGTCTGAAATCCCACACCATTTTTGCAGGTTTACCGAACCCAGACAATGCGGCATATACATTAGCGATCCCATTAAGAAATGGTGTGTTATCCAAGCGAACCGCAAATATTTTAACCAAGATCCCTTCCTAGTTTAATTTAGCACTTTTTTTTATATAAGAGCAAAGTTAGAGGTATGAAAACCTTATGTAAGAAAGCCTGTCATGATTATTGTACTGTTTTATGTTTAAACGCCTGATAAATCCGGCTAAGTTACTAGATTCGACTTGACGGAACTGAAAAGTAAATTAAATCAAGCTAAAACATGACACACAGAAAACTTCATAAAGTTAAGTATATGCTTGACAAGATCATTAAACATAGGGCTTAAGTGAAAAAGCATTTAATATCAGTTGTCAAGAGACTGTCATACTTCAACTGTAGATGTTATTCGCTTGCAAATCGCTTGTAAACCGTATAGTACTAAATCACCTCAATTTAGAACTTGTTGTACTAATCGTAATCGCACTTTCCTAAACAAACCAAGTAGTAAATTACAAAACAAACACAAACAGAGAACATCAACAGTTGGAGAAGTGTGTGTCCTAAACTATCCGAAAACAACAACAACAACAAACACAGCAACAATACTAACAATAACAAGTAGGCGATTTAAAGCGCTCGGCACGAACGTCGGCGGTCAGGCAACCGCAAAGCAGAGAGACAGACAGATTACACTACAAGCTTAGATCAGAGAAGCGAAGCGAGAGAAGTGTCATTTCTATCATTATAGATTCAGGTAAATCCCTAGCTAAAAAGCACGCCTTACATGCTGCCTATTAAAACGAACAACAAGGAAACTCAATACTAAAAAGACGTCATTTGAAGAATACGGAGCTCATGCCTCTGTTCCGATTTTGGCACAGTGTCGAGTATCCGGAATCAAATAGCGCAAGAAGTACGAAAAGTACAAAGAAAGAAAGGGGCGGCTGTTGGCATCAAAAGAGTTGAACACCAGGAAGTTTATTGTGTCCTTTGTGTTATTTGACTGGATACAATGGGCGAGACAGAAAAATATCCAAAATAAATGCAATTTTATGTGCACAAGGCATGCGGATATATTCGTACTGCCAAAAAGTAAGCAAATACTGCAATATACTGCCAGAAAAGGGTTTAATAGCAACTCTTAAGCGTGCCTTAAAAGTAGCTCATAACAATTGAAATTAAATTTATGCAAATGTTACTGACAGTGGGATACCCTGTAACCCGCATGACGACACCCTTGATCTTCTACGGGTTGAGATATCGACATGAATCGATAAACTTGCTCTTTTCCGGGAAAATGCGCATCTTATGGTAAAATTTTGTGCTCTAACTCTTATAGTCTCTGAGAAACAGAGACCAACACAGACGGACGGACATAGCTATAGCTCCTGATTATTTATTTCCATGGAACATATGGTCTGCCACGCCTCCTACTGCCAGTTACATACACTGCACAAATCTATAATAACCTTGTACACTATGTGTACAGGGTATACAAATTCTGATGCAGACACTTGGGACGTTGCCCGACAGTGGAATACCCTGTACCCTTTTTATATAATTACTATAGTTCGCCTTGTCGTCGACATTCGACGTTTTCGTAACAGCTGATTTCGAAGAAGAGAAAGGAAAACACGAAATAAAAACGTTTGTGTATACAATGTTGTTGTTGTTTTTTTATTGTAACTTAAAATTTTGGACTAAAACGCAACGTATTCAGGTGAAACTTATATTCTGCAACCCGCAAGCATTTTATCTTTCGAATTATATAGGTTTTACTTGAAAAAGTTGCGTTATTGCGCAGTAATCAGTACCACACTGAATTTTTGCTTAGCGCATTTTACATATCTATGGATGGTAAGGGTAGGCGTGGCTGGAAACATGCAAAATGTTGTCTCTAATTATCATATAAACCAAATTTCTGCGGTGTAATATCCCTATTGAACTTTATGCCAAAAAATTGGCGATTGAGCCCAAAGTGCTGGGAATCAAAATCATTCAGTATGCTCGAAATTTACTCCTTGATGAAGCGATTATATAGAAAGTCACTTTCTTCTTCATTCCCAATATCTACTTAACCAGTTGCACAAGCTTGTTCTCAGATAGAAGAGGATTAAAGTTTTAGAATGCAACATGACTTAAAAACAAACACATAAGCACGAACAAAACGCTAAAAGCAAAATTTTAAATAATTTTGGACGGAATGCCCAATGGCGTCTAAAGGCCGGCTAAAGGCGGAACTGGGCATTAGAGGCTTTAATATCATTAAAGGACTTATGAAGAACTTGTGTGTCGTAAAGAGCATAGTTGCTAGAGCATCTTCTGAAGGCAAGTGCCACAAAATTTCGATTTTAACGGCGGAAAACAACAATTCGAAGTCGACTTGGAGAAAACTATGTTTACAAATTGCATTTCATATTGCATTTTTGACAGCGTTTCAAACACTCGAAGAGTAATCCCCAAAGAGAGATTTGGTTACATACCATACCATACAGTGGTGTGCGAGAAATATCTTTTTACCCAACTTTAATCTAAAAGCGTTTTCAATAGATGCTAAATAAAACCCAAGGCAAAACAGTCAGGGGATTTCTAGCAACTAACACCGATAGTGGCGAAAGATCAATCAGCTAACGGTCAGTTCTTGAACCGGTAGAAACTGATCGTCGTGAATATTATATTGATGGTTTACAGGTTGGGCATGAATTCCTGAATCTCTCTTTTCTCAGAATGGTTTTTATAGCGACTGGCTAAAAATAGCTCGAAAACTAGTTTCTATTTAAGTTTAATATTTTTCTTTTAAAAGAAAATCTGACATTTTGCATTGCATCTGCTATTATGCAGCTATTAGCATACCAGAAAACTTCACGTTTCTAAACAAAACCCAGCAAAATTGGAAAAACACGAACTAGAGCTTATTAGAATTATGGGGAAGTCTAATATAATACTATATACATATGTATATTTCCCTATTGACACACTGGCAATAGTGTTATAAGCACGACCGACGCTCGGCTACTATAAACGCATAGACAATGGGATTAGCTAACTGATGTTTAAGGTGAAGCCCCCAACTACGGGGGCTAATAACCCGATCGACAAATACAATAGGTTTAGTTTTGAAATATAGCAACGGACACGCCTTTCATTTTGGGCTATTTTCGCTGCCATTTCAATGTCAAGTTCCACCAAATACGGCTCAACAGGCTATGGACACACATTCTACAAAATATTACGGCCATATAATACACACACCGCACATACACATCTATGTATACGATATAAAAACGTATAAATAATAATAATAAGTAAGTGCCGGCGATATCATCGACATCGACATCGGCGTACGCATCGCATAGCTCTGCGCCTGGCATATTAAATGTCACAATTTGCGCACTTTTCATACAAAAAAGAAGAAAAAAAAAATGGTTATTAACAATAAATTATGTTTTATTTTTTACTTTTTTATGATAATTCGCATTTTTATGTGCACTTGTTGTCGTGCCCAAATGCGCTGAGCTTCAGTCTTGGTCTTTCTCCCTTTTTTTTTTGGTTATCTTTCAAGGTCTTAACTTGTGCTGTCAAAAGCTGGTTGCTTTAGAACTATGGTAAAAAGTTTGGCAGATCGCACGAATGGCGTTCACACTTGCACACTGGCCCTAACAACCCGTTAGCGGCTTACAGTAACTAGTGTGCTCTCTACCAGCCAGCGGAGCCCCTTAGAGTTCCAAGGCGGTTGTAGGTTAGTTTGGGTTAGGTTAGAACGGCTGCCAGGCACTTTGCCTGACACACTTAGGCCATAAGACGGTGACACCGTGGGATCTACAGACAGCTTCCCTGTTCTCGAGCAGACAGAATCGAAGTCCATGCAAAAATGCCTGCAATGCGTTTAGGTCTGATTTCATACAGTTCCGATGCAATAGGTGTAACAGGCTAATAAAATAACTGCCTAGATATTTGAGCCTGCGTCTGCATAGAGGTGCTCAACCGTTTCTTCCTCATCCTCGTTAAAAGGGGCAGAAAGTCTAGCTGCATGGTTACTGATCAACCAAAGTCCGGTGATAGAGCGCACGACAACAAAGCATCGCTCCCGGTCAAGGGAACATTGTTCTATTGAGCGTTTGCGGTCGTTATCCGGCCAAGTTTTTCACTTTGAGGTGGTATTCTCTAACCCGCTCACCACACGGGGTGAGCCTTACTTTTATAATAACTCTTAATATGGAGCTTTCAAGTGGCCAGGGGTATACTTGCACCTTCTTCATCAAAGAGAAGTTGAATTATATTACTCTGTCTGGCAAGCTCCTGTGCTATATGTTACAGTTATCCTCTATGCCAGAATTTCGTAAGCATATTGCTGAGAGCAACGAATTTTCCTCCCTAGGCAACACAGGGGACATTATCTTGTCTTCTTATTCCATGATCAAAACTATTAAAACTATGACTTTCTTCTACGTTAAGAGTCGAAATATAAAGAGTGATGATTGATAGAGACTAGTAGCTTGATATTTTTGGGTGTAATTGTAAAAGCACCGTTAGTTTTAACTGAAATTTTGGTTTTTGTGACATCAAAACTAAAAGGCACTTGCCAACAAGTCACATTGTTTTTGAATTGAAATTGGATTTTTTTTATAATACTGTGAGGTTACATAAAAATTATTGTAATATACCGCGTGGAAAACGATTATCTGATAAAGGAAATTGCACGGTTATGGCACATTACATTTCTGACCATTTTTTAAGACATGTTTCGAAACCTTGGTTTGACAAGAGCACTATCTTAATGCTCTAAAGATATTTGGATCCCAGCACACGGTTGGTTATGAAGCAATGCTACTATGCACTTAGCGTACTTCTCGCATTTGAGTAGTCAACTCCACAAAGTTACGCAATCCAAAATTTAGATAAAAGTTAAGCTGTAAAGTGCAAGCTCCACCAGATTGACTCCTGGTTAAGCTGCATGCCCAATGCGGGTACTATCTCTTTCAACTTCCAACAGTTATGGGTAGCTAAAACCATAACGTCTATCGATTGTTTATCAAAATAAGACACATTTGAGATAAGTTTAACCTCCACAGAAGTATACATCTGGCCTAGGCATATCTATTACAAGGTATGAGCCAGCTGCCGGTTCAAGACACTACATTTTTTGAGTATCAGAGACAGAGAGGCACAAATAACATGCGTGGACACAACCTCCCTCACTGATGTTTGCAACAAAATCGAAAAATATTGACATAAAAATGAGCTGGCGTCGGAAGATGGCTCCTACCTTGTAATAGACATGCCTTGCCGCTGGCTACTTGTAAGCTCCATATCAAGGCATTTGCGTGACAAACTGTCGTACAGCCAAACAAACATGGAGCTCTTGTTCTCTACACCAGATCGCCTGCCAAGCGTTTGAAATATATATAATATATTTTTCGATCGTTGTGGGTGATTTCAACAAAGATCTTCGACCTACAACCCGATGATAGCATACACAAAACAGAAATTGTGGCTTAAATTCGAAATCCAACTAAATCGTATAATTAGTATGTCAAAAAAAACACAAATAAGTTGTTTTTTTTACGAAAATTACTAAGTAAATTATCTTATTAGATAACGAAAATCTCAACTCTTGATATTGTTGAAGCAGTTTACTTTTGCGTTTCCGAAAAGTCAGCTTAGATCAGAAAGCGTAATGGTTTGTCTGTGAACTATATGGAAGTTGTGTGAAACTGCAGCAAATTTGGGAGAACACAATTTGAATTTCGTTACATTGGATTTAAGTACAAGTTATTTTTGTGTTCCGAAACGAAAACTAAACCTGTTTTAAATGTGATGAAATCAAGAAAAGCAAAAAAATCAAACTGTGTTTGATAAAATAAAAGCATAGTGAAACTATAACGCAACGTTTCCAGGGAAACGATCAATGAATCTGCAAGATCATAAAAAAGTTAGTAGCTTCAAAATGAGCTGTCCTTATTGGATTTAGATTGCGCCATTGAACGTTGCCTGTGACTAAGCTAAACACACACATGCTCACACTCACTCACTCACTCATACATTTCGACTCATATGAATCATACACAGAACTGAATCAAGCATTTGCCAGTAGCCGATCCCGGCAACAGTGTGCAAGTAAGTGCGACCTACGCCCGTTTTTGATTAGCTGCCACCGGAAATGAAATCGAAACCGCTGCGATTACACATTATGTCTATGCGAATCGAGCGATTTGTTATTATGGTTGTTTTTCGGCCAAAATTCAGTTAGTAAACAGCGGCGGGAGCAGCAGGCCAGGTCGACACGAGGTGGGCCCAGACGTCAGAGACGAACGTGTGCCGCATATTTGGTAGCGCATTTAAGTCACACTCATCGTCACATTCGAATTTACATTTTGGTCGATCTTATGACGAAGACTACGTCGGAGACGACAGAGACGTCGACGGCGGCAGTGAAAACCCAGAGCGCCTGCGCGACGGTTTGTGGGAGTTGCTGCCGATGACAGAGTACATACATACATTCATTCCTACTTTATAATTTAGCTTGTGTTTTCATGTTTCGTCATCGCTTTTTCATTGGAAGCACAACAACGCATAAACACATGATTACAAACACACATTCACAATATGTTTCAAAAGCCCAAAACATAAATCAACATAATAAAGTTTGTTTTTTTGTTTACGTTTTGAGAAAACGCGGCGTGCGAATTTTACATACGCATTGCGAGATTTACATAATTTTGTAAGTAGTATACTAAATGGAACAGTTGTTGAATTGTTTATCACGATTTCGTCGACGACGACGACGACAACCAAGTAGACAATGACTCACTCAAAGGCTCAAGGATCAATTAGAATAATATCAGTGGCGGTTTCAGCCGGTTTTTGTTACGTTGGGTCTGGCGATATACTATTTGATACCAAAACTGCAAACCTCAAGCATTTCTTGTGAGGCTCAGACCTATTTTATAACTGTGTACAAGTTAAATGACCGCTTTGAGAGGACGTAGTATTTAAGCTGCAAGTCTAAAGTATACCTTTTTTTCGTACTTAAGTATGCAGTAGATACAGCTCTGTTATTGCATTTAAGCGATTATTCATATAAGCGATAGTTGGATATATGAAAACTATTTCTAATAAGCGATAATCGCTAGTGTTTATACGAAATAACAAAAATGCAGCGCTTTTTTTTGCGTATAAGCGAAATACTTAAGTTGTTATTGGTTTTTATGAGCAAAGCAAACAATTATAATCGATTAAATAAAAAGTATTGTTGCAAATTTCGTAAGCGATAATCGGATATATGCAAAATATTTCATATAAGCGATAATCGGATATAAGCAAAATATTTAAGTTGTTATTGGTTTATATGAGCAAAGCAAACAATTATAATCGATTAAATAAAAAGCATTGTTGCAAATTTTGAAAGTTTCCATGTAACCGATCATATTTTCACCAAAAATTTATCGATGAAACAGCCGATCGTATATGCAATAATTGCTAAAGCTAAAAAATGTTGTTTCCAAGTCCCACTTTTTGCGGTGAGTTGCTTACCCCTCGCTTTATTTATTTCCTTGCCATGCACACAGCAACACTATATTGAAGATTTCGTTGCGAATTTCGCGTATCTGCGTACTAGGCTAAAGTAATAAAATCGGAAGCTAAAAAATGTGTTAATAACATATTCCATTTAAATTTGGTAAATTGATTTTTCTCGATTTAAGCAAAATCGGAAGCAAAGTAGCGAAGTTATCGTTATAATACTATTAAGGTCAAAAACTTACCGAAAATACTGGTTTTTGCTAGGATTGGGTCACATAATGTAATCGATCATTGTGTACTCTTTGTGCGGAAGGCTTGATCGGTGCCTTATTAAAGCTACAAGTCGAAAGTATCTCTTTTGGTACACATTTTGGCTAAATTCTACTCAAAATTATACTCAAACTAAAAGACCTTACAAAAAACATAATACACACTTTGCGAAAGGTATAAATTTGCGCGCTGCCCAAAAGTCAGGGAATCTAACATCGGTATATAAATGACAGAGTTTGGGATTTTAAGAACGCAAAAAAAAAAGATCTACAAACGCTAACTAGAAATGTCAAAAATGAATCAACGCTTTGAGAAGTTAAATAACATTGTAGGATGTACTTTGTACAAAGAACCATTAAGCGTATTTGCAGTGCATTTTAATTTTATTTATAAATAAACCTTGAAACGAATCCGATACTTAAGTTATTTAGGAAAAGCCGTAACGAAAGTAAAAGTTACTTTTCGATGGAATCTTTCATCTTTTGTTCTTGGCTTTCACATTGATTAATCAGAAACAATTGCATATAGTACACACATACATATGTGTTAGCTGGTATGTGTGTGTGTGTGTGTGTGTGTGTGTGTGTGTGTGTGTGTGTGTGTGTGTGTGTGTGTGTGTGTGTGTGTGTGTGTGTGTATGTGTGTGTGTGTGCAAGTATGTAGACCATAAACAGTTACTACGTACAGACATACTTAGACTTCAAAGCTGAGTTAACTTGCACGAGCGTTTTTCTTTCACTTTTAGAAAGCTTTTTGCACTTTCAAATTGTTTCGAATGCAATTTCATGTTCAATTAATGCAAGTGTGAAAAATGTGGGGATTTTTCTTAGCTTTTCATTGAAACACACATCATTTGTATTGTATGCAGTGCCGGATTAAATATATATGTGGGCCCAAGGGCCATATTCAATGTGGGTTGATGATTGTGGTTAATGATTATTCAAAAAAAGTGCGTAACAATTTAGCTATACTTGTTATTTCATAATTTTGCTCATTCTAATAATACAGTGAAAACTGTCTACATTGGACACACTTGGTTCGAAGACTTTTGTCCAATGTAGGTAAAGCCTTCCTCTCTACAAAGTGTTTCGAAAATCATTTGGTGACGCTAAAAAATTACTGTAGGAACCCATTACTTGCTGAAGAGGTTTAAATTTTCAGCTCCTCTGCACTTTGTAAGGCTTTTGTCACTTTCTTTTTGTAAAAACATTGCTTTGAAATTCAGTGTCCAATGTACAAAGGCATTTTACAAGTAGAATGGACTTAAAAAAACCAGAAATGTGTTTCTTTTGACTGAATACATTTCCATAAATTACAGAGATTCAAAATTAAGTCGATAAAGCTAAATTTTTTACTTGCAGTAGCTCTTGTTCTAATGTCACATTCGCGATCGAAAAACATCATGTTCTCTTTTTTGGATTTTGATAGCAGCAGCAAGTGTGTATTTGCTTTAGCTTATATTTTTATTATTACATATTTTGTATTTCTTAAAATTCTCATCACTCTATATATGAATTATTGCCCATTATGGAAAACTCATAATTCCTAATTTGTCAAGAAGGAATAAACAAGTCTACAATGAAGTAAAATCGAATATAAAGAAGTTTAAGATTAAGTGCTTTACAAAATGTAGACAAGAAGACCCGTTGCATTTTTGGTCACATTCGCATCGTTTTTGCGTTACGTTATTTTCATTCCACTTTAAATGTGTATAACGGTCATGTTCGACATCATGGTATTATTCATATGGTAATAAGCACGCAGAATATTTTTGTTTTTAAAACCACTAGAAAGGGTTTTTTGTTGAAACAATGGTTCAATTTTCTTAAACTTCACTTTAATGATATGGTATTTTCTTAATTTAGGTACAACAAAAATGTACATTCTTAACACTAAATTGCCGGATGTTGGATATATACCTATTTTGCCTGAAATGAGTCAATTTGACTTGTCTGTTTTTAATCATTCACTTCGTTCATTTTTCTTATCGAAACGTATAAATCGAAGTATTTCTCTGAACTTATGTCTACACATTGTTCGGGAGACCCACTTCTTAGAGCAAAAATAAATACTCTTCGAATTTCTTGTTTTGCTACAAAGGCCCATAATTGCGAGTTTGTTACTGTCCAGTCTTGTTTCAAAACTTTACGAGTTTCGAGTTCAGTGCATGATTTTTTATAATCCATTATACTTTCGTTGATTATCAAATTAAAAGGAATCTTTACGGCATCAATTATAATATTTTTTTTTCATAGGAAGTTGGCCCTGAGACATCTTGGAATTTTGTATGACCGAGAAACCTACCAATGTTTTCTTAATATCCCATTATTGTTAGATCTATCTGCAGTGTCTAACTCAATTTCGGTTTACCTAAATCTGGAATATATCGTACTCTATTTTTGCTAGAAGTTATATAACGAACACTATCACATGATTCATTTTCAGATGGAAAAGAAGCTCTTCTTGTTCTAGCAGCTGTATGATGAATATCTTCATCTTTACTGCTCGAGAATTAAATTAAATTAGCTTGATTCTCTATTTCATCCCCGATTTTATGTAGTCACATATTCCATGCCTGAATGGTCTTCTCTATTTGGTTATTTTTTTTTTTTTTGCAATTCAAGAATTCTTTCGATTTTTTACCAAAATAGCAACCTTAATTTAGAACTAAAAAAGTTATTTACATTTGTACATCTTAGAAATAAACTCTGAAATTACCTTGGTACGTGTGTTTCACACGTGTTTTCAACGTTATATTTAATAAGACAATTTGATTCAAGTCCTACAAAATAGGACTTAGGAGTGTGGAGCGGAAGGAATTAGTATTTGTATACATTTTATAATTCTATGAAAAACCAACATATGTTTTTTTTTAAACAAACTATTTAAATTTTTCTCTATATATTGCAGTAAAATCGTGAATGAGTCAAATTGACTCGCTTCGGCAAAACAAACTATTTAAATTGTTCTCTATATATAGCAGTAAAATCATGAATGAGTCAAATAGACTACGGCAGTCTAGTGTTAAAAGTATGCCCTTCATGCTCTTCTTGAATTGAAACACATAAAATTCATCGAAAATTCTAATTGATGTTAGAATGTTTGGTAACTTAATGGCGAATTTTTTTAAAATTTGCGTTTAGGGTCCTTCTTTCTTAAATAGGACTAGCTGAACCCGGAGGCTCCGCTGGACATTGATAAAGCCGTCAATAAATTCATTATACAAATAAATTCTTTCCGTTCCCATTCGCCTTCCCGTTCCTCTTCTTTCTCTCTCTCTTCTTCATACTAAGTCAAGCTGCGGATATTGGTAGAATTCTTTACCTAGTCAAATTTAATGCTTGCCTACTATATAAGTAGAAACCCATTTAGTATGTTTTATATGGAAAATCGTTTTTGTCGATATCTTTGTTGTCATTTATTGGAATTCGTCCAAACTTCACAAAAACCTTGTGTGAAAGTTTGGTTGAAATCGGTCCACGCGTTTTCGAGTTTAGCGAGCACATCACTTTTTAAGGCTTAATTTTTATATACATATATAGAGATTGATTGTACTCCTATTCACTTTTTTGAGAATATCATGTTCTAGAAAGCTGTGTAAGTCAATTTTTCGCACAAGATCTCTCAAACTAGCGGCCCCGTGGGCCGTGGCTGCAACCGGTCCTGTTTGCATGATTTCATTAGTGTTGTTATTGAATCAGCCAGGATTCCATTAAGATTTGAGAGAGAGAGAGAGTATTGGAAACTTGCGCACAGGAACGAACACGTGGAATAGACTGCGGCTGCGCATGATCCAAGTATAAGGTGCAGTTTGTGCATGAGATACGCGTATATGATTTACAGCTACAAAGCTAGTATTATAAGCCGACAATAACGTGCAAAACAAACACTTTTGCCGGCACGTAGTTTAAGCCGGTAACTTGGCCATTGTTGTTGTTGCTGTTGGCTGCATTTGACGCAGTTAACGCCTGGGATTGTGGCAATACGAAAACAACAACAACAACAACAACGAGAACACTTAATATTGTTGTTAACAAAAAGACAGGTAAAGCCTTTTGTTATTCGATAATTAGTAAGACAATAAAGTTAAAGAGCGCGCAAAAGGTGTGTGTGGGCGGGCGGGCGGTCGGTCGGTCGGTCGGTCGGTTGGGGGCGTGGGCGGGATGCGTAATCGGGACGTGTTGTAACGGACTCGAGCTCAAGCTCAAGCTCAAGAAAACAACACAAAAAGGCCAGTCAGCAAGCAGTCAGCATTCATTCATTCACGAGCACACAGACTGAGAGCTTAGAACGCAGCGCAACAAGCAGCAGCCCGATTGGCAGTGAGTGAAGTGAACTAAAAGAGCGAGAACGAGAACAAGAACAAGAACAAGAACGAGAACGAGAAACGAGCAAAAGCACACAAAGCGACGACAGCGACGACGGCGACGGCGACGGCGACAGCGACGGCGACAGCGACGACGGCAAAAGTTTAAGCATAAAGCTTGGCCAACTGACGCCAGCGGCTTCATTCTCGAGTTGCGTTTCGAAGGCGTAACACAACGCAAGCGCGCGCTGCTCCCACGTTTGGCAAGCAGTGCAAGTACCGCAACCAAGCAGTGCAATAGTGCGTGACCAAAGAGAGAGGAACTCTTTGCTTAAGTGTGCGCGCGTCCTTAATTACGCGTTTTATTGTTTGCGTTTTTAACACTTTAATTATTATTGTTTATTTGAATAATATAAACATATAATGCCTTCAGCCACATTTGTTTTGGAGCATTTGATTGCGGCACAAACGCGACTTGACAGCGCAGCAGCAGCAGCAGCAACAACAACAGCAGCAGCAGCAGCAGCAACAGCAACAACAACAACAACCAACAAATTGTTGTTGGCTCTGAAGAAAATTGTGCATTAAAGTTAAAAAAAAAATAATAATATGTTCATAGCATTGATATAGTAACTCATAACTACATATAAAATAGCTAGTTTATATTTAGTGCTAAATGAAAACCAAACAAAACAATAAAAACGTTTACGAATTTGATTTTGAAAATAAATCAAAAACAAGCCAAACACAAAGTGCGTTTTGGAAACCTTAAAACAAGAACAGCGGCACACATGTTACATTTTTTTTATTTTAATAAAGTGCTTATTTATTTTATATTTTTTGTTTTTGTGTTTTGTTTGCCTAAAAACAAGTGTGTGTAAACAAGTGCTTAAACTGAGCCATAAAACAAAAAAAAAACGCAAATGCGAAAAGTTTGCAGAAAATAAAAACAACACATTAACTGCTTTGTGTCTTTAAGTGTAAACAATATTATCGCTAAAGACAACAAACAACAACAACAACAAATCAAACAACAAAGCCGGTCAAACAATGATATTCAACAAGTGCCTCGAGAAATTGTCCAGCTCGCTGGGCAATGTGGTGCAGCACAAGCTGCAGGAGAAACAAGTCTACAACAATAACAATCTCAACAAGGATAGTGACTACAATGCGTATCACAATCAGCGTAACTTCGAATACGAGCGTGCCATACAATCCAATTATGGCAAACCAAAGTCAACAAAACCGAAAAGCAACTCAAAGTCAGCAACTCAAGCTTTGAGCAAAAAGTCGACGAAATTGGCAAGCGAATGCAAAAATTGCATGAGCAACGATGAGCTGGCTTCGATTATTAGAGGCGTGGCACATAACAACAACAACAGCAACAACAATAGCAGCGAGGATTTGCACAGCAGACGCAGAACCTTTAATGGCAATAGCTCTATATGTGTGCAGAACTCCGCGACTCCATCCACTTCCACCTCTACCGAATCCCTGAATCATATGAGCAGCAATGGCATTGCAGCCGCCTCGTATCCCGCCACGCCCACCTCTTGGTCAGCCTCACCACCACGTTTTGGTGCTGAAGAGTTGCCCTTTGGTTTTAGCGGTTCAACGGGCACGTTGAATCTGCTCAACGTCATGCGAGTACAGTTATACGGATATACGTGCGTATAAATTTTCATTTTTTTTTTTTTGTTATTTTCAATTTGTGCATTTTTAGTAGCATAAATTGCACATATTGTTAATATATTTAACATCATAACTAACGTGCTCGGCTTTCGCACGTTTTTCTATTGAAATCTTTGTTCGATTCAGTTTTAGCTTTGATTTATAAGCATACATTCTATCATTATATGCATACTCTTTATAGCGACTATAACACAGGTCAACATGGTTTAGTTGTTGGAAAGCTGAGTGTCATGTCCGCAGCAATTTGCTGCGTAGAATCCGTATCTGGGGTTAGGATTTCGAGATATATGAGGCCATAGCCCGCTTTTCGGTATTTGTAGACCTGTGTAATATATGATTTCCAAAGTTTTAGTTGGATTTTGTTGCTTTCTGCGTGAGACTAAAGGGTTGACTGCCTAAAAATTAGTTCACATAACGATTTGGGCCACAAATTAACATATAAGAGGTTTTCAGAGTAGCTTTTTGACGATGGAGCTTCACATTTGGACATTTTTGCGTATAAGTTCTAGAGTTAAACATCGATTTGGTGGCACTAACAAAGCTAGATCTGTCTCGTTGTAAATCAAATACTGGTCCAAAACAATATCAAGGTGTTAGCTCCTTTGTTCGCCCTTAACAGATATGAACAGGATGTGCTCACAGAATATCTAGATAGATAATAATCAAATTTGTACATATTTGCTTATAAGTTCTAGAGTTACACATATCTAGACACCACTTATAGTAATAATTTTTTTGTCAAATGCCTTAATCACGCTAATTCTTGGGAAATTATGAATTGAAAATTGTAATTTTCTCCACATTACAAACATATTACTACACACGTGTTGTGCTCACATGGCGTATGCGTAATGTGGCAAATTATAAAAATTACTCAAAATTTACAAACATTGGGGCAAGTGTATGAATGGATGTGTGTTCTTAGAATCTTTGTTGACTTTGCACGTGCTATTGTTGCAAATGAATGCGTGTTTCATCATTAAACTAAGTCGCGCGCATTCATATGCTGCAAAAAACGCGCACAAAACGCGCCGAAATCGACGCGTGCGTCGGCGCATTGCCTGCAAATTATATTAATTGTAGCAATCTTTCGCGTCAATTATTTGATTATGTTCATTGTAAAAGAGTTGTTTTTTTTTTTTTTGGTTTTGTTTTTACAACAATGAGCCTTAAAAGTCTTCGAACGGCTAAAATCGTGGGCAGCAGAAAAACAAAAGCATCAAAAGTATTCGAATACGAAACAAAGCAAAATAAAATGAAACAAAAACTGTCATGTGTTCAAAATTGCCACGCAAATTAGTAAATATTTACGCTAAATAATGGCAACAACAATGCTACACGAAAGTTTAACACCAGCCTCAATCAGTGCCAGAGTCACTACGTTAGTCAGTCAGTCGCTCAGTCATTCAGTTAGTTTGTCATTTCGTCATTTCGTCACTTTATCATGTAGTCTGAAGAGCCGTCTAAGGGGTTCGGGGGCGTCTAATATATGCCGAGGCTTGTTTTTGTTTGATTTTTTCATATTCGCAAACAAACGCGCGTTTCTTATAAATATGCTTCCTTCCCGTACCTCGCCAACATCATATACTAGATATTATTTTTTTTATTTAATTTTGCATTTAACTCAATCATGTATTTTCTAACTAAGCCAACATTTGAACAGAAATTGACTTGTCTCCTAAAAGATCAGATCTTTAAAGTAAAGTAAAACTTCGACAAGACAGTTCATAGAGTTGTTGATGTAATAGTGTAAACATAAACTAAAAAGGAATTACCAACATATAGATATAGCTATATTAGCTGATAGATAATAGGAACTAGAATAAACTGCAAGTTGTTTAGGGAAACCCGAGTCAAGCTGGATCTTCTAGGAAGAAACAACAAACTGACACTTCGGTGGGTATCCAGCCACCGAACTTGCGGACAAACTGGCAAGAGACGGTGCTGCAAACCACCTGATAGGACCAGAACCTTTTTGTGGCATTGGCAGACACAAAGTTAAACAGCTACTAAGAGAGGAGGAAAGAATGAGCAGAACTACGGAATGGATGAGCACGCCAGAACTCCAACAGGCGAAACAGCTGCTTATTTGCTACAATTCAAATAGGTTCAAGAAGATAGTGCAATTAAGCAAAAACAAGCTCAGAATACTGACTGACCTACTCATTGCCATTGCATCACCAGCTCTAACACCTGTAGGTATTGTGATCAAGAGAAGGAGTCGTAGCGGCATGTGCTTGTCGAGTGCGACGCACTGACGCGAAGAAGAATGAACTTCCTAGGCATAGACTCTTGTCGCCCTTTTAGAACCATCCCAAATAGTGAGATACTTATTAGAGATAATAATTTTGGGAGAGCTTTAAGCTAGACAGAGGCCACAATAGATCCATAGGGCCCCATTCATACTATTATTAATAGGGTAAACATTGCTGTCAATTTGGCATGTTGAAGTTTTCGTCGAATACCCCTTTAATATACGTATGACGCCTCTTTTGGCGTCTCTAGTGATAAGCCAAATTTCTAGTGCGCCAACTATGTGTTGCTTCCAACGAACAGTTTCTAAGAAGTCATTTCATACGGATGATGTAACAAGTATTATTAAAAGCAAGGATTCAAATCAAAATTTATTTCGGATACGGTTACGTGTACGTTAGTACCGGTACTCCTGATCCGGTAAACGGTTTTATTTCGGTTTTCTTTTTTCAATAATTTCTATTTCGATTCGATTCACCGATATTTGTTTCGGTTAACCGATTATACCGGTTTCTATATAAAAACCAAAGAGCATGAAATTAATAAAGTGCAAAATGTTTGCTGAAAAGTGACCATTTTGAAGACAGTGTACGTGTGATGCTGTTTGCGTTGCTGTGTCTGTTAGACCGACTCGCTCGTAGCAAAAATGCACTGTTGAATGATCGCTTTTTAGCAAGTCGACTCAATGAAACGGCGAAGGATTTCACTCTAGTACTCTTATGCTCTTTGACAAAAACAGTACCAAAAGAGCACTATAAAAAATAAGAAGTGGGAACAAGAAACAGATTGTGTTATCTGGTGGTGTAACCGGTTTCAATGTGGTTATTTCAAAAAAATTATAACGGTTAACGATTTCAAAATTGAATCGGTTGCTTTGGATAACGGCTAGAAACCTTGATTAAAAGTATGCACATTTGATAGTTTCAGTAGAATACATCACCAAGATGTGTTCTGATATGACTGATAAGTCAGTTTCTTATAATCTCCCTTAGTAATACGGGGAATTTCGCACAAGTTTATCTTTTGCAGTTAAAAAAAGCATATTTGAAATTCTTACTTATCTGCATATTAATGTTTGCGCTGACATTTTATCAGCATGTCCAGAACTTGACATATACATTTTATGGAGCTGTCTTAAAATTTACACATAAAACAATGGAAAAAAACGCAAACAAATCTTGATCTACCTTCGCAGAAAACCCTTTTAAGCGAATTTCAAGCGCTGTCTTACACAAACCCCTTTCGACACCCAATAAAGTCTTTGACTAACAGCCTTGGACATCTATCATTAGAGCTTATAACCGACGAATCTTTCAAGTTATTTAAAATGTAATTTGAGTCAAAAGCGTCTAGACACTGCTGCCACACCCCCACCCCAACCCCAAACGTGAAACTATCTCAATAAACTGTCTCTATGTTAAGTGTTCATATTATATTGACCAAAAGTGTGACTGTGATAAAAAACAAAAATAAGCAACACGTAAAGTGCGCCAACTTGATTGAGTTGAAGGCAAGCCCGCCCAGCACTTACCGAACTGTGACGGCACTTTCGGGACTCGAACGCGTTCCGGTTGCAGCTGTCTCGGCACAAACCAAAAGTGATTCGATGTGTACAACTATAGTACATATATATTATTTCGGATATGGCATTTACAGCAGGCGGTACGTGTTTGTTGACCTTTGGCGCCCAACGTTAAGTAGCGTTGAGTTCCCGCGTGATCTGTCACTTCCTTCGAATTCAGTTGTAACTGTAAAAGGTCCATGTGAAATTTCACTGACGCAAATATCGCACAATGATCGTTCGCGTTCGCGTTTTATAAATTTAAATTAAGTTAAGCACACACCCAAAAAAGTTAAATACATATTTAATATTTGTATATTTGTAAAAATATTACGCACGGATCAGTCAGTGAGTGAGAGAGTGAGTACATAAAGTTGCTAAATATAAAAATCAACACACAAACACACGTTGCACTTAAACAGGGAACACAGCGAGGGACTGAGGGCGAATCCCCTTTTCATTGGGATCACTCGGTCGGTCGTTGGTCGTTACACATTAAAATACTTGATGTCTTTAGTTCGGCAGGAATTTCTTTTTTAGGCCTAGAAAATACGCCAATTGCAGCATGTAACTTGAATGATACAAAGCACGAATTCAAACCGAATTCGTAATTGTAACTGTTATCCAAAATAACCGAGTATGTTATGAGATATGTTTATACCGCTACGGCTACGATTTTTTTCTTTGCAAGCCATCATTCTGTACAGCAATTTCATCTACGATGCACAGTGGGGCCATCTGACTTCTTATCGGCAACATTCATAACTTTCAAAGGAGTAAAGATATTTTGAAAATTTTAAATGAATGTTAATGATAATTTCTCAAGCTGCTTCGAAACACTGCGATTGCTGTGTCTATGAGCATGAAAGTAATAGAGTGGAATGCTTAACCGTTTCATTGAGTCGACTTGCTGAAAAACTACCATTTCCATTTCTTTCTTTCTCTCAAATTTGGCACGAATGTGTCCGTCTAACAGACACAGCAACATAAGCAGCATTACACGTACACTGTCTTGAAAATATTCGCTATTCAGCCAAAGTTTTGAATTTTTTTACCCTCCAGGATTCTACTCTATTACTTTCATGCTCTTTGGATTTGGTATAGGAACCGGTATAACCGGACAACCGAAACAAATATCGGTAAATTGAATCAAAACCGATATTATTGAAAAAAGAAAACTGAAATGAAACCGTTTACCGGCTCAGGAGTACCGATACCGATACAGTTTGAATCCCTGTTACAAAGTTAAACGTTTTCAAAGGGTGTGTTTTCGCTTTAGTTCTTCGTTAAGTTTCGCACAAAAACAAGAGCTAGTAAAATGAGCGAACTTTAATCGCCATTCGGTTCACCATTCACAAAACGAAAGTAGATCATTTTGGCGTTACAAATTTCATTTACGTAATGTTGATTCCAGATACATTACCGTCTTTATGGTTTTGTAAGTAAGCAAAAGGGGCTGATCATAATTGATGTCACCACAGGGGAGGGGTGGTGTTCCGAAAACGTGATGTCACAATCAAAATGTTAATGGACATAGAAAAAATCTTTATATTTTCATATAATGTTTACTTTTCTTTCAAATTCAAACATATCCATTAAATTTCTTGCATCAAATTCTAAATTTTTCCTTTCGCTTTTATAACAGCAGCGTATACTCTGTGCATCCTAACTGCAATGATTGAGTTGATATTTGATTCCAAGTTTCTAGGAATGCTCACAGTTGTTTTTTTAGATTGCATGGTTTGTGACGTCACATTATGGGCAGGGAAGTTGTCTAAATGTGACGATTTGTGACAAGGGGAAGGGTGACGTCATTTATGAACAGCCCCAAAATACCAAAAGTAGTCGAAAACCCACAAGCAATCAATGAAATATCAAATTAATGAGACTTTCTGCAGATGTGCGCCGGTGTGCCATATTTTAATGGTATCCTTGGACAAAGAAGAATGAGCACGCTGTTTATGAGATCTTGAAAACATTGCTTGAGTTTACATGTAAAGCTCTTATATGCAGGTCACGTAACGAATGATGTTCGAATGGTTAACATTTATTTACCGATCAGAGAATTAAAGCGTTTCAATAAGTTCGCTACTGCTACAGTCGTTTTAGTTTGTAATACCGTTGCTGAGTTACCCGCTCTGTTTCTTAACTCAACGGTTCTCAAATCTCGTAAAAAAAGACACCCTATAAACGAGTATATGTAGATCATAAATTGTTATACTACGTTGACGTTTGCCAAAAAGTTATAATAATAATAAAGGTGCTAATAGACGCTCCCAAAACTTGTCAATTGACATAAATTATAACCGCACATAATGCCTGTGTATGTATGTATGTGCGTGTGTGTGTGTATATCCCTTATATACTGTGCAGTCCGTTGATTCATCCAGAGAATGCGCAATATCATGTCAATGAGTACTCAAGCATACAAGTGTGAAATTATAGACCGATTTTGCAAAAGTTCTGAACAAGTCGCTCATTAGCTCATTCGCTAGAACTTTACTAAAAATTTGAAATTTAGTTTTGTTTCCAGTTTCGAATTTGTAGCATTACTTCCGCCCACATGTTGTAAATAAGTATTTTTCGCTCTTATCACATTGACAGGTACAGGTAGACAGTACAGTGAAAACCTTGAATATGTAACAGACTATTGGCTAAACTGACAATAAACATTGAAATGCATGCTCGGCTATAGTATGTGTATCTAGTCAACAATACAGTCAAATGTTAAGTTAATTGTCTATATACATACATAGAGACAGACAGACATATGGACAGACAATATATAACTATTAATAGCAACTTATACGGAAGATAAATTATTTAGTGGCTTTCAATAGGCTAAATAAACGTCAAAGTATTTTATGCTATATATGCTGCTATATACATAACTCATGAGCTAGTCACGTATTTATACATAGGTTGATACGTTTATACATACATATATATGTACATATATATACATACTGTGTGTTGTACTAGTTTTATGATAACTATGACCCCAAAAATCGATTAGAATTGAAAAAAAAACAGAAAAAACCGGCTTAAGGACATTGACAACCAAAGTCGATGGCTGTTTGTTGCTTGTTATTATTATTGTTGCACATTTCGCTCGATTATATATATATATATATACACTTAAAGATACATATGTATATGAATGTATGCCTATTAAATGGTGCACGAGGTGCCGACGAACTCTACAAAGTGATACAAAATTCAAAGCAAGTTTTTTAAGTTAGTGTGATTTATGCAAAATAGACAACACATATAATATTTAAGAGTAGCTTGAACTTGGCTTCAATTTATGCGAACGAAGTTTCAATACTCTGTTTGTCTTGTGTCGTTTGTTAGCTGGATTTGTGGTGGGAGCGATGGCTCATTGGCGGATTGAACCATCTCTAGCACTCAGGCAGCTTTGCCCATTGTACCATGTTCGACAGAGCAAGTAAGAAAAGAGAGAAAAGGGACAGTTGAAATAGGAGAAAGAGTGCGAAAACAGAGTAGGCAATCTTCCCGACTTCCGTAGAGACGAAAGAACAGTTGAGGCTCCCTATTGACACAATCTTAACGACTTCCGTATAAAGTCGTAAAGACTCATCAGGGAAGGTTGAACCATCCCTAGCACTCAGGCAGCCTTGCTCAGTGTACCATGCCATGAAATAGGAGAAAGAGTGCGAAAACAGAGTAGGCTTGGAATAGCGGCTCCCTATTGACACAATCTTCCCTGCTTCCTAAGAGAAGTCGTGAAAACTATGTAACGGGAGAGTATACACCTTGCTCATGGTGAGTGTATCACTTGCCACAATGCGCATCCGTGTCCTTGCAAAGGCCAGGAGTCGACATCTTTAAGACAGCCTGCCTATTGGCCAGGTGTTGGCCAATTGACCAATTGTGACCCATAATTAGTCCAATCAGGGCTCGCAGATCTTTACTCTTCTGACGAAGTAGATATGTGGAGCCCTTTGGTTTGGTTTCTCTCTCAAAGTGTTTCTCTACGCGGTATGCAGTGGTGTATATCCAGCGTTGCTTACAGATTGTGCTTGTGTAGACCGCTATCCATCCTACCAATTTAGCTGTGTTGTGACGCCGAGAGTTTGGAAAACCACCTCTACCATCTATAACTTTTAAACTTTACAGCTGATCGCTCTTTGTCTGATTGAAAGCCAACTGTCATATTTTCATATGAATCAAATGCAAGGCAACAATTGCTTGCAATTCTCCTGCAACTGCAATGCGAGTTAAACAACAAAAACAGACTTGAAAATCTGCTAAAGGGTATCAAGACTGAATTCAATTACAGCTAATTGCAGTTATAATTAAGTCTACTTAATAATTTAAGCCCATAGGCAATATGCCCTATAGTTAGGGTATACACAAGAATTGCCTATAGCAACAGAAAATTACATTAGCTTAGAGCAAGGCGACAGTTGCACTGCTTTGTGCACTGCTTGCCTTAACGGCGATTGCTGTTCAACGTTCAGTGGTGCGCGATGCACTGTGCAAGCAGTGCAGCGTGCAAGCCAGCAAGTGTCAGTAGTCAGCATTTTCTTCATTAATTGAATGTTGGCGCGTTTTGATGCCGTCTTTGTTCGGTTGTTAATTTTTGTACACTAAGTTTAGTTTTCTATGTCAACATTGTCAGCCTATGTCTATAAGTCGACGTTGAACTGGTCAAGCCATGCAATTCCTTATAAGCCAAACATGAACACGGCTCAAACTGCACTGCCAACTTGCACTTTTAAGCGCCTGTGCACCACACGTCGTATACGTGTTGCCTTGCATTTGACTGTTTTCTTCACACGCAGACATGTATACCGACTTATTGCAGTGCATTTTTCCACATAGCACTATATAGTATATATATAGTATTTTTGAATTTCGATTTTTTTTTTGCTGCTGAGCTGCTTGTAGTTTTCCATTTGATTCCTACTCGTCGTCGTCGTCGTCGGCATCGACGTCGGCGTCGTAGTCGTCGTCGTCGTCGTCGTCGTGGTCGTCGTCACCGTCACACAGTCTTGCTGTTGTTGTAGTTTCATGTGCATATAAGTAGATATAGTTTGTAATTGCAGTTCGAACGACGCACACGTAGCACAGCAGCTGCTTACGCTGCGTATACTCAACTAGTCGTTGTTTATTCTATTGGGTGCTGAATACTTAATTTAATTTACTCACTAAAGTGCTACGAAATATATGCCAACACATTTGTTTCCTTTTTATATTTTTGTCGATTTTTAACTAACTAAATTTGTTTTCTCCTAATGCCTACTTACAGATGGTTTCATGGCAATCTTTCCGGCAAGGATGCGGAAAAATTGATATTGGAACGTGGCAAGACTGGTTCGTTTCTTGTGCGTGAATCTCAGAGTAAACCAGGAGATTTTGTGCTTTCGGTGCGCACAGATGACAAAGTGACGCATGTCATGATTAGATGGCAGGTAAGTGCAAATAACTGGAAGAAAGTTCAAGTTCAACTGCAACTGCAAAAAATGCAAATCGATTCGAAGCTGTATGTGTGTGTGTGTGTGTGTGTGTGTCATTGTGGTTGATTGGCATAACAACAATTTGTGAGCAACTTGCCAATAACAACAAAGTAATACAAACTATACAACTACGGCTATAAAGTTCCTTATAGCTTGACCTTGAACAAAATGCTTTTTTTTTTTTCAATATGCACGTGTGTAGTTGTCATATTAGCTATTAACAAAACAAACTCACACACACATATTTAGCTGCATTGATTCGCTAAGCGCATGGTTCCACTTTAGAAATGCCATCTTATAAACTTAATGGGCAACTGGTGGTTCTCCAAGTTGTTGCCCTCTCGGCATAACAGCTCAAACCTAAAAACGTTTAAAACACGCGCGGATTATAAAAATTGGATGCACTGTATCCGTATGAATACGTTAAGAGGGGCTGTGCTGTTGCTTCGTATTTGCTTATCATTTCCAAAAGTGTGCTTTGAAAATTTCAACAAAAGTCACTATCAAACATTCAATGTTGGTCTTTATTGAGCCGGCATCCAAACAAAATGAGCAGCCTGCCGCCGAAGAGCCCATTAATTTGGGCAATGCTCCAATATTCAAGCAATATTTGGCCGGTCTTTCGGCGGCCTGTAGCGCCGTCTCCTTTGGCACTGTATTAGCGTGGAGTAACAAATCGCAGCTGGATGTTGTAAAAAATGAAAATGTTTATAACTTGAAGATCACGGGCAAGGATTGGTATTGGATGATCTCGCTAATATCAGTGGGCGCTGTAATATCCAGTCAATTAATGGCTGCTATCGTACGCGCAAAAGGCTACAAATTCGGCATATTGCTCTTGATAATACCCTATATATGCGGCTGGTTAATGCTCATCTGTGCCGATATGCGCATCATAGTGCATATGGGTCGCTTTCTGCTGGGCATGTGCGGCGGTGCCCTATGCGTAGCCATACCCATATACAATATAGAGATCTCTGTGGCGAAGCATACTGGTGCTATGGCAAGTCTCTTTCACGGCGCAATCATACTGGGCGCCATGTACAGCCGGGCGTTGTCGGCCATCAATGGCGCCAGATTTGTGCCCATAAGCAGCCTAATGCTACACGTATGCCTGGCCTGCACGCTTGTGTTTATGCCCGAAACGCCCGCTTACTATGTGATGCGTAATGAAATGGATAGAGCAACTGAATCGCTACGCTGGTTGCATGGTGATCAGTACGTAGAGAGCGAGCTGGACCAGATCGTTTTGGAAGTAAACCGTAGTCCGGGACGACGTCGACGTTATAAGCGCAAAGGCAAGCTGTTGGCCTGCTTCCTGCTCATACTGCAACAGCTCTGCGGTGGTCCCATATTTGAGCTCTTTTCGCCGCGTATATTCCAGGCGCTCGGAAATTCCAGCCGGCTGGTATTGGGCGTCTTGCAGTTGTTTGCCTGCACGGTGTGCTTGCTTTTGGTGGATCGCATCGGTCGACGTCCTTTGCTGATCATCTCGGGTCTGGCAATGAGCATTGCCGCCGGCGCTTTGGCCGTTTTCTGTAGCTTCGAGACCAACATGACGCCCAAAGTAGCCTCCACAATGATATGTGTTTTTATGGCCGGCTACTCGCTGGGCTTGGGACCATTGCCTTGGCTGATCAATGCTGAAATGCATGTTATAACCGAGCGTCCGTTTGCCAGTGCTCTAGGCGTTTCGCTAAATTGGTTTACCAGTCTGCTGCTTACGCATTGGTTTGTTCAAAATCTACAAATGTGGGGAGCTGCGCCTGCTTTTTGGCTCTTCTCTATCGTCTCCCTGAGTAGTGCCATATTTGTGTTTGTGTTTCTGCCAGAGACAGCACAACGCACTTTGACTGAGATACACGAAACATTCGCCTCGTTAACGGACATAGGTTCTGTATCCACCTACGCTTCCGATTGATTGTACTGTACTTTGTTTTGTATTACATTAAAACTGCACAGAAAGCAATAGCTGTTTATGAGCATGCCAGAAATAAGTTGTTTTTGTTGTTGTTAAGTTTAGATGGTAACAAATAGTTGACAGTAAAGTAACTTTCTTTCTGTTTTTTTTTTTTTTTTTTAGGATAAGAAGTACGACGTTGGCGGTGGAGAATCATTTGCAACACTCTCGGAACTCATTGAACACTACAAACGAAATCCAATGGTGGAAATCTGTGGAACTGTGGTTCATCTGCGTCAGCCATTCAATGCCACACGCATCACAGCGGGTGGCATCAATGCGCGCGTCGAACAGCTGATAAAGGTAAGCTACCGTATTAACTTTACGGTTTACAGTTTAAACAGAGCGCTAGGGAAGAGTTTGGTACTACTTTGCTCTCATCGGGCAAAGTGTAGAGAGTAGCTTGGGATTCACATTTGACAGCAAACTTGAGTTTGGCTTAGATGCATCAGGGCAGAAGACTAGACGGCAATTCTTGTGGAACATCGGCTAGAATCATAAAAGCGACCTTGAGAAAGAACAGGATCCTTGAGAACCTGTCTTACAGCAGCATTAGATAAACTAGTTCTCAAAATGTCGCACTGTTAAGCAATTGCTAAGAGAAAAACTGGATCTGTGTGATGGCCCAGCCTATTCCTTAACTACACCAAAAGGACACCGTTTTGTGAACTCGAGAAAGAATGCGCACAGTATGCGTATTTCAAAAAGAAACTCTCAGGGAATCATCCAACAATAGTATTATAGTAATCATTATTAGCTAAAAATTGTATTCTCTGTTTCGTATTTGTGTGGTTTTTCAATGTTTTTGCGTGTTTCTCTTTTACAGGGCGGCTTTTGGGAAGAGTTCGAGTCATTACAACAGGACAGTCGGGACACATTTTCACGCCATGAAGGCTATAAGATGGAGAATCGCAACAAGAATCGCTATCGCAACATATTGCCCTGTAAGTAATGTGGATGAGAGACTCTTAAGAGAGTAAGGCAATTATATAAGCCAATCTTGGTTTGCAGATGATCACACGCGTGTCAAGCTGCAGGATGTGGATCGCAGCGTTGCTGGCGCCGAGTACATCAATGCCAACTATATACGCCTACCCACCGATGGCGATCTGTACAATATGAGCAGCTCGTCAGAGAGTCTGAACAGCTCGGTGCCGTCATGCCCAGCCTGTACTGCCGCTCAAACGCAGAAGAACTGCTCCAATTGCCAGCTGCTTAACAAGACGTGCGTGCAGTGTGCCGTCAAATCGGCCACGCTGCCGTATAGCAACTGCACCACCTGCAATCGTAAATCGGATTCGCTAAGCAAACATAAACGTAGCGAATCTCTATCGATGGCCAATGGCGGTGGCTGTGCGAGTGGTGGTCCAGGCACACCTACTGCCACATCAGCGGCTATAATGGGCAGCGGTCTAAATGGCTGTCGTAGTAGCCTGGCAAGTTTGCTGAAGAAGCATAGCAGCGATGCAGCGGCCACTACACCGCCGCCGCTAAGCGGCGCCATGCCGTCGACGGCGGCGTCAAACTTTTCAACAAATGCCGAGCGAGACATGTTCAAGACGTATATAGCGACACAGGGCTGCCTGGCCAATACGGTAACAGATTTTTGGAACATGATTTGGCAGGAGGATACGCGCGTCATTGTCATGACCACCAAGGAGTTTGAGCGTGGCAAGAATAAATGTGCCAAATATTGGCCAGATGAGGGACAATGCAAACAATTTGGACCGGCCAAAATACAATGCATCTCGGAAAACTCGACCAATGATTATACATTGCGTGAATTTCTGTTCTCGTGGCGTGATAAGCCCGAGCGTCGCATCTATCATTATCATTTCCAAGTTTGGCCCGATCATGGTGTGCCCGCTGATCCGGGTTGTGTATTGAACTTTTTGCAAGATGTTAACACGCGGCAAGGCAATTTGGCGTTGGCAGGCGAAAAACCGGTAAGTACATATTAGCCTTACGTGACTTGAACTTGTAAATCATGTTAACTCGTAGGGTCCCATTTGTGTGCATTGTTCGGCTGGCATTGGACGTACTGGTACATTTATTGTGATTGATATGATATTGGATCAAATCGTGCGTAATGGTAAGTAATACAGACATATTGCACTATTAGATAAAAAAAAACAACTAAACGGATTGCATACTTTCAGGTTTGGATACCGAAATCGATATACAACGCACAATCCAAATGGTGCGCTCGCAACGCTCGGGTCTGGTGCAAACCGAGGCGCAGTACAAATTCGTCTACTATGCGGTACAGCATTACATACAAACGCTAATTGCTCGTAAGCGTGCCGAGGTTCAGAGCCTGCAGGTTGGACGCGAATACACAAACATTAAGTAAGTAACTATAAATTACAGCCTAAAACACATGTATTAACGAAACTCGCTATCTTCTTCGTTTAGATACACAGGCGAAATTGGCAACGATTCACAAAGATCTCCACTACCACCAGCAATTTCTAGTTTAAGTTTAGTAGCAAGTAAACCATCAACACCAACGATCATAGCCAACAACTGTGAGCAACAGCAGCAGCAGCAGCAACAGCAACAACAACAACACCACCAACAACAGCCAACTTTAGCAGCGGCGGCGTTACCAGCGACAGGCAACAAACATGCTGGAAAGATGCAACCACCGCTGCCAACAGCTTGCAACAGTGGTAACAACATTGTTGTCGTTTGCAACACATATAGCACCAGCGGCAGCAGCAGCAGCAGCAACAATGGCAATGGAAACAGTTGCAACAACAGCGGTGGCAGCAGCAGCAGCATTAGCTGCAACAGCAATAATGGCAACAACAATGCAATGCGCAAAACCAATTTCTATAATGATTCAATGTCGCTGAAGCAGCACAACGAGCTAAACGCTGGCGCTGGATGCATTACTGGGGCTGCTGGTGGTGGTGGTGGGGGCAACGTTGGTGCCACGTCACAGGGTCAGCCATTAGCCGCAGCAGGTAAGCAGCAGCAGCAGCAGGTTACGAGCCGGCCCGGTTTACTCAAGTTGTTCACCAGTCCCATAATCTTTCAGCAAAATACAAAAACATTCCCAAAGACATGATCAGTTTGAGGCAGACGCATGCATATAATGTCGCGACTGTACTGCCGCCACCACCTACACCGCCGCGCAAAACATGACAAATGAACTTTTGAACAGCAAACGGACGATAATACTGACTAAAAGTACAGTCACGTTATGCATTAACAGTTGCAACAACAGAGCGCAGAACAGCAGCCGAGAGAGAGAGAACGAGAGAGAGAGAGAGAGAGAAAGGGAGAAGGAGAAAGAGCATGAAGAAGAATGGAAGCACTCTGTTGGTTGTGCTGTTAAAATGTTTTATTTTTTGACTTTGATTTGTACACAGGACAGACACACACACACACACACACACACGCACACACACGCACACACACACATCCACAATGAAATTCGTCATTTCACATCATAACTACCTTTTACCTTGTAATACGAAATCGCACTTTATTTCGTTAATGTACTGTGTATATTTTTTGATTTTGCCTGTGAGTTGTTTTATCTCTCAAATGTGTTTATTTTTAAGTAATTTTATACCTTGTAATCTTTGTTTATAATGACTTGCTTTAAGTTTTAAACCCAGCCATCATATATATATGATGATTATGAAATAGTTTTTAAAAACAACAGCAGCAACAACAACAACAAGAACAGCTGTTACAGCTTATAACATGTATATCGATAAACGATAACAAGAAGAAAGTGTGAAGTAAGAAGTGCAGAGAGGAGCAGGTGTTAGGATTAAGAAAAAGTGTAATGTTAATACTAATACGATTATGATAACGATACGATGCAAAAATTATGTTCTAGTGTTTTAAGTGTTGATGATAAAGATAAAAAAAAGCGTTGATTGTGATTCATAAAACGGCAAGAAGTAAAACGAGAGTAAAGTAGCGGCAAGCGCATAAGTTCAAAAAACAAAACGTAAATTGTAACAACGATAATTAACTATTATGTATCTTATTTTTTTTTTTATAGTTAAAACGCTGTCTGTCCGTCCGTCTGATCAATTGTTTAAACATTTCAAACTTAACTGTACTTTTAACTATATCTTTTGTGTTTCAACAACAACAATGCTCTATTTGTATGTACTTTTATTGGCAGTCTGTGTTATTATATTGAAGCTTCTTTATTATTATTATTATTATTATTATTATTTATGTACTAAATGTTTGTATTCGTATGTGTGTCAATAACTGTTACTTTTAAGGCTAGCTCTAAACAACAAGAACAACAAGAAATATAATACAAAAATTAAGTCTAAAGCGCAATCAAAACAACAAATTCTAACAACAGCCTTAGCTACTACTGTAACTCGTAAAACAGTAAAAAAAAGCAGTAAAAAACAAAGAAAAAAAACTACAATAACTGTCACTCTGCCTTAATTAAATTTAAATTTAAATTTAAATTTAAAAACTAAATATGTTACTTATGTGTTAAAACCATAAGCAAGCAAATAGCTTATATTCTATTTTAAAACCAAACACTTTTACACTAATTTTACATGTTTTTTTTTTTATTATTGTCGTAATTATACATGTTATTTACCTTCTTTTTTGTTTTTGTAATAATTTTTACAAAACTCTGTATGCAATATAAGCACAGTACCTTAGAGCCGTTTATAGCAAGAAAGTGGAAGTTAAAAAAGTGAGGGAGAGAGAGAGAAATAGGTATATATATATATATATTTATGTATATGTATTTAAATACGCTAACCTTGTAACACAATATTTTTATTATTTAAAATACAACAGCAAAGCAAAGAAAACACCACAAAAAAACAAAAAAAAAAAAAAAAAAAAACGTATAAACATAAATAAATATTTTATATGTAATTTACAAGTTGTTTATTTTGGTTTTAGTTTTACAAACTATTCAGTTGTTGCCTTTTATTTGTTTTTTTTTTTTGTATTCAAGACAGCCACACACACACATGCACATACAGAAACTTTGTTTATTTTGTTCGTAAACAATAAGTAAAAAATCGCACAACATCTCGAATAAGTTAGCCTCCATAATGAACTATATATATATACTATATAGAAGCACTGCTAAAACGAAACCAAGTATGTGATGTGCAGGGACGCGTTTAAAACCGCATCAGAAACGCGTCAAGCCGTTTAAATTCTAAACTTCATAAAGCACGAAACTCCAAAATCATGAAAACGCAATATTTACTACTAAATGCAACAAACAACATCAATCAAACAATCAAATCGAAGAAGCCAATGGAAACCAATGGAAACAAATCAAAACAAATCATGATCTGATCAACGAAGCAATCCGAAAGCACATGATTGAAACTGTGTGTGTGTGTGTGCGAGTGTGCGAGTGTGTGTGTGTGTGTGTGTGTGTGTTTGATGTTAATTACATATATAGATAGGTTATGATAATAAATTTTTTGAATTGTATTGACTTTGGAGCTTGAATCGAAGGAGCAGTAACACAATACAGTACGCCCTAATTTAACAGTAACACAATGTTAAAGCTTATTTGTGCCACTTTTTCTAGACATATATATATATATACAGTTAGTACGTTAAGACTTTAAAAACTACATACAAGTTATACAAGTTATAGTTATAAGCAGGCTAAACACAGCGATGCCAAAGCAACTCTACAGCAGGCAGGAGCAGCAGAGAGAGATCTCATCATCCGCAGACGCACCAAAACCATTTATCAAAAAGCAATATATTGAAGATTGATGAACAACAAACAACCAAAAACACCAAATAACACAGCCTAGTAAATTTAATTCGAATTATATTATATTAAATAGAAATAGAAGAAAAAACCAAACCAAAAAACACCAAGTAAACGCTTTATCTTAACTAATAACAACCATAGTTTTACGTAACATATTCTAAAACCATAGAACTAGAAACCAAAAACCGAAAACCAAAAACCGAAACCAAAACACCAAATACCGAAATGGACGAAAACGCTTTAGTAATTAGTAATTAGTAATTATATACAAACATACTTTATATTATATATAAATTTTATTAAAAACTTAACTAAAGCATATAGCATGTGTAGTAAACAACATAATTGTATGTATTCCAAACTCAAATCGCTTGAAAACAAACTCGTCGAAAAACTCGTGCAAACAATAACTAATTGAAGCAATATACAAAACTATACTGAAATACTGCTAAGTACATACTGCAAATGCCTACAAAAAATGGAGTTGAAAATGGCCACATTTAAGCCAAACTATTGGAATAAAGTGTAGCATACTTTTGGGTGCTGCCATTTGTCGGCGCATCTTAACCAACTGGAATAAAGTGTAGCATACTTTTGGGTGCTGCCACTTGTCAGCAGCTAAAAGTATGCTACAGTTTTTATTAATTTCCAATAAACTTATATCAAAAAGATAATATTAATTGAGCTTGATTAAAATAATTACGTATTATTAGAGCGGCAAACGCACAAATATATATATATATATATATTGCCAATTTGTTTAACAATTAAGTAGTTTTTAAAATAAAAAACACACACACACACACGCAACAGCTAGTAGTTATGTTAAATGTAATTTTTAAAATAACTACACTTTGGTTTTGGCACTTTTTGCGAGTTTGCTTTCAAGCAAATATACATACATTTTGTACATACATACATACATATACATATATATATATATATTTGTAATTTGCGACTAGAATAAGCAGGTAATCCAGATATTACATTGCGAGTTCTCTAGTTTCTTTTATATGAAAACAGAAATCAGTAGAAAATCTCAAGAAGTTTGGCTTACAAGCATAATTGTCTTGAATTTATAGCTAATTTTGCATCTAATCAAATAAGTATATAAACTTATAAAAAAAATTATTAAAAAACACAAAAAAATGCTGTTATATTATTGTAGCTTTATTAAAAATTAAACAAACAACAAATTTATGTTCATTGTAAATGTTGAGCTAAAGTTTATAAAGCAAAAAAAAAAAACAAACGAATCAATTCGTTGTAAATGTTGAAGCAAATGTGGTTGCAACTTAAAGTTAATAAAAACTTTGCGCAAAAATGTTGAAACAACTAAGTTTGCAACGTAAAAGTTAAAAATAAAAAAAGTACTTTCAACATGTAACTATTGTCATTGTAAATGTTGAAGCAAGTAAAAACTAAAACTTGTCAGCAAATTAAATTAACCGAGTTTTGTGCGTAAATGTTAAAAAAAAATATATATATATAAACAAAACTTGTCAGCAACCAAAATAACAATTCGTTCTAACTGTTGAAGCAAATGTGGTTGCCATTTAAAATTTAATCAAATATTTTCAACATGTGAAAAAAAAACAAAAACAAATACAAAAAATTACATTGTAAATGTTGAATTAAATGTGTTTGCAATCAATAAAATAATCAATTCGTTGTAAACGTTGAAGCAAATGTGGTTGCAATTCAAAAAAGAACAAAAACAAAAAAAAACACACGTTCAGGTTAAAAACAAAAAAACTCCTTTTCTAAATGCTGAAGCAAATGTGGCTGCAGTTCAAAATTAAAATGAAATGAAGTTATTTCATTTAACACACAAAATTCAAGTGTATAGTTGTTAAAAACAAATAATAATAATTATAATGAGAAATATTACAAATTTTTGTGTCTGCATATTTAAAAAATAAAATATTACAATAAATCAAACCAACGATAAGCTTCTATAGTTTACTTTTATTTCAACCTAAACTCCTTCTTGTGTGAATAATCACACAAATCAATTTTTAACTTCAAGTTTTTCAACTTATTTTCAATTCAATTCCTAAAACATCAAATTAACGCAAAAAAGTTCTATTTGATATAATTTTATTTTTCGATATTGAGATATTCAAAAACTTTTACGTTTATACATCGCAAAATCTTTATTCAATCTTCAAAATTCATTTCATCCCCCTCAAAGTAGTCCCCTACACTGTTGCCAACGTTTTTTCCAATTTTCGAAACATGCTGCAAAGTCCTCTTCCGGTATAGCCTTCAATTCCTTCGGCGTTTTGGTTTCTATCTCATCTATCGATTCAAAACGGTGTCCACGGATCGGTCTCTTGAGTTTAGCCAATAGCCAGAAGTCACATGGTGCTAAGTCAGGCAAAACAATATGGGTCGACTTTTTGGCGAAATGATCACGAATTACGAGCGCAGTGTGAGATGGTGCATTATCGTGATGCAAAAACCAAAAATTGGCGCACAGCATTACGCAACAGTTTGACAGTTTGGCCGGTTGGAAGGAATTCATAATGCACCACACCACGATAATCGAAGAAAACTGTCAACATGACCTTGACTTTTCAGCGACTATGACGTGGTTTTTTCGGTCTTGCCTCACCTCTGGCACGATATTCACCCGATTGTTCGGCTGTTTCCGGGTCGTAGGCGTAGATCCATGTCTCATCTCCCGTAATCATGCATTTCATTTTGTTTTGATAGTCGGGAAGCATTGTTTCACACACATCAACGCGGCGCTGTTTTTCCATGAAATTCAGCATTTTTGGCACCAATCGAGATCGGCTGCGGCCTTTGCCAGTGGGACTGACTTAGCCGCAGCGCTTAGCGGCGAACTCTAGCGGCTCCAGTGTGACTGCGGTATTATATGGAGATGTCTTTACATGTATTGGTCACTGTTCACGAATGTTTTCTCAGTTGCTATTGGCATTACACTCGCAACAGCTGTGAGCGACGACCTAAGCATGGAATAAGAGAAGTTATGATCACTCAGAGCAGTTGCCTCTTTTCAGGCACCACATTTCAGTTTAGTTTATTATTGGCAGTTGTGGTTAGTGGACGTGTGCGCGCAGTGTCAGCGCAATTTGTTTTGTTATTACATAAATATGTATATGTGTATTAGTTTTTTTCTTGGCTTAAAAAACAAAAAACACTCAAACATGTTGGTAAAACAATCATTTATTATAACTGCTGTGTGTGAGTCTGGCACGACGGACTACTGCAGAAACTTAAAAGTTCACTTCCTGCTCCTCAATACGGAGTATTCAAATCATACCTGGAAAATCGCTGCTTCATAGTTTCAGTAAAGGGTGAGTTGTCCGACAGGCGGTTAGTCAGGGCTGGGGTCCCACAAGGTAGTGTTCTCGCACCTTTCCTATATACACTATATACCATGGACATGCCGATCAATGCGGGCCTTCTCACGGCTACTTATGCCGATGACACCGCTCTTTTGTCCTCAGCAAGCAACGCCCAAGAGGCCGCTCTGGCCCTACAGCTGGCATTGGGCAATATAGATAAGTGGGCAAAGCGCTGGAACATCCGGCTCAATGGAGAAACGTCTACCATTGTTCTGTTTTCCCTGAGAGGAGACCTATGCCCCCAATAAAACGAAGATTGCCAAAATGGAGTGGCTGCTGGGCAGAAGTAGCAGGCTCTCTAGAAAATAAGACCATACTCTACAAAAGTGTAGTAATGCCGACTTTGTATTATGGCATCGAGGTCTGGGAACCGCAGCGAAAACGAATCTTAAAAAAATCCAGACCATGCAAAAACAGGGCACCGCGGACGCTCCGCGGTATGTCCGCAACCGCAATCTGCACAAGGACCTCGGCGTTCCTTTCGTGGGTGACCTAATAAATAGATTGAGCGGCCGTTATGAGGATCGATTAAGAGTTCACCCAAATTCCCTTGCCTGCGCTCTGGCCGGTCATAGGCCAAGGAGACGATTGAAACGCCTCCATCCATGTGATCTCAGAAGTCGACAACTTTTGTAAAGTTTGGACACTCTGCAGTCTCGTTTTGGCTGCGGCTCCTCAGACTTGAACGTCATACCTTCGGATTGGTAGTATGATACATTTGTATTACAGTATACTGTTTTCGATTGACAGCTTGTTGAATACGAAGTCGTATTTAGACAGTGTACATCTTTACTTCTCTTTGTACTACAAAGTAGTCTTCCAGACATAGTACATATATTTGTAGTATGAAAATTATACGGATAAGGTAGGTACCATTAAAATATATATATTAATATTATTAGCAATCAAAAAAAAATAAATGAAAAATTGTGAAATGCAAGAGCTTAGGTACCATATCTGGAAGACTACTTTGGAGTACAAAGAGGACTAAAGATAAATGCAAGAGGTACCCTATCTAAATACGACTTCGTATTCAAACAGGGCAGCCGTTGCATTTATCTTCAACCTTCTTTAAACTACAAAGTAGTCTTCCAGACATATTTGTATTATGAAAATTATACGGATATGGTAGGTACCAATAAAATATATATATTAATATTATTAGCAATCAAAAAAAATAAATGAAAAATTGTGAAATGCAAGAGCTTAGGTACCATGTCTGGAAGACTACTTGGAGTACAAAGAGGACTAAAGATACACACAAGAGGTACCCTACCTAAATACGACTTCGTATTCAGAAAGGGCAGCTCTTGCATTTATCTTCGCTCCTCTTTGAACTACAAAGTAGTCTTCCAGACATATTTGTATAATGAAAATTATAGGGATATGGTAGAGCTTAGGTACCATGTATGAGAATCAAGAGGACAACTGCAAAACTATCGATTGGACTATCGTTAGCAACGATGGTAGGCTCTTCGATAGTTTTTACCACTATCGACAGTTTTTTTCAATTTGCACACCTCTAACTCCAGCCATTGAATTTCACAATAAATTTTTGAAAAATAAAAATTTGGTGCAGACCGAATAGTATTCTCCAAAAAAAACATTTACAACTTAGCAATTAAAATTCATGCTTAACCATATATTTACCCATAATTACTAATTAAGACTATGTTCATCGTACACTTAGTATTTTAACAAAAAAAAAAAATGTTAAAAGCAAGCAAAAAAATAACGGTAGACAAGGAGGTATAAGGTAACGGTTTTTCTTTCTTTACTCACTCTGAGCCTGCCTCCCGCGATGAAAGATCTTTCGGCGAAACAAGAGGTGAAAAGATCTCACACAAAAAGAACAAAAAAAAAAAGAAAACACACGTATACACTCTTTCTTCCTCTATATCTCCGAAACACTTCACTCGTTATGTAACGTAATAAAAAACAGCAAAAAAAATTACTTAGATCCTAAAGAAATTAAACTATATGTTATATAGGTAAAATCAGGTGAAGGCACCCATTTTTTTTTGGTTTGGTTTATCGCTTGCCACGACATCCTCTTTTTCCCTTCCCTAGCTCCCAAAGCTGAATACTGTTTTCACCAAAAAAAAATTCCAATGCAGTTTCCAGAGCACAACAAAATAAATTCCAAGCCACCACAAAAAAATATAGCTGCGAACGATACTCCCGCGCAGTTCCCGACGGCAGCAAATGCCTCGCGGCACTAGTGCACCGTGACTGCGCCTGCCTCCCCGCAAGGTATCTCGAATGGCAGCGGGAGCCAAAGCTCTGATCTTGGTGAGGGCTTTCGGCTTCAAATCAGATGTTAACTCGGTGCCAAATCTAAATATAGGACAGCCAATTAGTTGGGCGCAGAGAAAAAGAAAAAAAAATGCCAAGACAAACATACCCTAGTTTAAAATGCTGGATATGGCGACGATCAATAAAAAAAACTTTGGAAATATCCTGAGGTATTCCCTCCGCTAGGCGAAGATACAAGCAAACGTACTTTTTCTTATTTGTGTAAAAACTCACCCCATCCACGACAGGTAAAAAATAAGAATATGTGTTTTCACTTTTTTTTTTTTAAAAACTCACTGCAAATAAATTTGGCGGCGAGTTGGATTCCAAGGTGGGAATGCGTGGTTTGATTGGAATAATATTCCCCCTTAGTGATAATGGGGGGCATTTGTCTCTCCTCAGCGTGAACAGTGCAACGGTTGATTTTTCACCGTTTAGCTGAGTTTTCCATCGATTGGCCCATTTTCCTGCTTCTTCCAATTTCTGCTTCAAGTTATCCGCGGCTTCTTGTACGGAGGTTGCTAAGGATAGTATGGCAGCGCCGTCATCATGGGTGGCCGTTAAAAGTCTAGCGCTACTTGTGCGTATCAACTATGATTAGTGTATATAGGAATGGTGAAAGAGCGCCTCTTTGAGGGAGTCCAGCTTAGATTGAGAGCTTTTTGGAGAGCTCCTCCTTTGTAGAGACCTTGAAGAGGCGGTTTTCTCGTGTCAGGCACGACCTATCACCTGCGTAACGTGTTTTAACGATAGGCAATAACATGCGCAACACAACCTTCATCTTTGACATTCGCAGCAGAATGAGCAGTATGAGAGCAGCAGAATAGTCCTTCCTTGCAATAACACTATGCAACAAAAAAAAAGCCTTTGTCTAAAACTTACATTTTCCGGTAAATTTTGGCTCGCTGATTTGGAATCCGGAAATCACTATTTCAAAAAATTCGAGATTTTGAAAGGACCTTACTACTAATTTAATATTAAATCATTGCTTTTCAGACAGTTTTGGTCAATCTTTATTAAATTGCAAGTTACAGTGCAATGAACACAAATTTTTTTTTACTCCAAATGAATTAAATCATAAACTAAGAAAAATGTTCAATGGTTTATTTTTGAATTCGATGAATTAATTCTTGGCGAACATTTCAACACAAATTTGAGCAAAATCGGTAGCGAAATGGAAAAGTTTTTAAGGAATATCGTAAAAATGCCACGATCAACCAATTTTTGAATCATATCTTTTCCGGTAAATTTGGGGTCGCTAATTTCATCGTTATCTCGAACGGTTTTCGAATTATCGCTGTTAGAACATAATACACATTTACTTGCAAAATCGAACAAAGTAACGAAGAAGTGCAATAAATGAAGGAAAGAAGTCCGTTGATCATGGTATGTGTTCAAGTCACAAGTATCGCTCATATGGAAGTTATGTGCTATAAAACTTGGTTCATTTGGAAGCATACAAGCATACCAGCGATCCTGTATTTTGTTCACAGTTTCCATGCAAAAGATTTGTTGGGTCGATCTGACCCAGAACACGGGCTTAGGGTTAAGAACTAAAAACCAGCATCGAACTTTAAGCTCGTGCGACAAAATTGAGAAGAAAAAATAACGTTCGCTGCAAATTTAATTCGAATTTATTGAAAGTTCACGATGTAAAATCCATTGGCTTAAGGCAATAATTCCATGTATCTATCGATTTATGTAAGTATATACATACATATGTATGTATATGCCAATGAAATGCGATCAGCTTAACGTACTTGATGGAATACTACTATAAATTGATGTCAGGGCGCTTATAGATAGCTTTAAGTTTTTATAACTATGGAAAAGCAATTGCAGCCGCTAATCAGTCGGCGCAAGCTAATCGCCAACAACAACAACAACTGCATGATTAGATATGCACATAAATTCTACACTGTAAGAAATGACGCTGCTTTTAAAGCAAACACAGTCGCAGTTCTTCTCTTTGGCTATACATTTCTGGTTCTTAGTCTTCAAATCGAACTGATTTTATGTCCATGAACTTGAACAAGAAGCGAAATACCTATAAAGAAACAAATCACAACCAGATGCATAATTAGTTGCTAATCAGTTAGCGAAGTATGTAAGATACTCCTATCAGAGGACAAGCATGAAGACTACCATAACAGAGTTCAGACAAAACTTGAATCACTGTCTATTTGCAACACAAACTCGCTAAAATGTTGCACAATTCTGCATTGTCTTTTTATCATAAATAACAAATTGTTGGGTTATTTTATGAAATCTATCACATAGAGATGTGCCAGAAATTTTGGACGGTTTCATTTCAAAGCTTTGATAACATATTTCCATTGCTCCCAAAAAGATATATCTGTTTGATTTCTGAATCAACTAAATGAAATGTGCATCTACAAACCCGAGGAATAGCTCTCTGTTGGGCTTGAAATCGTTATTTTGTACATACCACAATCACAGCACAGTATTAGGTTCATGGGTTTCCTACCCTTACACTTCTGTTTTTGTCAGTGTATTCTAACGCTGTTGTCAAGTTGCTGCAGTCTAGACTCTAGAGTAGTTGCTTCATCAGTCAAGTTGTGAATTTAAAAATCAACGGACAATAGAAAGTTATGTCTCTGCTGCTCTACATATTGCTAGCCGTGATTCTAGTACTATTTGTGCACAGCAAATGGCGACTTTATCGCATTGGTAGCAGCTTGCCGGGTCCCTGGGCCGTGCCGCTACTAGGCAATGCCCAGATGATAGGCAAACTGAAGCCGGAGTGTGAGTAGAGCTGCCGCAGAAGAGCACAACTAAGCCGCGTCGCAGTCATTTTTCTCGTTTTCACAGAATTGCGCGAACGCTTTGGAGCCACCTACCGTCTGTGGCTAGGCCCTCAGCTTTGGGTGTTTCTGGATTCAGCTGAGGAAACGCGCGCTGCGCTGCATGACAGCACATTACGCAAGGCAGCAACTTTTGAGCAGCTGGCACCGCTCATTGGCAATGGATTGCTGATCAGTCATGGCGCCAAATGGGCGATGCATCGCAGATTGCTGGTGCCAGCCTTTCAGCCGCAGCTGCTGCGCAGTTTTGGACCAGCTGTAGGCAGGCATGCAGATCGGCTGGTAGACATATTGCTGAGCACACAGGGTGCGTCCATAGAGGTGACGGATTACATGTTCTCCTGTTTGCTGGATGCCATTGTAGGTGAGCAAATGTCGTGACAGCTATCATGCCACGGGTGAACCCGTTAAACGATTTCTATTTTTAGACACCTCTATGGGTTGCCAGCTGAACACACAATTGGAGCGAAACTCGCCATATACGGCTGCCTTTCACAAGACCAGCGAGCTGTTATTTAAGCGCATGATTAATCCGATACTGATCTCGGATTTTGTGTTCAAACGCACGGCGCTCTGGCGTAAGCTGCAGGAACAGCTGCACATAATACACACGCTTATGGAGACAATCATACGTAAACGCTCACAGCAGCTGCAGCATCAGTTGGAACATGACCTTGCTAAAGTACCCAGCTCACTACTAGATACGCTGCTGCAAGCACGCGTTAAGGGACAGCCGCTGAGTAACCAAGAGATTCGCGATGAGGTCAATACCTTTGTCTTTGCGGTAGGTCACGTACTTTGCCTGAAGACTTGCTTAGAGCTGAATGCGTTCTCTCTCTTTTTCACGCTACCTCACTAGGGCGTGGATACTACAACCGCAGCCATGTCCTTTGTGCTATATGCTTTGGCCAAATATCCATTGGCACAATCGAGGCTCAGCGCCGAGCTACAAGACTTACCAGCTAATGCACTTGACGACATAGATGTCTTAAGCCAACTGCCCTATCTGGACATACTGATCAAAGAGGTGCTGCGTTTCTACACCATTGTGCCTACTACTGGCCGCCAAACTACCTGCGATACACGCATTGGACAGCACACTTATTGCGCCGGCATCACGCTCTGGATAAATATGTATGGCTTGGCACATGACAAACGCTACTTCTCGCAACCTTACGAGTTCAGGCCGGAACGCTGGTTAGACTCTGCAGCAGTGCCGCCATCGTATAGCTATATACCATTTTCAGGAGGTCCTCATGTCTGCATCGGGCGCAAGTATTCGCTATTGCTCATAAAGCTGCTGACCGTGCGCATTGTGCGACGTTTTCGCTTGCAGTTGCGCGATCCAGACGAAGAGCTTGTGTTGCAGGCACAAATGGTGCTCAAGGCGCGCGATGGTCTCCATATAATGTTTTGTCAGCGTTGATTTAAATGTCATCCGAGCTGTAAATTAATATTACTTTAATTAGATACTAAGCTTGTTTGTATTATTTGTATATTTTTTATAATTTATATTATTCAACTAACGCTGCGTGTTAAGCCGTAAATATTTCACTTTACCTGTTATTTGTATAGATCCAAGTTAAATCATCGTCATGGAGCGTTTTAGTAACCAGGCTTCAAAGCGCCCAGAGCGCGATTTTCTGCTCGAGAACAAGTTGTTACTGCGCAACGCGGACAATACGGTGCCACTTAGACCAAATACGATGCGGCAACTGAAACAGCAAAAGTGCCACAGCTTTGTGGCAGCTGAGCGAAGACACAAGAAGCAGCCTTTGCTCGAAACGCAAAACAGAATCCATGCAGCGATTCTGAAAAAAGAGCTGGAGAGTTGTGTGCCTATATCCCGTCCAAGTCCTGTCTCTGTAGCAGAGAAGCATACACAAACTGAAGAAATCGACGATGAGCAGTTTCTTAACGCCGCATTGCGCAGGTGCAATGAAAAGCGACAGTCCGTTGCTCAAAATCAAACTGTAGTTAAGGAAGTACTATCGGCCAGTTCTGTTAGATCCTTTGAAGAAGTTCGAAGCAGCAGTGCATCCTCTTTCGAGCTGGACACAATGTCTGCGCCACACGCTGGCTACCAGCCGGGACATTACATGCTGCATCGCCCGGTAGCACGTGTTGCGGGCATTGTACCTGGCGTTCTGGATGATATAAAAAGTTTGATGCAGCCAGTTCAGCTGCAGACTTCCGACAGTAGCTCCACGTGCTCGAGCACGTCGCATTTAGCTTTGGGTGAATGTTCAGACAGCTCTGAGCAATCAATAGCTCGCAAGCGTAACGTGGACAGGCAAACGGAGCCAGATGGATGCCATTTATTAGTGCCTCAAACGCAAGAAGTGATCAATGCAGCTGACCGATTAGAGCTCACAGAGGAGCAACGCCTAGCATTACTTAAGGGCGCCCAGGCGCGTCATTTTCAACTCATATCAGAGTTTAACCGATTGCCAATTTCCATGAGCACATTGCGTGTGCGCAATCGCAAGTTGCAGCTGGAGCAGCAGTTGGATGTGATTGACAAGGATTTGCGTCTGCTGACACAGTCCAAAGTTTATATAAAGAGCGACGCAAACTAAATTTTAAATGTACTTCAAATAAAGCAAAGACATATGTAGTTAATGTTATTCTAAAACAGTGTTGTACTATCAAGCGTGGAGTAAATTGTCGTCAGCCGATGGTAATGCCGAACAGCTGATTAGAATTTTTGTGCTGGCAGTGCTTAACAAAGGGTTAGCTTTGGAAATTGAATTCAAATTAGTTTTTCAGCTATTACATATAAAGGACGTTTATTAGACGAGGGCAACAAAAAAAAAAATTATATATGCATGATTGTATTTCGATGAACATACGAAAAGCGTATAGAAATGGTTAATTGCAGCTAATAGAAACCGTAGTGGCCATGATGATAGGGATAGTAGCCATGATGACCGCCATAGTAGGGTGCATGATGAATGGAATAGCCGCCATAATAGGGACTGCCATAGCCATAGCCGCCATAGTGACCACCATGTCCATAGCCACCATAGTCACCATAGCTGCCAAAACCATGGCCATAGCCAAAGCCGTAGATGCCACGCTTCTCCGTCTTCTTTTCGGCCACATCTACAGCTGATGCGGCGGCTGCTGCATCCTGCACAGCTTCCACGGGCTCAGCAATGGCAGCCAAACAGCTGGCCAGGCAAATGGCAAATACAACAAAAACACACTGCAACAAAATATTACATAGTTGAACAGCTGTCTTATGATAATCCTTGAGAGATGTGCTGTTGCTTACCAGGTACTTCATATTAAGGGCACGTTGCTGCTGCTGATGTAGTTAACACGGTTAAAGCCAAACGTTATTTGTTGTTAACAGACAATTGAGCCGCTGTATTTATAGTCCCCAACATTGCATTGTGCTACAGTTTGCCATTATGCAAAAAAAAAAGAAGAAAAAAAAAACTCCAGCGACTGCAGCGGTTACATTTAATGAATGCATGATGGCTTGATGACTTGACGACTGTCTAACTGAAATTGAATATTGTTTATGCTGAGCTGAAATAAACTGAGCATTGCATTCCAGTTGGCAACTTCTAGTTAGCAGCAGCACCAGCTGCCCAAAAGGTCAACAACGCTCATCCTAGCCTCCCCAATAGCCATTGGTGGGCGTTGCAAATAACGTTTCTTTGTCGCTTGGCATCTGTCATAATCCGGCTTAGAATACTGCCTCCGGGCAAAGCAATTGTTGATAACTTGCGCAAAACTTAATTAAGTAATTGCAGCTCGACTGGCGGAAGCTGCAGCGGCATCAACAGTGTAACTGATATGCGTACGCATGTTGCAGCAACATGTTGCAAGAAACGCCCGCCGCCAATGACATCCATACACACTGTCTGACTAACTGACACACATATAATACGCTCGGTGACGCTTATATGTACATATCACTCAAACAAGTTCCACAATTCGCACTATCAGATGTCATTATCATGCAACACTTTCACCCGGTCTTGTATTGACTTACACCTGTGGGGGCCTGTGGCTGCAGTAACATATTGCCCAAGTCTTGCATTTGTGATCTTAGAAGTTGCAAAATATGTCTAGACTTGGTCTATTAAGTCATCGGGACTATTGTTGAATGCTAGAAACCCCGTGGGAATTTCTTTCGATTTCGAATTGCCAGTATGTGCTATTATTCACAAATTAATAACAAATAGCAAAAACAATTGCAGATTTACAACATTTTGGCATTTTTAATTAACCTAGCAACAACAAAGCCATTGTAGGAACTTTGCTGCGCTACGCTAAGAGCATATCCGACTTGTTTTGATTGAAAACTAATCTAAAGTTAACTCAAAATTAAGACTTCTCTCAAACTCAGCTTGGCTTATGCAAATGAACAAACTTGTTTCTTAATGAATAAGAATTGTTACAAAGAGTTTTTAATATGAAATGAAATTATTCTTTATAGGCGTTCTTTTTAGGCGTAATTCATTCCAAACAAACTTTTCGGAAAAGTTACGACTGAATGATTTGAAATGGACGATATTGACAGAGTCAACGTATCTGAAGATGGCGGAGCGATTGAAAACGTATAATCTTAAGGGCTAGTTGTGGCCAGTCAAAAATAAGAAGAAGAATACGTACGATGCGACCCTTGGAAACTATTTGGCTCACTACTGAGCTTTCTCCGCTGTCACTTGACTCAAACTCCATTTGACAAAGAAATCGTCTATACCGCATATTGGCAAGCATTATAAGAGAAGCTAAGCTGCTAATGCTAAATATGGCCAATTCGGCATTTAAGGTTTACGGCACTTTTCAAGCAGCTCATGCTGTAGTTCCTACAGACCGACCGAAGATTTGCACTTAACATGCAGTTCAAGAGTCGTTGCAATTTCAAAAACTGATCTTATCTAAACTGCACGATTTTTTTTGCAGCTTTAAATTTAGCTTAAGGCGTTTGCCGGCGTCTGTTTGGACCACAGTCAGAGCACAATAAAGGACGACCTTGACCGCAGAGCGTCGCAGACAGGGAGGCAGCAGTTGAGAAGGGAGCGCGAGTTGATGTTGGCTGCAATTGCAATAGCAAAAGCTTTGCGTTGGGGCTCCATGTAATTACATTTTATGATTGGCAAACTTGATGGGGGCAACAATGAATGGAGCGAAAAGCTGGCTGTGCGGCATTAGCAGTAGTAGCGGTAACAATGTTGAATGGAGCATAGAAAATACAAGCGATTTTTAATTTTACATAAATATTTTGTGCAGTTGCATTTTTATTTTTGTTTTGTGCACAAGACTTGTCTTGCCTCGTCGAGTCTGTGGACAGCTTGCCAAAAGTGGGTGGAAACGCTATTGTTTATACCCTGTGTAGCCATACGGGCAAGAGTATTATAGATTTATGCAATGCAACAATGCGACTGGGAGAAGGCGTTGCAGAGCATCAAGATCCCGCCTGTCCGCAAACACTTGCCCTCTTGGAGACCATAAGAGGTTAGGTACATCAATACAATGTGCCAACTTTAAACACCAAAACCTAAAGGTTTTTTGTGAAAAATCCATACAGGGTATTCCAATGTCCGTACCGTTGTTGCTGCAACTTCGCATTCAATATTAATTTAATGCATATTTGTTTGCTGGCCCATCATCAAGAGGGGTTAATGCACGCGATGCGGGTTAAGCAAGCGGAAGTGCTCTATGACAAACGACGTTTGCCAGGAGAGATATTAAAAATACGAAACGTTTGGCAACTGAGCACGATATTGTTGACTAAAGATGACAACATTTTTGATTGCCAACTAATTTATAATTCTTGACTAATTTTCGTTTTTGCCCAAAGAGTTGCAACTGTTGAATAATTGATTGTGCATTGTCGATTGACTGATTTATGGCCAAGCTAATTTTTTGTTAACGGCGCATTGTTGCAGTGCAGCTGCTCGCAGATAGTCAATAAGTTGTTTATTTCAAGGCTTCAATTGTCCGTTCAAATTAACATTAATAAAAACATTTGTGCGCAGCGATAGGACCAATTTAAATTGTAAACAAAGTGACAGTGTTGCCACATGGTAAGAGCCGCACATATTACACAACAACAAAAAGACAAAAAAAAAAAAAAAACACGCGAAATAATTTCTATTTAGTTTTGCACCAAAACACATTATTTATTGTACTATAACAAACGTTTATTTTTATATGTATAAAAGAAAACTATGCAATGCTTAATATTTAAGCTCCTTGGCCTTGTCGTGTGCACCTTCATCAAGCAGCTTCAATTCGGCTTCTTTCTTTTCCGGGCGTATCACAGTATAATAATGATAATAGCGCATACCAATCATATATGTGCCATATAATGTAATGCCAATGCAGGCATAAACAGCACCGCGATGCAATTTATCCAGCAAAGTAGTTGCTTGTAAGGGCTTTTTCTGCATTTTTATTACGTTAACTTGTCGGCTCGCTCTTCTACTGTCCAAACTCAGTGTAAACGAAATATGTTGTGTTGCACGTAAGTGTGTACACACATTTTGCGCACGCGATAATGATGACTTATCGATAAGAGTGTCAAGGTAAATAAACCGGCAGCGCTGCCAGATGCGTGGAGCGCAAAATACAGTGACAGCTACCACGAAATTTTCTAATTAAGATATAAACGTAGAACATCTGTTTTCATTAAATGTACTTCAATTTAATGTAACACAACAGAACAAGCGATTTGAATACAACTAAAATGATATGTCGCTTGTGCCTGTGTGATTTAATAATGGCCATTGGCTTTGTGCCCATCTTTAATGAAGACAGCAAAATAGCCGAGCACGAACTGGCCAAAGTCATTGCCAAGTATTTTCAGCTGGAGGTAAGGCGTACAATTGTTTAACTACTTTGTGTCTGAGAAGACTTTTCGCTGCAGGTTACCAACTGCGATCCGGTCTCTATTAATCTCTGCACACCATGCTGGCGTCAACTGCACGATTTCGAGCAGTTTTATGAAATGGTCGTGGACAAACAGCAGGCCTTGCAGCTAAAAATAGAGCCGGAGCCTGAACCAGCAGTTATAGTTTGGAATACAGAGTCTCAAATCGGCTCAAACTTGGCGTTGGACCATGACATTAAGGATCATATATTATGTGAGCCCGAAATTGATGCACTGCGCAATGATCAAAGTTATGATGAGCATGGATATAGCAGTGTGGATGAAGCAGGGAAATTCGAATTGGAATTTCAGCAAGCTGATTATGACTCTGCTTTATCAACGCCAGCGGCATCCAAAGTAACCAGCAAGCGACAGGCTTTGCATAGGGTAAAGCTTGAGCACAAAGTCATAACCAAGAAATATAAAGAGAAGACACAGAACGACAAAAATCTGGCTGTAGCAGCCAGTACGATGCGGGAATCGCGTGCTCGTACACGGGAGCTAAAAAAGAATGCCTCGTCGAATATGTCGTTGGAGCAGCCGGCAGCAGCGCCTGCAGCACCTGTAAATGATACGCTTAAAGCACTTTCCCAAGTAAAAACGACTGGAAAACGTGGTCGACCTAAGGGTCCGCGTCAGCCTAAGCCGCCTAAAGTAGAGCAACCCGAATTGGAGGCTAAGCGTAGAACCATCAAGGATCTAGACTCCTTCATAGCTGCCAATGCGCAGCTTGAGTGCTGCCTCTGCTCTACAGCCTTACAAGACTTTACTGATCTCAAGCGCCATTTTCGAGTCACTCACAATTGCACGGGCTACATGAAGTGCTGCAATAATCGTTATAAAAAACGTACGCTTTACGTGGATCATTTGCATTATCACAAGGATCCCGAGTATTTTAGTTGCAAACCATGTCGCAAGAACTTTCTCAATCGCAATAGTCAGGACATGCATATGCTGCGTTATCACTCGGAACAAGAGGAGCGCATACATCAGTGTGGTGTCTGTGGCATGCGTTTTGCCAAAAAGTTTCTGCTTACCATGCATATAAAAGGACACAAGGGCACCGAGCGTTCCGAGGCGTGTGAAACCTGCGGCAAGACGTAAGTTGTGATTGTTTTTTTTTTTTTTAATTTAAATATACATTTATATGTATTTGTTGCCTTGCAGCTTTCGCACCAAAATGGAGGTCACTGCGCACATTAAGCGTATGCATGATGCAGATTTCACGCCCGTTATCTGTGATATTTGTGGTGTACACTTTCGCTCCAAGGCAAATTTTCTCATACACAAAAAAGCGCTGCATCCGGAAGGACCCGTGCCCGAAGTGCAGTGCCACCTCTGCGGTCGCTGGCTGCGTGATGAGCGGAGCCTACGCAAACACTTGGCACGTCATGATGATCGTGAGGGCAATAACAAGTATAGATGCAAGCTGTGCGGTGTTGAAAAGGCATCTCGTGTGGCCCTAGGCAGCCATATGCGCTATCATCATTCAAACAAGTGCCACAAATGCACGCTCTGCAGCAAGGAGTTCAAACTGCCGCGTGCCCTGGCGGTAAATATTAATTAATAAGTTTTATAAACAATAATTTCATGTTGTTAACAAACTTTCAAACAGGAGCACATGGCCACACATACAGGCATTGACTTGTACTCATGTCCATTCTGCACACGCACCTTTAAGTCGCATGCCAACATGCACAACCATAAAAAGAAGATGCATCCCAACGAATGGGTGCGCAAATACACGCAGCCTAGTGCAGGTTCTATAACAGCTCAGCAGCTAACAGAGTCCAATAAGGCTAGCTTGAACAAGGCACAGTCCAATCAGCTGGAACTGATTGAGGTGGAGGAGTCGCAGCATTCATCGTCGTTGGCCGAGGGCGAAGAGGATAGAACAGCCGAGCAGGGCGATGACATGGTGTACGACATTATAAATCTAAGCGCCTGTGCCAGCTGAATGCATTCCAAGCTTAAATGTGTAGTATAATGTAATTAATGTAAATACGTAATTTATTGAAAACATGGGGCATTGGCCTGGCGAGCTTATTGTTTAGCTTAAAGTATTTGTCATTTTGTATAAAAGATGATTTTAAAAAACCCGTAATTGCTTACGCTGATGATTCAGTTATGTTTACAATAGGTCATTGTCTAGCTCGTTCTCAGAGAGAATAGTGCGTATCTTCATGAGTAGCTCCATCTTAACTGCATCGGGCACCATGGTGCGTGCCTTGGGCGTAACTTCAGTTATTAACTGCTCCACGGTGATGGTAGTATTGGCACCCTTTTCTAGCAGTATATTTCTGCATAGCAGTCTGACTTCGTCACGCCAGCCGCACTCAGTTAGTCTGTTGCAGAGCAGGTCCTTGATTTTGGAACGGTCACCCGATAGCACCGTGTACTGATCCACTGTGTTGGAAACGATCATGATAGTGAGTGGCACTTGGAAAATATGCGTTTTAATTTAAAAATATACTTTCTGTGATTATTTTTTCTGTGGGTATAAAATTTCTCTTCTATTATATTATCCAAATTACCTGCGTGTGGCAACGCTTGCAAACAGACAGCTCTGTAGACATGTTACATGCTACTTTTTGACTTGTTGTTAGCAGCGGGGCTGCCAACTCCACCGATAAATACCGGCTATCGATGGTCCGAGCTGGCTGGAAGTTATTTAAACGGTTGGGGAAAAAAGTCTGACATTTGTTGGAGTTCAAGAAAATTTGTAAATTGTTTACACGTTAAAGAAAACACAGTGTTCATATACACACCCTTATCTTTGGACCCAAAAAAATTTGGTTGTACAGACAATTACTTATTTATTCCATTTTTATGTAATTTATTTCGCTTTATATGTCTTGCACTTAGATAATTCTAATTTCGGTTTGGGTGCGTAATATTGAAACACAGATAATTCTTAAACTTGCAGCGTTCTAGTTTGGCGAAAACATATTAAATTTTTAAGAGATAATGATAATGATAGGCTTCCCCAGCCATAAATTTTGCCAGCAGCAGAACTTAAGATGACGGCAGTGTTTTTTTCTCTTGGCTTCATTCGAACTCAAATTCAAATGTTTGCAATATGTACGTGTTGTATAACGTGATGTATATGTTCCTATTTTTTTCGCGTTGCGTTTATTATTGTTTGTGGACCGGTTAAATGCCCTTTTGAGGCAAAACAACGTTTGTTTATGATTTAAACTACTTAAATATTTAGCTTACACCATACTTAAAGTACGCCAATAACAAAAATGTCCTGCATAATCGGAATATTGCTCGCACTCACAAGCTAAATGCCACAATACCAAGAATTATGCTGGGCTTACACTGGGTCACACAGCGTCACAGTATGATTTCACAATGGTACCCAAAGCGCATGAAATTTAGTAGAGTGGAATCCTTAGCCGTTGTGTTGAGTGGACTTTTTTGGTCTTTCTCTTTTTAAATTTTGCCTACGAGTGAGTCGGCCTGACAAGGGCAGCAACACAAGCAGCCTCACACGTACGCACACCCTTGGATATGGTCGCTTTTCAGTAAAAATGTTGAATTTTTTAACGGTCCAGGATTCCACTCTATTACTTTTAGACTCTTTAGGTACACTTCAAAACTAATAGGCAACACGTAGGCATTTTGTTGTTACCCAATGTCACAAGCATGATTACGTTTTCAGTGTGAACAAAAGTAATTGTGCGATATCACGGGGTATGTGACAGAAGCAAGCATTGTATGGGAAAAAATATTGCCACAGTTTGTCTGTCATAGTGATACAGTCAAATCTGCTTAAGTTGGCCACTCGCGGTTCAAGAATTTTTGGCCACATTATGCAGGTGGCCAACTTATGAGGGTGAATGTTTTATAGTGATTTTATGTTGTTTCTTTAATTTTTTTAACTTTATATTATGGATTATGATTGTTTTAACATAAAAAATTATTTTATCGTGTATGTTTATATACTTTGAACATAAACTCTACATATTAACAAAATAAACATTGCACTTAAATTCTAATGCAAATTAAGAGAATCTTTGAAATTTGCTTATTTATACATAAGCTTTTGACATTCTTTCTTTAGATTTTCAAAAAATGAATTGTTCCATCTGAAAGGATTTCGTTCAAATTTCTATGAGCAACGAGCTTACTGATTTGGATTATTTTTATGATTCGAAAATGCAGCCTTCGTATTTTCATACATAACATTGCTACGGTTTTAAGCTGGACAACTTTTTCAGGTTCAATTGCATTGGAAAAATTCAAAAAACGCTCCAAATGTGGCCAAGTTACAAGATATGCAGGTTAAATTGAATTTGTGTAGTAATTATTTTGGTTTCGCTGAAAAGTGTTTAACTTTGCAGGTTTGACTGTGGTTCAAAATGTGACAGCATACCGAAGATGTTGGCAGGAGGCGTGCCAAACTATAGATTGTTTCTACTCTCTGTTTGTCCGTTCGTGAACATAGGAGCTGGGATACAACATTTTACCAAGAGCTGTGCATAATCCCGAGTAAGATGAAGTTGGTCGAGCAAACATTCATGGTTTAATCGTACCGGCTCGTCGATAAACTGCTCCAACCACATTCGGTGGGAGCTCATGTGAGCCTAATCGTCAGAACTGTGTTGTGAGTGTGTACCACACATTGAATGATCTTGGCCGCCGCTAGCAGCGTGTACACACTGTTCTGTTAGTTAACAGTGCGCAACTAACTTACAACATACTGTTAGAATAAGTAAGCCGTAAGTGCGAGCAGCTACGCTATACAATTCTGTTAAGTATAACAAAAATGGCAGAAATATATGCTTACACACTGTCTTTGGTATTTATTCCGTTTAGAGATAGGAGCAAGTACAGAATAGGGACTGAAGTTAGGGATAGCGCCAATAAAATAAAACTTTGTATAATGTAAGCAAGCAAGAAAAAAAAAACACAAAATTTTGTAATTTCGTTTTTGAATTATTTGCAAATATTTTCTTTTTCAATTAATTTTCTGTGTACGTGTCGTGATTTTTCCGATTTAGTTGTACATACATACAAGACAAGACACGTACATACATACAAGAGAGGCATATCCACTAATTTTTTAGTATACACACACACACAGAACCACACGACTTAACTATACTAAATTTGAAAAGCAAAATGCACATTTTTGTTTTCTTATTTCTCGAAAATGTAGGACTTAGACAATTTTAAAAGAAACTTCTTAAAACAGTAAATAACTTGATTTTGGCGGGAACGGGTACAGTTGTTGAAGAAAACTCATGGTAAGTACTTGTCGAGAGCGTTATGTATGTGCTAGGCTGTGTGTTTGTGTTAGTGTACACACACAAAATGGTGGTGACCTATTAAAAATTTTCTTATTGTATTTTTTAGTTTTATTAAAAAGTACTCCCCGCCACGTTGCAGTTAACTGCGTGTGAGTGACGAGTTTCGGGTTTTGATTATGCCGCATTTAAAATCGCAAATGAAAAATCAATCAACGAGTTTTCTACCAATTAAAAAGAGTTTGACATAAGTCGCAGCGTGTGGTGTGATGGAAGCCTCTAGAAAATCTTGAACACTAGCGAAGGGTACATTGCTAATAATTAATTAATCATAAAATTTTCTCTCCTTTTTTTAGAAAACTTTGATGGTCATCAAAAGGGTAAAATAATGGTGTGTTTGATAAGCTTTAGAAATCGGTTTGAAACATTCAAAAAAAATTGTTATCTTTGCGCTTACAATGTATGCGGGCTGTGAAATGTTCCAACCGATTTCCGAAGTGAAAGTAAAAAAAAAAAAAAACGAAACGTGAGCGCAAAGATGAAAAAGAAAATTTCAAAAAAGAATTTAAGTTTTAAGTCTTAAAAATTGAAAAAGTGTTAATTCTTGTGGTGACGAGCCACCAGAGTTAAAAATGGTTCATAAAATAATAATTAGTGTTTTTGTTCGGATCAGCGTTTGTGGTCCGTGTAAAAACGTGAAGCAGAGCAAGACAACAAGTGAAAAAGAAAGAAAAAAAATATATATATTTGCCTTTAGTTGGTTACATTTTACGAGACACAGATAAAATAATAGTTAAAAAAAAAAGAAGTTAAAAGGCTTGTAAAATGTTGCAAAAAAAAAAAAAAAAAATTAAAGGTGTAAAGCAACAATTTGGTAACGTTATACGAGCCTATGATAATCCTAAATCTATTTGTTTAGATAGAGCCTTCAAAATTCTATAAAGTTCTCGACTAGAGCAATATACATATGCTTTCCCTCTCTTTATCATGAAACTGAAAGAGAAAACAACATGTAGCTGTTTCAAACGGACATGAGAATGAGAAGCAAAGCTACTTATAAGACTGAGACCGAAGCACAACTTGCATTTTTTTATATTTTTCATTAAATCACATTACATTAAAGTTGCATTATAGTCAATTGTAATATTCTTAGCTTGACGACGCCATTTTAAGTAAGCGGAAAACGGAAATGAGTTTAATTGATTATGTTCTATTCGACGCGTTCCGCTAGTTCTGCAATGTAGCGCGCCATGTTATATTAGCGCCATCTAGTTGCAGGCAATTGAACTACTGCAATAAACATTCTTTCGTATCACTCAAGCAAATAAATATATAATGAAATAAATTTAAACCCAATGTTTGTACTTTTAATTAAAATATAGCTTTTCTAATGGGCACAAATATAAATGAAAGTTATGCTCGCTTAACACTATTACGTCGATTGTTGATATGTCAGCGCAAGAATAGCCATCACAAAAGTTGGCAGCCCTTGGCTGCTTTTGATATATTTGTTGCTACCCATAAAAATGCATTCATTGCAGTTGATAGAAATTATAATTAATATTGGCTGTTTATATATGATAATGCCAACACTTTGAGAACACAGGCGGATAGCAAAAATTATTAAGAGCTCGCTAAAGACTTATCGATTTGAAAATTAGCAGCCATGCAGAATGCATGCATATTAATGTATCGCACATTTTACAAATATATCGATACAGCTATATCGACACATCGGTATCATATCAACAATAGTCAGTGAGTGAATAATAATAAAGAAAATTACTTAATGGCCTGTATGTGTTTAATTAATCAATATAAATGAACGCGTACGTTTGTTTGTTCGTTATTTGTGCGTTGAGTTAAGTGTTAAAAGAGTTTAATGCAATTTTAACGTGCTTTTCTATAATTCCAACTGGGGAAAACGCAAATGTCTTTGTGTTAGCGAAGCGAGTTTTTCTAACCCAAAGAAAGAGTAAGACTGCTGTGTACAACTCAGGCATTGTGTGCAAGTGTGAAAGGGATAGCAGATAATGAGCCAAATAGGTACTATGAGCTATTTAGTGATTGAGTGAAAGAGTATGAGAACAAAGTTGCTGCAAGCGTGATGAGACTCAAGCAAGGTATACTTAAACAGGTACCAAATTCTGCAAATCATGCAGAATAAAACTCTACGTACGATTACGGGCTGGGAATGAGATATACATTGCAACGTGACGTGCAGATTCCGTTGGTGGGGCATCGACTGAAACTTCTTCAAAATAGGCTTGCTTAAAGCGGCGACGCTGTTTAGCAAAAATTGTAATTGTTTGAGTCATTTATACTGCGGCGCAAGTGCACATATCTTACCATTTTAGTCATACCTTTATTAATCTACCTTGTATAGACGAACGATAAGTTATTTCGCAGTTGTTATTGTTGTGTATCGGTTTGTTGCTGCGTCGCTGCGCTGCGCTGCGCTGCGCCAACAAAACAATATTGATAAATGGCGTTTCAGTTTGGAGTTGTAGCCTTTGCAACATGCAATTGAGGGTGCCACAATGTTAGACTAGTTGTAGCTGCCACCAATCAGCGTCAGCAACAACCGAACCAACAAATACATCCAGCAGCTTAATAGCCTTGAACTTATTGCGCTCTTTTTGCTAAATTTGGCCTAAAAAGCAGCAGCGCGACACACAAAGCAAATAAAATATTTGAAAAAAGTGCAAACAATGTGAGAAAAAAAAAAGCAGCTAATTGTCAAATTTTGTTGTACACATACACATAAGTCACTTGTGCTGTTTACGTCTGTGACAAAAATCGAATAGTATTAAATTTACGGGCCAATTAGTTAGAACACAACAAAAAACACACAGATTCGAATAATTTACATTGCATACATCTTTTAGTTTAGTTAAAGTGTAAATTGAATAAATTTGGTTTTTCAAAAATTAGTGCCAGCGATAAGTGCTCATAAATAAGCTCAAACGCATTATTTTCTATGCGCGCGCCAAGTTTGTTGTGGCTATTGCCTGAATGAGAGTGCACACAAGTGCAACACGCAACAAAAACAACAACAACAACAACAACAGCAGCAGCAACAATTAGGTACAGAAAATTTAGCAGCAAATTGCAAGTTGAGCAACAACAACGACAACAACACATCAGGTGAGTCAAAAATGTTGTAAACAGTAAGACTAGGTAAAAAATGCAGTGTGTACACACTAGCAGCAGATGATTTTGAGAGAGAGAGAGAGAGAGCGCGCAAAGGAGAGAGAGAGTGAGTGAGCACTTGAGCGCGCGCAGCGAAGGTCAAGTGACGTCGACTCTTTGATGTTGTCGTCGTCGTCGTCTTTGCATTCGCATTCGCAGTCGCTGTCGCTGTCGCTGTCGCATTTGTTGTTTGTGTATTGGCTTCTTGCTTTGCTTTTTTTTTTTTTTTTTTTTTTTTTTTAACTACAAACGTCAACTGTGAATTGTTGCTGTCGCATCTTTATGTTGCACTGTCATGTTGCTTGCACGGACACGACGTCTTTCACAGTTGCAACTTATATAGCTTCAAATATTAATAACTACATATTTACAACTCTTCTTCAACAGTTGCAAAGCGATGCCAATTGTTAATTGTAGCAGCTCAGTGCAATAGTATCTTTGGCACAACTACTAAATTCAACGCATAATTCGTGAAAATTACTAGTGAAAAGGAAAGTGCAAGTGACAAGCGCTTATAATTGACGTGGAAAAACATAAACACTATTTGATAAGGAAGAAGTTTGCATAAAAACTAAACTAAACCAGCACTATGGACTCGGATACAGAATTTGCCGATAATGTTGATTCGGGCAATGTCTCCTCAGGCGATGATGATGATGATTTTGGCATGGAAGTGGATTTATCTTCTTCAACAGAACGCCAGCTGGATACGGATGAGTATCAATATAAGGTGCTAACCACAGATGAAATAGTGCATTATCAGCGTGAAATAATCGACGAAGTTAATCTATTGCTTAAAGTAAGTTATCTATCCGTCTACTATCAAAGCACTGGCAGTGGTCCAGTACGTACTAAGTGGCTCTCATATGACCCTTCTCTTGAATCATTTTCCGTATTTCCTATAGTCATGCAAAATGCGCTTTTCTGATTCTTCTTGTACCATATATTATTAGCAGTGGGCTATCGTTGTTTGCATTGCCATGAGACAAGTTTCTTGGAACCTTTGTTGCTGCATATTGGCTCAGTTGTTTCAATACGGGCTACTGATAAAAATCAAAACAGCTGTTTCACGCTTCCAAGCCAAACCTTCGATTTCAATATCGCCAATTTGTTCATATATGCAATAACAGAAATTTCCTTTTAATTCATATAGCCGTCGTCTGTGGCATAATTTGAAGGTCATTGCAGTTTATTGCAATTTGGTTTCATTTGAGAGCGTCAAGAAAATTGCACATAGCATTGAGAGCAATCTAAATGATGATGCTGGTGCTCATCATAATGCCTATGATAATGGTTTCGGCATCAAAGCATTGCCAAGGGCATTGTGCAAGTGGCTGCTTGGCTGCCTGGCTGCCCACTCAGGGTCAAAGCCTAACCTCGACCTCGAATATCAAATGCAATCAGCTAATCATAATATTGTATCTCTTTAGCTTTCCACGCCCATAATACGCATATTACTAAATCATTTCAAATGGGATAAGGAAAAGTTGCTCGAAAAATATTTTGATGGCAATGCCGAGGAGTTCTTTAAAGGCGCACATGTTGTAAATCCATTTTCAAAGGTCACCGAAGCGGTGCGCCAAAAGGTAAGCTCGTAAATATCATACAAAGAATTGCCAAAAGAAACTAAAGTCATATTTTTTGCCTAATTTTGCAGACGGCACGCAGTCATCCTGAGGAGTGCGAAATCTGTTTTTCATTGTTGCCCCCAGATGTAAGTAGCTGCTATACAAAACAACATTAATTCAAATCAAACCTAATGTATTTGTTTTATAAATGCCTGCGTTTAGACCATGACTGGCCTGGAGTGTGGTCATCGGTTCTGCTTAACTTGCTGGAGTCATTATCTGACAACAAAAATCGTTGCAGAGGGACTTGGCCAGACAATTTCGTGCGCCGCGCACGGCTGTGATATCTTAGTCGACGACGTCACTGTTACCAAATTAGTACCCGACGCTCGCGTCAAAGTCAAATACCAGCAGCTAATAACCAACAGTTTTGTCGAGTGTAATCAACTGTTACGCTGGTGTCCGTCCGTCGATTGCACCTACGCCGTGAAAGTAGCCTATGCCGAATCGCGTTCGGTACGCTGCAAATGCGGCCATGTTTTCTGTTTTGCCTGCGGTGAGAACTGGCACGATCCGGTACACTGCCGTTGGCTCAAGAAGTGGATTAAGAAGTGCGACGATGATTCGGAAACGTCTAATTGGATCGCGGCCAATACCAAAGAGTGTCCCAAATGCAGCGTAACGATCGAAAAGGATGGCGGCTGCAATCATATGGTTTGCAAGAATCAAAATTGCAAGCACGACTTTTGTTGGGTTTGTTTGGGCTCCTGGGAGCCACATGGCTCCTCCTGGTACAATTGCAATCGTTACGATGAGGATGAGGCAAAAGCGGCACGTGATGCACAAGAGAAGTTGCGCTCGTCGTTGGCTAGGTGAGCGTATAAGTATAAAGTAGTACAATAGATGTTCACGAAATCTACGAAACTCGAAAAAGACTGCTTAGAACTAGTCATATTAGTTTGTATAAAGTTAAAATGCTTGTTAATTCCTGCATTCCTATGACTATATATATCTGTGGTCGTATGGAAGAGTAGCTTAAGTCGACATAATGCAATGTTGAGTTATTTTTGTTCACCATTTCTTGTTTTAAACTTGTGCATTTCCTATCTCACAAACTTAAAAAAGGAAAGATGACTTATAATGACTTCTATAAAGTTCTTAAGCTACTCTTCCCCCTACTCTACTGACCACAGTATATAGGTATATTTGTTGTGAACAAAGCTTATAAATTAGATATAAATGATTAATAATATTTTGTGACATAGTTCAGTTTATTTTAAGAATTGCATGTTTTTATTAGTGGGTTTATGAGTAAGTTTATCGGGTCGTTATTTTTATGATAGATTGCGATCAAAGTAGTCGAAAGCGAAGTCTTATTATTTTTATTTGATCAAGTCGATTGATGTCTCGGAAAGTTTTAATTTGTTTTTCTGGCACCATTTGTTACATTGTGACACAAAAATGGACTTTCTGCAAGATGAGTTAATTTGTTAAACATCTTTTACATTGGTGTTGGCTGTAGATCCCAAAATACTCTAATAAAGTTATGATAACTCTGTCGACGTACCCCTAAATGTCGACCGCGGCAGAGAAAAAACCAATCCAAGAACAAACACTCAAGTGTTCTTTATTTACAATTGTATCTTATTTGTAGTTACAAAGGCCCAACTTTAAATTCGCGCTAAGGCCAAAAAAATACGTTGACACGCAACCTTACTCATCCACCCTTTATTCAAACTCGGGAGAGTTATCATTTCTTTATAAATGTACTCTGCTATATACTAAGGGTGAATTGTAAGCATAATTTTCGGGTTTATCTTTTTGAGAGAAAATCTACAGATCTTTTAGAATTGCACAATAAAAGCCACTTAGTTGGTTCCGAAGTTAGTTTTAAGTTTTTATTTCGTGACCATCTATTATATCTACTTCATTTAATTTTCCTAACTAACTTTTTTTCATTATATATTTCAGATATTTGCATTACTATAACCGCTATATGAACCACATGCAATCCATGAAGTTTGAAAACAAATTGTACGCTTCTGTAAAGCAAAAGATGGAGGAAATGCAGCAGCACAATATGTCTTGGATTGAGGTGAGCACTTGGCCTTTTAATGGTAAAGGAATGCTTCGCTTGCCAGTTTAAAGATGGACTTACGTCCTAGCAGGGTATAAGAATGCACTGCAGACCACAAGTCTGCACATCGTCAAATCATAGAAATAGGAAAACATTTGTTCATTAGCCATTATCATGCTAAAAGGAAGGAATTAGGAATTCTGTCAAGCAGAAGTTTTGCTCGTCATATTGCTGTTGGTTACATTAAGTCGCTGATATTTTACGAGAGCAACGGCTCTATCTCACGGCGCCAAACACAGGCTTGAAAGCTTCAATCAACGACGCTACGAATGATATTTCCGCAGTTGCCATATCGAAATCATATCTGTTTGCTCATGACTTCTTCCATGGCATGGATCGAGGCCTAACTAAACCTCTGCTGGTCTTTGGGTCGCAACAACCGCTTGTAAAACACAACTCCACGCCGAGCCAAAGCTCTACCCGCATTTGGGTGTCAAACCTCAGGCACCACGATACTTCCAACAAGGTCAGCACAGAACAAGTGCTGTGGGCTCCTGACCGAATTAAAGCCTCTTTCCAGGCGTCGCATCATCAAAGGGCACTGTCAGTTTAAACTCCAAAAAGTTTCGGACTGCTGACCATTACTTTGAACATAGATTCGTGCTGTTCTCGTTACAGCTTCAAGATGGACACTCTTGACTCAATGTTCTCCGTCGTTCTCTGAATTCTGCTACGCTTTGCAACTCTGTTCATAGCGTTGCAGAGCATAGAGCCAAGTACCTATTTCTTTGTTACATTTGCTTGTGTATCCAGATTAGTTAGTCAAAGTTGTTAGCCACTTGCAATATTTTGGCCCAGTTGTAGCTGTCACGGTCTTATATCCGTCAACCACTGGATGTTGCCCGACAATTGCTAGGCAAAAATAATCGATTGTTAGCATTGTTTTGGTTTTCAAGGCATTTTCGGCTAGCAATTGTCATGCAACTTCCAGTGACAGACGGTTATTATATACAAATTGTCGCATAACGTAAATGGCTCTTGTGGACTAGGTTAGGTTTGGTTAGAACGGCTGCCAGGCTAACCGCCTGGCACACTTGGGCCGTATTTCGGCCCGTTGTGCTACCGAAGGATCTCGAGCTTACTCCTTCCCCGTTAATCAACAAATCCGGAAACAGAGGGGAGACCATCCCGATGCAGCGATAAAGTCTGCGATCTTTTTGGGTCTTATTTCGGACAGGTTTGCAATACTATTTAGGAAATCTTGTACACTAACTACAGTGCTTATCAAAACTATAGGACACTTTTGAAGTTTGGCACTCGCTATATAAAAACTGTTGATGCTATGATTTTTTTCTAAGGTAAAAAAGGAAATTTATGGAGTGAAGAGTGATAGAGACCAGGTGTTTGATATATTTGGTTGTAACCGTTAAAGCAACGTTAGTTTTATTAGAAATGTTGGTTTTTGTTCTAAGTTGCTAAGATATTTTTGGCAATAACACTATTTACATCAAATTATTCATATAGATAATGGTTAAATGTCTTGATGAAATTTTTTTTTGATACAAACAGTGCTGTGCGTCTTATAAATGTCCAATTCGAACAGGTTGTCCAATGTAGACAGTGTCCAGATTAGACAGTTTTCACAAAGTCCTAATATTCAGAAGGCTTGAAATTTTTGGCATAAACTTTATTTTCATTGTTAATTGCAGTTAATTTTGGAAAGAAAACTAATTTTGTTGCTTGTTTTTTTTTTTTTTTTGTTGTTTTCAGGTGCAATTCCTGAAAAAGGCTGTTGATATCCTTTGCCAATGTCGCCAGACGCTTATGTATACATACGTCTTTGCGTATTACTTAAAAAAGAACAATCAATCCATGATATTTGAGGATAATCAAAAGGATTTGGAGTCGGCAACTGAAACTCTATCCGAGTATTTGGAACGTGATATTACATCTGAGAATTTGGCTGATATTAAACAAAAAGTGCAGGATAAATATAGGTAAGTAGCGCCAGAGCTCTCTCTGTCTGCCTTTGCTTACTCTCAACTATTTCGCAGATATTGCGAAAAGCGCCGCACTGTGCTGCTGGATCATGTGCATGAGGGCTATGAGAAGGACTGGTGGGATTACACAGAATGACGCGAGTCCTGGCTGGATAACTAAGGCAATAGGCATTATGTGGGATTGCAAAAAAAAAAAAAAAACAAAAAAAAAACAGCACGGCGCATTGAAATGAGGAAGCAAACACACACACACACACACACACAAACACACCGAATCGTAATCCGAAAATTAGGAGCAGCAAAACGTAAACCATAGACGTCAAAGGAGCAAATTATAAATCGTAAACAGAGTAAACAAAATATTCGAAAGCCCAAAAAGCAATTGAAATTTGCAAAATTATATAAGTGAAAAAAAAAAAATATTAAAGTTAAAACATAAACTAACATATATATATATATATATGAATATATGTATACATATTTTTTTTCTTCGTGTTGAGCAGCAACTATAAGCCCATATTGCCAATAAGTATCTCACACACACACACACACACAAACTCACACAAGAAAGTAAATATTATATTATGAAATGTTTAACTTTTAAGTGGCATTGCAAGCAATTTGCGTAAATTAAACTAGCGCCGCGTTTAAGGTTTAGCCCCGATCCACACACATACATATATATATATATATATATATATATACACACACAAACAAAATAGATGAAATCAAAGTTGTCTGCATCTAAAACTTTCTCAAAAAATGCATATGCTACAATACGTGTTTGTTCCCCACTAAATTTTTATATTTTTTTTTTTAAATAAGTTGCTACGCAATTTTTTTGTTAAACTTTGTTGCTTAAACAAATGTGCTTAGCATATATAAATAGCTTAGAATGGTTTCTAGTTTGTTTAATTTTACTTTAAAGTTATCAAAATGTTTATTTTTGAGTTATAACAAAACAAAACAAAACGACATAAGATATTGTTCTACTGAGCGAAATTTATATATATATATATATATTTATTGTACTCTTCATGTTCATAAAAAACGCTCTCGTTATTTATTTAAGAAAATGCGCGCAATAGTATTTCAATACTACAAAATAGAGTAAAGCTTATCCTTTAAGGCGTCACGTGTTTGCTTCGTCTCATTTCGCAAATGCAAACACACAAGTGGAATATATAAGTAACTAATTATAAATTGCATATATATATATATATATATATATATATACTAACTATAAAAATGCTGCCTGTCCGTCTGTGCTTTCAAACTAAACAGCAGCACAAAAATATATATGTGTATAAATTGTATATATGTAATTACATATTACATACATTGTGCATGTGTGCATAAAATGCACTCCCAAATGCACTCCAAAATGTCTCCAAAAACCACAAAACAATTTAACTGTGTAACACATTTTAAGGCTCTTTAGAGAGTAGAAAGCATCCCAAAGCCATATAAGCCCAACAAAGCTAACAACTTTGTTTAAGCGTGTGCGCCAACTACAAAAGTCTATTAACTCTCTAATTACGAATTTGTTCTCGGCCGCTTCTACAGAGTCGGAGAGTTTCGCTATCCGATTGAATGAAGATTGATGATCAAGATCGTATAGAGCTTCTAAATGGGGCATGTAATAATAATAATGTTACTGTTCCCCCTGAGCCTGGGATGATGCTAACCGGCTCATATCGGCCAGCGAGCTGCTGTGTCCACCTAGGATACCCGCCAAGGCATCACACACAGCAGCTGCGGATGCCGGAGCTGTTGATGCACAGCTTGCTCAGGCGAACTCTTAAGTCCGCTGTGTCCAGAAAGCAGAGCTGTAAGAATTCTAAGAGACTTCTTTCCTAACTGCGATAGTTGCTTGAACCAAGTAAAAGTGAGAGTGTTACGTTGTCCTAGAAGGTTCACCTTCAGTCGGGCTTCCCAAACCAGCTTGAAGTTTAATCTTGAATATGCGGCATATAGACTCGTGTTAGGCTCAACACTCCAAGCAAACAACTCTGCGCTTCGGGCTCAAGAATTTGATTTTCATTGGAAAAGTTGCTTCCAATTTAGACTTAATACACTTTTGTAGTTGGTGTGCGTACCTTTTTGTATGTATGTATATCTTAAGATAATCCACAAAAATCTCGTATATAATTAACTCTGTAAACTAATTATATGTGCATTAGAATATTTCTCTCTTACACTCACATATGAATAGCGAAACATTGTATTTGATTTTGAAATGCATGCTTTGTGACCACGCCCACTTTTAGCATTAGTTCAAAGCTGTCTGAATTTGATAGCAAATAACAGTGTAAGACAGTGAAAATACACCCGACAAGTAATATAGTCTAAGTTGTAGATTTTATCGAGTAAAACTCAAAACAATTTACTTTTTTGCTGTAGAAACCCTTCAATTTTTTTTTTATAGACAAACAACGGTTTTTTTTTTACTTTGCACATGAATCTATTTGTTATTCCGCACATTTTTCATCCGATTTTCCTTATTTAGTATGTTTTAGAAAGCGAAAAGACGTACCTTTCTAAATCCATATAGAGTAAGGCTGGGTTTTTCGTAACTAAAAAGGGATTTTTTCAATCTAATCTAACATTTTGCAAAAAATACTAATTTTTCTAATTAGTTTTTTTTTTATGAGAAAAGGTTATATCAGGCATTCTCTGAGCAAAAAGCCACCCTGAAAAATGTTTTCTTTGGTAACGGAATATGTTAATAGTATACATAAAAACATGTATGTAGAGTAGGTTTTAAGGTCCGTGTAATGCGTAGTTACCATGTTATCAGGGGCTCAATTTTTTTGAAGTAACATTTGTATAGGTATTTTTTGTAGAGAATTTTCCAAGCTTTCGAATAAAATTTTTGAATATTTAAACAAAATTAGTTTTGTCAAAAAAAAAACCAACATTTTTTTTTTAAATTCCCCCCTCTCTCCCCTCTTCAAACATTTTCAAAACTAGCCTAAAATGTTCCTTATTTCATAAACTTTTTACCCCCCAAGTTTCATTTTGGAACATTACAATTCGTACAAGTGAGCTGAATATGTAATGCGGTGCAGACCCAAATCGCAGAAAACTAAAACTTCCCCTTCTTTTGATCCTAATGCCTGATTCATGGAGCGAGAGAAAGGTTGCAAAAATATTTGGTTGCTCGCACTCATTTGTAAAAGATGCAAGACAAGCGACAGAAAATAAAAGTTGTGGACATCCTTTGTCTGAAGAAGTGAAAAATGTGATCATAAACTTCATAAATAGTCAAAAAAGATTTAATATCGATCAAGCAAGCGGATGCTTTTATGCAACCTTTCAGAGCTTTTTAACCTTTTCAAAACCGAACATCCTAATTGCAAAATATGATTTGATACTTTCGCTCGATTGCGTCCTAAACATTGCGTTCTAGCAGGTTCAAGTGGAACTCATTCAGTCTGCGTATGTACATATCATGAAAATGTACATCTAATGATTGATGGGGCTTCCATACCTTGTTTGACAAAATCTGCAGATTTAAAGCTTATTTATGGTCTGTGATACCCCTACACCAAGTTGTCACTTTGGAGAGTGTCAACAATGTCAAGACAATGTTGATACTATTAAGAACTACTTGGAAAAGCTTTTTGAAAGGGAAGGGATTGACAAAATAGAGTATCAAATATGGGAAAGCAAAGATAAATCAACATTAATAACTCGACTTCAGGAAACTAACGAATTTATAGAAGATTTATTCGAAAAATTGATGTCTTTAAGAGAACATGATTTTACAGCTAGACAACAAGCAAGTTACTTATCACTCAGAAAACAAACGCTTCAAGAAGGGGAAGTTTTAGTTTTCTGCGATTTCGATCTGCACCGCATTACATATTTATCTGTCACTTGTACGAATTGTAATGTCCCAAAATGAAACTTGGAGGGAAACAAGTTTATGAAATGAGGAACATTTTAGGCTAGTTTTGAAAAAATTTTACAAAACTAAATATTCAAAAATTTTATTCGAAAGCTTGGAAAATTCTCTACAAAAAATACCAATAAAAATTTTAAATCCATTGGGATGGAAAAAAGATATTGCCATTTGAAAATTATACTGCAAAAAAATTGAGCCCCTGATAACATGGCAACTACGCATTACACGGACCTTAAAACCTACTCTACATACATGTTTTTATGTATACTTTAACATATTTCGTTACCAAAGAAAACTTTTTTCAGTAACTTTTTTTAATAACACATTTCTAAAGTGCATTTGAATCAGCGTTAAAAGAGCGTTCACATATGAAAATGGATAAAGAATTTCCCGAGTTATGAGTGAAAATAAAAAATACTATCAATATCACAGCGCTTAAGAAGTTCGCAGTCCGACACATAACAGATGTCACAAACTCAAAACCCATATTATTTTTAGATTTTAACAAACTTCAAATGATAACTCAAAAAATTTCATAAAAATTCGATTATTAGTTTTCAAGTTATATTTTCTTTTTAGTTTTAGCTGCTTTTGTTAGCTTTAAAATATAATTTCCCATTATTTTTTAATTTTTTTCATTTAGTAGGTAATGTGTTGCTCTGGTACTTTATATTTTAATTCTTGATTAACGATTTTCATAAAAAAAAGTCTCGTTGGATTCGGAATTTAGTTTACTTTCGAAATAAAATATAAAAACTTAACACTCTCATTTCAAAATCTTCTGCAAATAGCAGCCAAATTTAGAATATACATATATCTTATTTTGAAAGTAAATTAAATACCGCGTCAAATGAGAGTTTCCTTATGAAAATCATTCAAATATTGACCAACTTATGAGCTAAAATATAAAATACCGTCTGTTAAATGCAAAAATAATTGGGAATTCATATTTTAAAGATAGCAAAAGCAGCAAAACTACAACGACTGTAACTTGAAAACTAATGAACGGATTGTCATGCAATTTTAGGAGTTTTCATTTGGATTTTGTTGAAATCTAAAAATAATATGGGTTTTGAGTTTGTGACATCTGTTATGTGTCGCACTGCGAACTTTTCAGGCGATGTGATATTTTTAGTATTTTTTTTTTAAGTCATAGCTCGGTTAATTCTTTTTCGATTTTCATATGTGAACGCTCATTTAACGCTGATTCAAATGTACTTTCGAAATAGGATATTAATATATACATATATATAATTTCGGTCAAAGTTCGAAAATTTGGTTTTTTTTTTTTGAAAAGTTTATATTAGATTAAAAAAATCCCTACTTAGTTTTGAAAATCTAGCCTTACCCTATATAGATTTAGAAAGGTACGCCTTTTCTTTTTTAAAACATACTAAATAAGGAAAATCGGTTGAAAAATTACGGAGTAACAAAGGGATTTATGTGTAATATAGAAAACGGGAACACGGAAAAAAAGTAAATTGTTTTGAGTTTTACTCGATCATATGTACTACCTACACTATATGATTTGTCGTGTGTATTTTCATCGCCATTTCGCGATGTTTTTTTTAGACCAAAACTGTATATTTATAGCTAACAAAGTCGTACACTTAGTGCGTTTCTCTCGTGGCCGACTATGAGCCCGGAACTTAATCCGATTGACGATGTATGGGAAATACTTGCTGTAGAATATCCTGCTTGTATAATTAGTATGAAACTATAAAGGGGGAGAAATGGATCAAAATTGACTTTTTGGGGTGTAGCTAATGACACGCTGTCTGAAACTAGTCGATCGATATAAAAACATTTTATTTACGACTAAAATATCTGTCAATAAATTTGAATGCTACATTGATACATTTCAAACACCCTTCCCCAATGCATGCACGTCTAATAGCAGATCTATCGGAACTTGATGAGTCTGCTGCCAATGATTTACGTTCCGCCATCCATTTTCTTAGCAAAGGCTAGTTTCGTTATAGATCTTATTACACACCCCGACTTGACAAAGTTTCAGTACAATTTGGTAAGCAACTCAGAAATTAAGGCCGACTTTTTACCTTGCTTCTTCTTCTTCTTAACTGTCCACAACAACCCGTGTTATCGGGTTACGGCCTGATGTAAATACATTCTTTCATTGGAATTGTGGTTTTACGTGTTGGGTCCCAAATCCTATGCACAACCCTTTTAAGGCCTTGACAATCTTTTACCGGCTGAGGTGGTTTTCAATGCGATTTGCCAAACTTCATCAGCAAAGTGTTACATGTGTAGTGCAAGGTTTACAAAAATCAGTGCAAAAAGATGGATATGAATTCGGACATGCATATATTCGGTTTTTCGAATACTTTTTACATAATGGAAAATGTGAACCCCAGAAGGAAAACAGCAACGAGGTGCTCCGCAAGCGCCAACCACATCAGCTCGCCAATGACCGATTGGTACGCCGTTTCGTCAACTCTTGCACTTTGCTCATCGCATGCCACCTGATGACCAACATCTAAAGGTATTCTTTTGTATCTCGCCGAAAAATAGTTGAACGACGGATCCTTGTCAACGCACCATGTCCTGTTACATCAACGTCAACCAATATAAGTGCTATTGTACCTTCACTTCGCTTATATAAACATGACACGTTGTCCAATGGAATAAACCCAATCTTACACAAAACACTATCTAGTTTGCTATTCCATACGCTGCGGGTTTGCTTTAATCCATATAAGGCCTTTTTTTGTTTTTTTTTGGCAGTAATACCCTTCCTGATTGACGCCGCATATAAACAGCATCCATCGGGTTGCTGTTGAGGTATGCCCTACATCAGCTGGATGATGCACTCGCAATTTCCAGGATCAATCGTACGCTCTACAGTCTGCATACTGTGGGAAATGTTTCCATGTAATTCATTCAATACTTTTGCGATTATCCTTTCGAAACCTTTCTTCATCACGATTCACGTTTTAAAACCCATTTACAGCCAATTGCTTTCGGCTGATCCTCTCGAAGTTCTGTGATCTGCCAAGTTTTATTTGCCATAAAACATTTTAACCAATTTTTTTAAAGTAAAATATGCTTTTGAAACAATATTCACATATAATTAATTTACTGAGAAATAACAAAAAACCAAACATAATTAACAATTTGATGTATAGTTCCATCATCCAAGGTTTCCTTATAAGCGGCAGGCGGCTCACACACACACACACACACACACACACACACACACTCACACACCTAAAATTATAACGCCGTTGGCATTCTCAAACAAAAGAAATAAACTTAAAAAAATACATATACATATATATATATACATAAATCTAACAAAGAGGAACTCTAATGAAGATTAAAATTGCTGTAAAAAGTTGAAAGTTGTTTAAATCGAAAAACAAAAACAAAAGAAACTCTGTATATGTAAAAATATATAAAAATTAAACTATGTGTAAGAAAATGTTGCAAAAATTAGTGAAAATAAAAAAATAATAATTACATTAATAGGGTTTTCCTTGGGACTTAATTTTCGGCAAAAATCAAACGTTCGTATAAGATATCGCATACGAGCATTGTTGCCAAATTTTCGCCAGCAAAAAAAAACTAGATTGACTAAAAAATCACCCAAAAACAGCTCAAAATTTCAGAAAAAAGCCAAAATTCTTTATTTTGCTAACGCATCGAATCGAATCGAACCAAGGACTTGGCTGCTTAACCTTTGAACCACGCAAGAGTATAAAAAATTCTCAAAAACGTAAAAAAACAATGCATTTAAGAAGCGTTGGAGATACGCTCCTCTTACAAAAACGGTTTGGGCGATTTGGCCATCTGATTAAACTATGTTTTGAGTGCAACTCTCTATAATGTTAATAACTTTGTGAATAATTCAGATAATCGGTTCTGACGTCATTCATAAGCATCCCCATATCAAATTATGCACAAAACATAAAAGACAATTTGTTAAAGGTAAGAAAAATGTTGCTTCTGTGTCCTTCAACGAAGATTTATTGAATCTTATTATTTTTCTTAAAAATAGCTCCATCCGGGCTAATGTGCCTTATAGCTAGAAATGGACCATTTCCATTCGATGAGCCGTCTCATCCGCCACAAATCCATTATTCCATTATTTCTTTTATAGTTCGTTTCTTGATGAAACCTACAGATTTTCGTAAAAAGTTGTAAGAATGCGAGTTTTGCTCTAATCTTTTGCTAAAATTTAGTTCTTTCTCACAAAATTCGGAGTTTATGCGCACAGTTTCAATCAATCTTTAAACCGTTTCACTTGAGAACCACCTTAATGTTAAGTTGTTTTTATCGCTCGATTCATTAGAACTTGAAAAATAAAACCACCGTAGTTTTTGGGGGACTACAACATCGCTTGGTCCATTTCCATGGAAATTTTTCAATCACTTAGAGCGCTTTAGCTGGTGTAGTTGATGTCGACAACCTCGTCATTCGTTTCCTGCGGCATTGCACAACTTTAGGCACTATAATCTTACCGATGGATGACAACTTTTTTTTCAAAAAAAAGCTAGAATTCCCGCTGTCCGCTGTTTTCGATTTTTTCCCGCCATCGCGCTTAAAAAAAAGCTAGATGTTGCGGGAAAAAGGCTAAATTGGCAACGCTGCATACGAGTGAAATGCGAGACTAAACCCGCCAAAACGCTCGTTTTTAGATGCGAAAAAGATACGAATCAAATTCATATGTCGTTCAGTTTGTGGCAGCAAAAGCTATTGTCTACATTTGGCGATATCGCTTTTGACTCGTTAGAAGAGAAGTCTCGCGAACGCTATTTCTTGCGAGCCTTTTGGAATATTTTTTGCGATACTTTTCTGATATTTCCTGAGAGACTATTTTGATATTTGAAAGAGAATTTTATGATATTTCTTACGAGTCAAATATATCATTGAATGTGATACATTTTTGAATAAAAATATTTTTATATGGCTCGCAAAAGATATCGAAAAAGACACGCAAGAAATATCTTGTGTGACGTTCTGCTGGTCGCATTTTTATCGCAAAACACTCGCTGCAAAGCTCGTAAGCGAGTGTTTCGCGAGCATTTTGCAAGATTTTCGCTAAAGGCACGTGTATTGGTCTACTAAGTATATATTCAAAATTTAAAATGTATGTAACAGAGAATTGAATGGAGGGAGCTTAAAAAACGGTCAATCAAGTTTATCAAGTTTTCCGACATTAACGGAAGCTCCTAGGAAAGGATACGACACTGTTCCCATTTTCATGCATATCAACATTGTTTTTTTAATAATGATTATTTTTGTTATTTTTAAACAAAAAAATCACTGTGAAAGTGGGAACCTAAAAACATTTCGGGTTAACCATTATTTTTGTTTTTTGATGGACTACCCATTTACGCCGTAATTTTTATTTTCTCAATTTTTATTCAAATATTTTTTTGCCGGCTCAAGGTCCAAAACAAGAAGTTAAACTTGGATTTTTTCTGACATTTCTGACTCTCTTCGGAGTCCGTCTTCAGGGTATTTTAAATTTGAAGTTTAACTTCTTGTTTTGGAAGTGGAGCCGTCAAAAATATATTTCTATAAGAAGATCATGACGCTTATTCCATATATTATAAAAATTAAATGTTAACTCTTAATTTTCGACTTTTATTTATTACTCAAGCAATAATAGTTGTTTTCTGAGTTTTATTTATAAATTATCAATTAATTATTATTATTTGAGTTTTATATAAAAAAAAAATTTATGAAATAAGTTATTTTTTTACTTTTATTTATAAATTATTATATAAAAGTTACTTCTTAATTTTTAATTATTGCCCAAAAGTTGACAGTTCATTTTGACTATTATCGTTATTCTTATGAGCTTTATTTTTAAATTCTGATTTATAACGTTTTTTCTCTAGTTTTTTATTTATTCATCAAAAAATAAAAGTTGTTTTTTGAGTTTTATTTTTATTTTGTGTGTTTTTTTATAAACCTCGAACCACTTTCATCCTAATTATCCAATTTGGTTCAAAGGGTGTAGCCGGTTAAGGTACCAAAAAGTGCCCCCAGCGATTTTTAAAAACTAATTATGCAGATTGATTTGTACGTGGGAAAAAAAACTTTACAAAAAATTTCAGATTGAAAAATTAATGCGTTACCGCTTAATTTAAAAAAACGTGATTTTCACTTTTTGAATTATTGCGACTAAACTACTAAATATTTTTGAACAAAAATTTCCACGATAATACTTATTAATAAGGGCAATGAAAAGAATTTTTTTATTTTTTTTAAGTCTACTTTTTCTTAAAAAAAAATTAAAAATTTTATTATTTTTTTAAGAAAAAAGAAAAAAAACACAATCATGATTTTTTTTTTACAAAAATCCTTTAATACTCTTCTATATACAGTGAAAATTGGAACTAAAATAAAAACTAAAATTTTTAATTTTTTTTCCTTATTTTAGATTAAAAAAATAATTTTTTTTTCCCATTGAGAAAAGCGAAAACTCTCCCCATAGCTAGCTGGATATTACCTTGTGTGACCGAATCTTAGTTTGTTCGTGCAGACTCATCCCAGTCTATGAGCTTCTCGTACAAATACCTCAAAAGTAGCTAGGTTTAAGTGCTACATGCGACTGTTAAAGTTTTATTAAAATTGTATTTATATTTAATTTTACTGTTATTTTTAACAACAACTTAAATTAAACTTAAAGAAAAATACAAATACAACTAAAAAAATTTACCAGTTAGCATGCGAAGGGTTTTAGCTTGCAGGATTCGAATCTTTCGCAAATGGGTTTTTGCCGCCATTCCGTAGACCTGCAATCCATATCTCCATCCAGGAGCTATGCACGACTTGTAGAGGGTCACCTTGTTTTTTAATGATAGCTTTTTACTGGTAAGAAGCTGGAAATGTGCTTGCCGAAGAAAAGGCGCCTGTCCAAGTCTACACCCAAGTGCTTGAAACTGCTGTGATGCTCCAGCTGTTGGTCCTGCGAGTCCTCGCAAGATTACAAAATCTAAGGCGCTAGGGCGTCGAATTTAAGTTCCAAAAGTAAATACTTGCATACTTTTAGACGCTAAATGAAAAGCGTTCGCTTCTTTGACAGGTATTCTTAGAGTTAGTATTAGCTTGGATTCTCTCACAGAATGGTAAATAGCTCTAAGTGTTGTTTATATTTTATTATGTATACCCTTGCACACGTTTTTTCGACCATTTCAATAATGTAGACACGCTTCAACATTTTATTTATTTATTTTTTGTTTTGTGAACTTTTGCAAAGTGTATTTTAAAAATTAACGTTAATTGTGGCTCGCGTTCGCGTTTTCAATATAATATGCATAATAGCCATATATATTATGTTGTTAGTTTACGTATTTAAATTGGTTCACCAAATAAATATTGGATAGCATCTTGAACGGAACACATAAGCAGTAGTTCTACTTACTTGAATCTTGTAGGATCTGCTAGTGTTTATTTCTTCTATGTTATCCAAACCTGAAAAGATTTAATTTAATTTGTTTTCATATAAGTACTAGCTAACAGTTCTCGAGCCCCACTCGAAGTTGAGCATTTCCCTTCTCCCGCCCCTCTTCCTCTTGCCACTGCTCTTCCTCTTCTTGGGACATGCGTTTCCTTCATCGCTGCTGATTTCGGAATCACGGGAAGTATTTCTCGGAATTCGCCATCCGGCTGACTGCAAGTGAAGTTAAAAAACCACTAACTCTCTTTGAATGAGTAGATTGAATAGATTTTCAGTACTTTGCGAACAACGGTGCTCTTTACTGCAGGATAAGTCACAGTTGTAGCTTATTTTGTTTTCGTTGGCTGCAACGACACTCATACGAGACACTCATTCATTAGAGTGTTCAATATTCATTCATTTTGTGTCATTGGACTGTGTCCCATGTCCATTGTATGTGAACACAGTATCTCCGGTGGCGTGACCCACACCATGGAATGTCTTTTGTGACGCCGTGCCGTGACGACAGCAATATCGCCATTGACTGACTGGGGGAAAACGTGCTGGGACTGGCGCCTCTCAAGGCCTCTCAAGGCTTATGTTCCAAGACGGACATCCGACTGACGTTCATTGTGTGATATTTGGCCTGTCAAGATTCTCTGCTGAACGTATAGAGGTCAGAGTCCACTCATAACATAGTCACGGGCTTGATGGACAGCCTGCTTAGTGCGAAAAAGCACTGGTTTGTTCTACAAGCTGTGACCTTCACGTCTTTTCAGGCCTTCTGCACCCAATGAAACACTCCCGAGTAAAAGATTTGTGTTTTCGGTTCGTTTTTATGTATTTTTTTTTTAAAATTGCTTTTATGTATAGCATAACTCTTTATAACATAACTAAGGGTATAGTAAAATATACAAATGTTCTTTCTCTGCCTGTTTTGGGTCCTTAAATGACGACAAAACAATTCTACAAAAAAAAAAAAAAAAAAAAAATTACATTTCTTCGTAGTCATATATATATATATATATATATAAGTATATATAGGTAAAATTACATATATATATATGTGAAATGTGTGTATTAAACATATATTGTATATGCATATGCTTTATTAATTATAGTAATAATAACAATAACTGCCAACAGATGGCGCTGCGCTTACTGATCCTCCGGGGAAGTGGGCCGCACTCCGAAACAGCGCCGGCGCTTGCCGAATTACATATGTATTACCTACTACCACTATTACATAATCCATACATACATACATATATGTACATACTGAGTTGTGCTGGGGCTTGGGGGCGGGGCCGGGCGAACTTTGCGCCTCTATAAATTCCGATAGCCATTTTGTATGGCAAATAACGAGTGTGTTTAAGATTATTACAAAAAACAAAAAAAAAAGAAATAATCGTTACATATTTAAATAATTACTGACAGTTGAAAATTGCATATATTGTATGCCATACTATATATATATATATATATATACAATATACCATATATGTGCTTTTATATATATATAGTACTTGTAGGTTATATACGATATATGTGTATATCCTGCAATTGATGGTTTTCTTGTTTTGGTATCAAATCTCTTTATCTCCTTTACGCAGCTTTAGCTATTTGTATTCTCTTATATGCTGTGGAGTGTGTGTGTGTGCGTGTGTGTGTGTGTGTGTTAGTTCAATTCCTTTCTCGTCGTATTGGGCAAAAGAAGGCACATCAGACCGCCGCCCACTAACAGCACCGATACGATAAACGTTGGCGCCGGGCAGTACTGATCCAGCAGTTGAGCGATCACAATGTTGCCTATAATACCGCCGAGACGCGCCGCCACCATAGATATGGCCACACCGGTGGCACGCAGCTTCGTTGGGAATACTTCTGTGATGAGGCAGTCAAGTGCCGCGTTGGCCGCCGATATGGCACCACTGAATACGGCTGACACGATCAGGTTCTGTATGGAGCTGCGCACAAAGTACATGAGAGCTGAACAGACGCCCGCTGTCATGGTACCAGCAATCAAGAAGAACTTACGACCCAGCAAATCCATGCCCAGAATGGCTATCAAATTGGCCGGTAAGGCGGAGGCGAGCGATATAAGCGACTCCATAAACACCGACGATGGTATGTCCGATGAGCAGACGGCATTAAGTTCCGTTTCCTTGCCGACAACGAACTCGGTAACAGTGCATACGCCGGCCGATTCGCCAGGAAAGGCGCGCTCGTACTCTTCAAAGCGATTGAATAGCTCCGGGAACCACATCAATAGGCCATAATAGCCAATGTGGAATGTAAAGTTAATTGTGATCGATACAATTGTGAATTTAAGTATGGGCGTTTTGAAGAGGGCGCGACTGTGATCGACCATGCCAGTAACCATGCGACTATATTTGCCCTTGATTGTGGCCGTGCTTTCCGTAAGCGTTTTCTCGTCAACTTCCAGGTCATAGACCATATACTCCTCAGCCGGGCGTTTCGTGTTCGTTACAAAGATGCCGCGAAAGATGGCCAGCGCGCGCTCTTTTTTGCCACGCGTGAGCAAAAACTTGGGCGACTCCGGCAAATAGAAGAGCAGAAAACCGACAATAAACGAGGGCGTCGAGCAGACCAACAAAAAGATCCGCCACGAATTGTAAGTAAAGTATGATGTGATAAATCCAATGTGCGTGGGAATGATCAGCCAGGCCAAGCCGGCAACGAATAGATTACCAAAGGTCCAGAAAGCAGCCATGAAACTTAACATGGAGCCACGTTTCGCTTTCGGTTGGAATTCGGCGAAGTACGACCAGATGACAGGACCACTGCCGCCCAGACTGCGGCGTATAAAAGAGAGAGCAAAAAAAAATGTATATTAGCAAAGAGCATATGTGAGTCAGCCGCTAGATGGCGCTGCTTAGTTTGCAGTCGGCAGCATATAGCATGCAGCTTTTGTGCGCAAGCTGTTCAAAATATTCCGCAGAGCATCAGCAAAGTCAGCCAGTTAGTCTGTTCATCATATAAACAATTAGCGATTGTTTGGCAAAAATAATAAGCAAGTGCCCTAGAAATGGGCTTAAGCCAATGCTGCTGAGTCAGCGGCCAAGATCCAAGGCCTGGCAGCTGCTGTACGGATTACAATAAGATTTCCCATATTTTGGACTTGGTTGGGCTTTTCGCCTGAACAGCAATTGCTGACTGACTACCCCAAGTTTAATTAGCATAAACAGTCACGATATTTTGGCTCAAATATTTTGTTGTTATTTATAACAAAGTTAATTAAATTAACACCCAGTGTCCATAAGTCACTCGATCCAACGATCGAGCGAGTAGTGGCGAATTGTAATGCAAGTGACTGTTGACTGTGCTGAGCGGCTACCACGACTACGACTATGACTAGACAGATCTACAATACGTATGTATATACTAGTTGTGTGTGTACTTACGCTGCGCCATTGAGAAATCGAAACAGCATAAACCAAACGTAAGATTGCGAAAACGATGACGCGACAATGCAGAAACCGTTCATAAACGATATGACAATCAGCACCTTTTTACGGCCAAAGCTGTCGGCTATGCTGCCCCAGAAGTATGCACCCACCATCATGCCAATGAATATGATTGAATTTAGCCAACCCTTCGTCTCGGTGTTCAAATTCAAATCACATTCGGCCGATGGCAGTATGAACGACATCGAAATGACGTCCATTTCCTCTGAGGTACTGACAAGACCACATATAGCCAATAGTATGTAGTGGAACTTGCCATAGCCGCACAGTTCAATGGCACGCTCAAAGTTGGCGACTATCGGTGTGCGCGGCGGAGGCGCTGGCCCCCGCCCGCGAGCCTTGCCATCCTCATCGGAGCTGCTGTCACCAGGAGCAGCGCCGCCGTGCGCACGCTCTACGTCCTGCTTGCCATTATTTGTATTGGTTGTTGTATCTGCCTCGTAGGCCCTGTTGACCGCCGCAAATTGATACTCGGGTTGTTTAGTTCCGCCAGTTCCCAGCGAGTACGGTTGTATGATGGCACGGTTGTCAATGTGGCTCGTTGAGCTGGTCGTGTTGTTTGGGTTGCTTGCAGCGATATTTTGATTGTAGCTTGGTTGTAGGCCAGCTTCTACATTATAAGCTGTGTAACATAATGGCATAAAAAGTCGCTTTAGTTACATACATATACACGCTTGGGTGAAATAACAGTAAATACTTACAATCGCTTTTACTTTTTGCAGAATCACCTTCTACCATTCTATAGTTCAAGTTTTTTGTTGCTTTTTGTGCGCGTAGGCAAAAGAAATATTCTATTGACTTTGGTCGGGGTTTAGGTCTTTGCTTAGCAAATGCTGCAAAAGTACAGTTGTGTGTTGGTTTGTTGGCGCTTTAGCGATCTATAATAAGAAAAGAAAAAGTGACTAGTCAGCGGCGTTTCTGGTTAAATTTAGCGTTTTGCTTATTAAATTTTAATAGTACCCCCTGAATGCCACATTCAATGATCTAACTACTGTTTATATCAACTTTTACTAAGCTCGTCAAAAGCGCTGACAAATTGAGCCGCTCACACATCAATAAATAAATTTCACAGCAAAAAAAAAAGGCGCACATACTATAAGGCTGCAATTATTTAATAAAAAGAATTTCCTAAAATAGTTTAAATTATTAATAAAACCGCGAAAGGCGTTTAAATTTAACGCCCAATAGGCGCAATGATCTCATAAAGTGCGCTGCTGCTGCTCTGTGCCTGCACTCGAGTAACAGAATGTGAACATTCTTCGCCCTTTGCAGCAGGCTGCCTTAACAGTTTCCCGCTTGCTGTTAGCAACAGCGAACATGCAAACACTGCTGCTGTAGATGCACTCCACTAACAGAATGTTGTAGATCGCCCTTTACAGTTGGCCAGCACTGCTGCTGCGGCTGCACTCCACTAACAGAATGTTCAAGCTCGCCATTTGCAGCAGGCTGCCTTAACAGTTTCCCGCTTGCTGTTAGCAACAGCGAACATGCAAGCACTGCTGCTGCGGCTGCACTCCACTAACAGAATGTTGTAGATCGCCCTTTACAGCAGACTGCCTTAACAGATTGATGCTTGCTGTTAGCAACTGCATACATACATGCGGCTATGCTAACAGCAGACTGCGCGCTGTTAATGCAGCTGCTAGTAACAGCGGAACGTTGAGACTGCCGTATGTTACAGTTTGACAGCTTTTGAATCTCCGCATTCATTTGTTTAATTTATGTGTTGAAAAGAAGCAGAAAAAGTAAGCGCGCAAACGAATGCATTCAAACACATATTGCACATATATATGTACAATCGAATGCTTTACATTGAACCTGCCAAGATAACAAGTGAACGAAGGAGAACAGGAACCAAAAACGAGAACGTTTTGAAACAAGATTGAGCAAGAGCGCGACAGCCGGGGAGCCTTGATTGTTCTAATTTTTAAGTTATTTAATTAAGTTAATTAATGACGTGTGTAGCTTAATTAATTGCTTGTGCGTGGCTGTCACCTGTTGTTTGTCTAGCGTCTTTTAACGCCCACTTCCGCGAATGCAAAAACACTATTCCCAAGGCGCTGCTCCCACAATTGGCCTTGGTACCAGGTAACGCTCTGTGGGCTGTTGGTCATAATAACTAACATGTTGCATTTTGCATTAAACAAAGAAAGCAACACACTCACAAAGGCAACAGCAACAGCAACAACAACAACAACAACAAATAAACGTGAATTGAGTTCCAGTTTATTTATTATTATTGTTTATTGTTATTGTAAGAAAACAAAATTAATGCAGCACAACTGGAAAAACTGCGTGTGAATGCTTTGCAAATGAAGTCGTCGTCGTCGTCTAGAAATAAGCCCCCAACCCGCTACCCCCGAACCCTAGAGTAACCCCGAGCTCTGACTTCAATGTCAACGTTTGCTCGATCGCGTCTGGGAGCCTATACGTTTTTCTATATGGTGCAGCATTTTTTTGCGTTTTTGCATATGTATCTGCAATTAATTAGCACATAAAAGTGAAACATTGTATTGCATCTATGCATCTAATAGATACATAGTAATAGTGTGTACCATTTATTGTAGAAGTCGGCGTTTGTAATTGCATTCATTATTATGCCAATTGAGTTATTAGTTAAGCTCATGTTTATTGGATTCACAGGAATCGCTGGGCAATAACTTGTATTGTAAATTAACCAGTTTATATTCAAGGAACATTTTCTGATCGCATAGAAAATTGCGGTAAACTGATCAAGTCATTTTGACGTACGTAATGCAGCCAGAGATCAGACTTTGGTGGTTATGCTTTCATTTGAAGATGACGATCTTAGTGGCGTTTCGCGACTGAGCTATAAACATTAAAACATAAACCATGATTCTGATCATGCCCTACGAACTAGTGTGGCATTTTGAACTGAAATCGATTATTTTATTATTACCTGCCGATTGTTCAAATAGCAGTACAAAGACTTGTTAATTTTTAGTTTTTATGTTATTTACTGCACTTGTGAAATTTGTTGTTGTGTTTGTTTGCTTGTTATATATATATATATATATATAAAACACTGTCGCTTGTCATCAGCTGTGCAACTGTTTCTGTTTATATTGGTTTTTTGTCGTAGTAGTTCTCAAATTAAACTTAAGCTTGGTTTGGGCACAATTATATTTGCAAACTTGTGAAAACATTAAAAACTTTTGCGTTGTCCCAGCTCAGAAATTTCAATTTGCAATTAATTTCATGCAAAGAACATGTAACACTTTAAGGCATACAAAACCAAAACCAAAACCAAAAAAAAAACAATGAAAACTGAAGTAACTTTGTGTGACTTTTCGACAAATGTACCGACGCTGATCGTTAAAGTTCGTTGGATCGTTGGAGATCAGTTTGAGTGAAAGATTGACAGCGGCGACGTACGTTGTGCGTTTGTACGCGTTTAACAGCAAAAAGTATCTGAAAAGGCTTTAAGCGCGCGCTTTTAAATACATACTGAAGCAAACAGCAAAGGCGGCGGAACGTTATGGCAAATGGCAAACATATTGCCAAGCTTATCAGTTGAGCGCGCGCGGAACGTTATGGCATTTGGAACACAACGTACACGGCGACTGCGCTGCTTGCCGCTCAACTGCGCTTCAATAAGTGCAGCCAGCACGTTGTACAGATTTGTAATGCAAATCAATTGATATACAACAACAACAACAACTACAACAACAAGAAGAAGAGCAACAAATCAATCACCGCAAATTGGCGCTTTTAGTTTTTGCCGTTTCAACTGTACCAGCAGCTCTACCAAATGGGCCGTAATTGTTTGTCTATTGTTTCGCCTTTGTTTTGATGTCTTCATCGGGTTTTCTTGTTCTTGTTCTTGTTGTTGTTGTTGTTGTGCCCCGAGAGAGTTGAATGCCGTTAAGCCGCGCTGATAAGCCGCTTCAACTCTCTCTCTCTCTTTCTCTTTCTCTTTCGCTCTCTCGTTTCGCTGCCATTTCCAAAGCGAAAGTGATAAATGTTGTTATTGTTAACGGTAAACAAATGACGTTGTTGTAGAAGAGGGAGCGCGTGATACTGAAATAGAAAATCTATCTCTGTTTGTGGTGTTGTGTGACATCTGGAAACTCGGTGCAGATACTCTTGCAGAGATTATAACGCTCATTTACCAGAGGACTGTCATAGCTCAAAAAATGCGATTTTGCAGAAAACTAGAAAATTTGTTGCAGTTATGGATAGTTTTTATGGTGTGGGTGTAGCCGCGAGATATGGTCATGAATCGATAAACGTTCTCTTTTCCGAAAAAATGAGCATCTTATGCTATAATTTTTATGCACTAACTCTTATAGTGTCTGAGGAACACGTTACAACACGGACGGATAGACGACGGACATGGCTATATCGGCTCGACTATTGCTCTTGATCATTTTTGCTCATTCTGCCTGTTACAAACATTGCACAAATCTTTAATACCAGTTTACACTTTGTGTACAGGGTATAATGACAAATTCGCTTCCCACGCGGTGAGTATGCAAGTTATTAACATGAAATTTTTGCACAACATGAAGCAGTATATAACCAACAACTTAGCATCTCTGAAAGAGAGAGATAGAGATTTGACTGAAATCGAGCAGGTGAAGCAGGCAAATTCACCTTTTTTGACTTATGACAATCTTCAAGTAAATGAGCGATGTATCCAATGGTTTGATGTTTGTTACACACATCGAGAGAGAGAGAGAGATATTAGACTGAAATCACATTCGTGCTAGCAACAAGTTAAAAGTGCATATTTGTAAGCTTTCAATTTATATTTAAACCATGTTGTTTTCAAGGCGATTACATAACAATCAAATCAAAAAATATTATGCTATACTCAAAAATCCCGCTCTCTCTCTTTATCTGTGTATAAGGTTTTGTCTCGCTCAAGCGAAAAAATGCATTTCTTGTCATATCTTTGTTATCTTTAATCTAAGATTGCTCTGTGGACTTCATTGGTGAAACATGTCGACAAATTTTTCAAAAGTTTTGTCAAAACATACATTTTAACGATTTTTGTATGCACGTAAGCTTCTTGACATAAGTTTTCAAATTTGATCAATTTGAGCTTTTCACTAAATGCAGTTTATAGAGCATTAAAGCGTCGACGCTTTCGCAGCTTTCGCTCATGGTTTGCTTATACTATGTTTGCCGTTATGATTGTGTTGACTTTGAACAGTTCCAATGAACTTTCACACCCGCTCCTGACAAAGGCCCCGCAAAGCGCAGATGCATACATTTCAAAAAAGAAAGAAAAGCGTTACAATTAACGGCAACAGACTTTAAGTTTTAAATTTTATATATTTTGTATAACTTTTTTTAATTCATATTGTAGCTATTATTATTATCATTGTTGCTGTGCAAGCAGCCCTTGGAGTACGCCTGCCGACCCCGACCTCAATAGGTCGGCAATGACGAAAAGTCACAAAATCTGCGCACGGTTTATAAGTCATTAAACCAGAAGGTAGTCTCAGGGGTCCTTCAATGTGCTCACCTATAGACATGTGTCTATATACTGTATGGTCAATGAACCATGGGCTTGTGTTTAATCTCTATTTGAAGCTGCTTAATTATTGTGTATTGCTAATTCGTTCAAGTGATTGTTTTGAGTTTTTTTTGGGGGAGTTTCGGTGCATGACTAAGTGCTGTATGTTTGATGGGCGTCGCGAAGTTTGCAATTGTGGGCGGGCATTTTCTTGAAGCATTTGCCGAAAACTTGAATTTGTAAGTAAGTACCTTAAGGTTAACGGTAGACACGAATATACCTAATCGACAAAAGATCTCGTATTAGAAGAAGACACGAATAAAATGAGATTCAGGCATGTGCCTGAAATATCTTTCAACTGCATTTCAACCCAATTATAATTGGTCATTATGCAAGAATCAAGCAGATTCTCAGCCAAAAAGCTGAGTTCGTCAATGTGAGAGAAATATTCTGGAGAGCGTGGGACATCTAAAAAGAAATGAAAATCTTGGCAAAACCTTCTAGAGTTGTGTGTTGCACACTCGTATGAGGCGACTAAGAATGACACTGGGTTCTTTCGAGACCGGTAGAGCCACCCCAGGCCTTAAAAGGGTTGTGCGTAGGGTTTGGGACCCACCACAATTCCAATGAAAGAATGTATTTACATCAGACCGTAACCCGATAACGGGTTGTTATGGCCAGTTAAGAAGAAGAATTGCATAAAATGCCTTTTGCCTTTTGTGTTGGCAAGTTGGCAACACTGATCGGAACAGTTGGAATCTGTGGTACGTGCCAAGCTTTGCTTCAAATCATCGCATAACGGTGTTTGAGTTGACTTTGTTTACCGCTTTTTGCCATATTGACATGCCGCAATGCAATTCGCTGGCATGACAAACATTTCCCCGCGCCGCGACTCAAACCAGTACGTGCCGGAACGTGCATGTCCGAGCATGTTCAGCTTTGCTCTGTCTATTATTAAGAACTAATGGTTCAGCAATGACGTCTTCTCAGCGGCTGACCACCAACGCACAAGAAGTGGCAGCTATAAATATACGCACATATGTGTATATATACTATGCATATGTACTAAATGACATGTTTAAAAAAAAACATTGTGACTACAACAACAGAAACCTATGCTTGAAATATTGGAACAATAAATCCAATTAGAACTCTTTTTTTTTTTGTTTTTTGCGATTTGTGCCGCTTGTTTAAGCTGTCAACGTGCTCAGCGAAAAGCAACTATTCGAAATGAGTACTAAATATATTTAATTATGATTTTTGATTGCATTTTGACAGCAGAAATGGAAAGTTAAAACAATTGTTAAACAATTGCAAAAATAGCAATTTTCAAACACTAATTTTGTTGAATTCGTTTTTTTTTTTGTCAATTTGATGGGCGTGGCAGGCACAATGCAAATGCCTATGATAATAAACAGCATTTCAGCTTGTAAATGATCGTAAAAATAAATTTGCACATACAATTTTAAGTACAGTATTCTAATGCGTGGTAAATGTGCAACAAAACTAGCTATTAAAGTCGTTAACAACTATAAACAGCTTAACTCTCAGCTGAGAAGCGTATTTTGCAATGCTAAGTGTCTGGCATAGTTTCAGGTGCAAAACTTATGTGATCCTGAAATGGTTCCGCTATAGATGACTCGTTGTATGTATATGTTTTCAAAGTCCATGTTGACTGTACTACAGACGATCATGCAAGAGAATACAAGCTATGTGCCGTCTGTCTACGCTCGCTCCTTTCTAAGGCACTATTTTTCATTCTGTTACAGACGACCATGCAAATTTAGTACCTTAGACGGCAAACGGCTCATGCCTTGTATACTTATACCATGTTTGTCTGGAGTACAGTCTACATCGTCTGAGAAACATATGTAGCTATACTATGCCAACGACTACGTCTAAACCCGACCCCTTAGATTCGATTTGTGGTGGGTGCGATGGTTCATCAGAGAGAGCTGAAACCATGCTCGACAGACCAAGTTTAAAGAGAGAAGGGACAGTTGAAATAGGAGAAAGGGTGCGTAAACAGTGTAGCCTCCCTATTGACACAATCTTCCCGACTTCCGTAGAGTGTAAGAACAGTTGAAATAGGCTAGAGAGTGCGAAAACAGATAACAATAGAGGCTCCTTATTGACACAATCCCCGTAGGAAGTCGTGAATACTCATCAGGGAGGATTGAACCATACCTAGCATTCAGGCAGTCTTGACCATTGTATCGACCCCTTAGACATGCTACAAATTTGGCTCAAACCAATTCAGGGTTGCTTTCGATTTTGGTACGAACCAGTTATAGCAGCATTGCAGCACTATATGTATGTTTTCTTTTGTGCCATAAATAGCTGCTCTATGAATAATCGTTAGATTTATAAATAACACTGTGCGACAGTGAAAATACACACGACAAATAACATAGTGTAGCTTGTAGATCTGATAGAGTAGAACACAAAACAATTTACTTTTTTTCTGTGGAACCCGCCAATTTTTTTTTATAGACAAATAACGGGTTTTTTTTTGCTTTATACATGAAACTATTTGTACCTCCAACATATTTCAAGAAATTTTGCTTACTTAGTATATTTTAGAAAAGAGAAAGACGTAGCTTTCTTAATCTATATAGAGTAAGGCTGGTTGTTTGTAACTGAATATGGATTTTTTTAATCTAATCTAAAATTTACCAAAAAAAAAAACAATTTTTCGAACTACTTTCGAAAATATAACATCGCCTGAAAAGCTCGCAGTGCGACACATAACAGTGTGTAAATGTGTAATGCTTGGAAAATTTTCAGCTTAAATTGAAAAAATCGCTACTTAGATTCAAAAAAATAGACTTACTTTATATACTTTTGAAAAGGTACATTTTTGCCCTTGCTGAAACATATTATTTTAAGAGAATCGATAGCAAAATGGGATAGTAATAAATAGTTACAATTCCAAGATATATGGGATTTGCTGATTGCGCAACTTTCGAAATTACAAAGAATTCCCAAAATAGTTTTCGAAATCAGCGATCTAAAATTTACTGGAAAAGTTATATTTTAGACATAGGCCTCACATTGTGCTCAAATTTGTTGCAAAGTGTTATTAGAGTTTCAAGTGCTGCTGCTGCCTGACGAGCGTTCTCGTTCTTCTCATCGTATCTTGTTATACACTTTGACTGAGAAGCTGTCGGGGAATTACTTAAAGCCCTTAATTCCTGGAATATTGTAGCAAATCGTAGCTGCTAATGAGTTGTTGTCATCAAAATTCAACTAAAAATTCTAATTGTTTACTTAGATTAGTTTAAATAAGCAAACTATAAACGATAAGAACTCAAAAAATATATGATGAAACGTCTGTTATACGCGAAAAAAAAGAAAACAGAAAACGCAAAAAGTATCTTTTAATGGCAATGGAACTTTCCCAGCGTCAAGCGGAAAAACAACAACAATAAATATATTAAAAAACCATCATCATCATCTATAAAGAATAATAGCAATATGGCAACAGAGCAGAGCGCAAAGTTGCCTGTTGGTTAAGATACAGCTACAGATACATATACCTATATACACATGCATATATCTAGAAGTATATACAAACAAATGTATAAATATGTATGTATCTTTGGCTATATCTTCTGGTGCTGCTCCTGCCCCTGCCCCTGGGCCCCAAGTTCAGTACAATTCTACTGTGTGCGTCGCTGCCTCACAATTGTGCCCAAAAACTCGTTCGAATTGGTTTTTGTTAGTTTCGACGCTGCTGCGCCGCTGCCGCCGGCGCCACTGCGTCTCTGCGGCCCCACTGTACAATTGTCCAGAAGTCACCCCCAGCATATGTCTATCTGTGTGTATTTGTGTGTATCTCTGTGTGTGTGCTGGGCCGCCCAATGCACATTGTTTCTCTGCTTATTGTTTTATGCCTTCAAAGTGTTTTTCTTTCAATTTCATTTCGTTTGCTGCGCAAACATTTCAATTAATTGTTCAATTAATTGAAAACAATGTGCAAAACGAAAACAAAAGTTAGCCAAGAAGTAAACATATAGCTCAGTAACAAAGAACAAAATATAGAGACTTGCTAGTGTTGAAATATCTAACAGATACTAGGGCTTGGACTTAAGTATCTTACATTTTGGTAAACACGCTTGGCAGCAGCATCAAAAACAACAACTACTTTCAAGTGTTGAAGCTAACAGATCTAGCTAAAGATGCTGCTAAAGTCAGCAATATATAGCTAGAGTATATAATGTGCCAAGGTTACTCATAGACTTCATATACTGTACTCTATACGCCAATAAAGTATCTTTCAATATGTGACCTAAGATACTGCAACTACACTTGAATCATTCATACTTTTTATGTACGAATTGTATCCGCAAGGGAGCGACATTGACTCACACTTTCAAGTGATGAAGTGTCTATGCTGAAGTATCTAATAGATATGTAAACTAAAGATACTAATACTTTATACTTTTCATGCACAAATTGTATCCGCAAAGGAGCGACATTGGTTCACCCTTTCAAGTGATAAAGTATCTAATAGTTGCTGTAAAGTATCTTTCACTATGTAAACTAAAGATACTAATACTTCATACTTTTCATGCACAAATCGTCTCGACATTGACTCACACTTTCAAGTGGTGAAGTGTCTATGCCGAAGTATCTAATAGTTGCTGTAAAGTATCTTTCACTATGTAAACTAAAGATACTACGACTATATTTGAATCCTTTAAGCTTTTTATGTACAAATTGTCTCTGCAAAGGAGCGTCATTGAAACACTTTCAAGTGATGAAGTGTCTTAAAGTATCTTTCGATATAAAACAAAGATACTGCTACTGCACTTAAGTCATCAATAGGATCAACGTAAAAAAGATTTGCATTTGCTCATACGTTAGAGTGAAGAAGTATCTGAAAGATACTGATATCAAACTTGAGCTTAATAGCAAAGCATCAGCATAGCATTTGTACTTGCAAGTAATTAAGTATCTGACAGATACTAAGGCTTCGAATTATGTATCTGACAGTTACTGGGGTTCCCAAAAAAGTATCTTTTACTCTATCAACTTATCAAACTTGTGTCATTAATAGCAAAGCATCAAAATGCGTTTGTACTTGCAAGTGATAAAGTATCTTACGGATGTGGAGGTTTCCAATTAAGTATCAGAAAGATCCTGAGGCTCCTAAAAAAGTATCTTTTACTCTATCAACTAATCAAACTTGAGTCAAAGCATCAGCATAGCGTTTGTACTTGCAAGTGATAAAGTATCTTACGGATATGGAGGCTTCCAATAAAGTATCTGAAAGATACTGAGGCTCCTAAAAAAGTATCTTTTACTCTATCAACTAATCAAACTTGAGTCATTAATAGCAAAGCATCAAAATGCGTTTGTACTTGAAAGTAATAAAGTATCTTACGGATATTGAGGCTTCGAATCAAATATCTGGCAGATATTGAGGCTCGCAATAAAGTATCTTTCACTATATAAACTAATAGGAAAGCATCAGCATAGCGTTTGTACTTGCGAGTGATAAAGTATCTTACAGATACTGAGTATCTTTCACCAAATAAACTTAAGCTATAGCTGCTGCAAAGCAAATTATGCCCAAAAAAAACATCATTCTTACAATTGTTCTCGTTCAGCATAAAGTATCTTGCACTCTTGAAACAAAAGAGCGCACTTGAGTCATACACACTGAATGTATAAGTTTGTTCTGCGAAGGATCACACACACACTTGAGTAGCTGTGTGTGCTGAAATTCAAGTGGCAAACAGTATTCGCATTTTGGAGTGCAACTTATTTTGCATAATTAATTAATGACTGTTTTATTTTTAGGCTTTTATTATTATTACACCTACTAAATATGCATATTTAAGCTGTGTTGTTTTGTTTACAAAAACGTTGCCTTCAAGAATTGGCTTATGCAACTGAGACGCAAAGGACTTATGGCTTAAGGCCATAAAGTTATTAATAAACGATCAAAGTTTTCGCGCGCTTTAAGCTATTTTTAGCTCGATCGAAAAACGATCCTAACAGCATCCTTTTCGTATCCTTATGTAACTGTAGTTTTTTACGCACCTAAGCTTACTGTCTGCTAGTTGTTGTTGTCGTCGTCGATTTCGCAATTTTACGCTTGGTTGCTGCCCTCCGGACCCGGTAGTTTGTTTGTGTTGCACGCAAACGGCAATCAGCGGTTAACGGTTTGAATTCACTAGTTTGTTCGATTCGTGTTACTGTTTCTTTGGTTTGTTGTTTTTTGGAGAGCTCCACGCAGCTCCAAAAGCAATTGGACAATGCGATCAAACTGGCGTTGGGGCAACGTTTTTATAATCGCCACAAGCGAATGCCACGAATTCTGTCTGTCTGTCTGCCTGTCTGTCTGTCCATCAGCTAGCGCTGTTTGGCTCTCGCCTTTTGCTATCTCTCGCGCGATCTGTCTGCAACGCGCTCGTGCGCTCTCTCGCGCTCTCTCGCTCTCTCGATCTCGCGCTCTCTCGCTCTTGGCGGCGGCCAACAGCTGGCGACTAGCGACAACGGCTGACAGTTGGCGGCCGGAGGCCATTGTTGTGTCACACGATTTTCTTCTCATGGCAGCATCGCCGTCGCATCTCCTATCGTTATCGGCTGCATCGTAGCAGCAGCAGCAGCAGCAGCAGCGGCAGTTACAACAACGGCGCTTATCACTGCGCTTATCTTCCAAAGAACAACAGCAAGAAATGTTTATAGTATATAGAGCGAAAAAAACAAAAATATAAAATAAACAAAACTCAAGAACTCAAAGTGAACTGAAGCTGCACGTCAACAATATCCAGGCACGGTCGCCATAAGAATAGCTCTATATGTATCTATATAGTGCCACATAAAAAACCGTCTTGGCACATCTGTGTGTGTGTGTGTGTGTGTGTGTGTGTAAAGCGTGTTTGCGTGCTGACAGCTGTCCCCCCCACACACACACACACACACACACACACACACACACCCAGCCATATATGAACCCAAACACCCACACAGCTGCCCAGATCTACGTAATTTAGCCATTTTCATACATTTTGGTTTGCAAAACTATTTCCACTTTTTAAATTCCGCCCTGCTTTCTCTTTCTCTTGTTCTCTGTCAACCTCGCACACACACACACACACACACACACTCGATCAATTCTCTTGTTCTATAGCCGATGCTGCCATTCCTTCTAGTGAATGAGTCACTCATAATCAATGATCAATTATACTAATCTTCATAGCGGTGATGATGATCATGTTGATTATGACTGACATAACTTGGTAACCGAAATTCTCCTCAATTTGAAAGCTAAAATATACATTTTGAGTTCCTTTTGCGGTTGCAGAATCTCCATTTTGTATTCTACAAGCATTTTCCAGCCATCGTGAAGGTAACATATTACCAAAGCACTTTTTCTCTTTTCCTCCTCTTCTCTTCTTCTCTTCTTCTCCTCTTCTCTTCTTCTCTTAGTATCCTCTTCTTCTCTTCTGTCTGCTATATGAACTTGGCTGATCAGCATCCAAAGTGTAAAGCCAGGGCGTTAGGGAGGCCCTTCTATAATATCTTTGGGCTATCACATTGTCGGTTTCATTGGTAATATCACTGGTAAAGTTCCAGTAAGAAAGTTAGTCAACAAATTCTACGCCATTGTTTGTTTAACGTAGAATGTAGCTTCTGGAGGTTTAAAACCACGGTGTTAAAATATGCAAGCATTTAACACACGAATTGATGTTCGTCAATCAACGATTCTATGGATTTTTGGATTTCTGTATGCACCATATGGCATAATTTATTTTCCATATCGTTTTCCAACTCCATAAGTACCAAATGTAGAAGCTGAGTTGGGCACACTCAGGCCCGAGCTCTATCTAACAGGAGCCTCTGGTGGTGCAACATGTCCTTGAAGGGTTTCTCTCGTCTTAGATATCCAGCAAGCGTTTGACCGCGTCTGGCATGAGGGTTTGTTTTTCACTCCCTTCAACTGCGCAGTTCAATCTTTTGAGGTCGTACCTTTAGAGGCGTTGTTTTATGGTTGAGGTGCTGGATGTGCGATCGAGAATGCGTTGTATTAAAGCTCGTGTGAGGACCACCTTGGACTTCTGCTGTACACTATGTACACTGCTGATCTTCCGCTCCCCAATGCACCAAATTCGTGGATAGCCACATTTGCTGATGACACTGTCTTTGTGTCCAGCTCGGCTTGCCCCAATGTAGCGGCGGCGTTCACGCAGAATTTTCTGTATGAATTTGGCAGGTGGTGCTGCAATTGGAACATTGCAGTCAATAGCACTAAGAGTGAGCACTGCGTGTTGACGGTCAGGCAAGGCGTTTGTCCTTCTGTCAGCTTGAGAAATTCGCTTATAGAACAGGTGTCTTGTCTTGTGTCCGTTACCTGGGTATGCATTTGGACAAGCGTCTTAACTGCTTGCTACTCTAAGCTTACAAAGCTCAACTGGCTCTTGCGTCCTAGGAGCCAGTTGACTCTTACCAACAAGGTGATTGTTTACAAGTCATTAGTTGTGCCAATTTGGGGGGTTGCGGCCGCTCCCAAGGGTCTTCTTCTTCTTCTGGTCATAACAATCCGTTATCGGGTTACGGTCTGATGTAAATACATTCTTTCATTGGAATTGTGGAACCCTTTTAATGCCTGGGGTGGCTCTACCGGTCTCGAAAGAACCCAGTGTCATTTTTAGTCGCCTCATACGACAAGCTTTGACCTGCTGAGGTTGTATTCTCTAACCCGCTCACCACAAGGGTCCAAGTGATGCAAAACCGGATTCTTAGGTGCATTACTGGGGCGCCTTGGTCCGCGATTCATCCTGATCCATCGATGCATCGATGTTTTTAGGCCGATGCATCGACTTACATCGATGTCTATTATCGATGGACTCTGCGATGGTAAACATCGATGTTTTCATTTGGATTTACATCAGTAGTTGGAAGAGGAAGCAATCATCATGAAGTGAGCATGAACTTTGCTCTCGTTTGTACAACGTTTCGTTTCTTTTTCGGTACAACAAAATATAGATAGCAAATCTTTAGACTATAAGGCATTTCGCTGGAAAACAGATTCATATAAGACTCTTATGTATATATAGTGCAGACATATCGTCAATGCATATATATAACTGCACTAAAGTCAAGACTAGCGTATTTTCATTTTATGGTCAGTTTAACTTTAGCATTTAATACTAAGTAACTACTACTACCGTCTATTGACGCAGTTACGATAAGAATTGGAATATTATTTAATTATTTCAGCTCGTGCATAGTTAATATGATGATAAAAAAAAGTGTGCCATAACTCTTTATACTATTTTTTTTTGTTTTTTGCATGGCACAAGCCCAAAAATCAACATCAACAAGATCTCATCTTGTATAATCCGCAGCCTCATAAACGTTATGAGATTTCAGCTGACGTCAGTTGAGCCTACAAACAATACAAACACGCACACACACACTCAAATACCTATCATATCATATCAAATCCTATCAAGAACATAGTTCAAGTGAACTTCTCAAAAAGTTTCCACATCTTTTGCTGCTTCTTCTACTCTTTTTGAATGTTTATGTATTTTGTGCCTTGGCAATGGCATCTGCCAGTGTTGGCAGTCAAAGGACACACGCTGGGTTGTCGGGTTGTCAACCTGTTTGATCTGCTTTTTTTCTGACTGATCACGAGTGTTGTTGACATTTCGTTGCTGGTTGGCCAAACCTTGACGAACACGTCAGCCGTGTCGGCCATGTCGACCATGTCGGCCATGTTGGCTCTGCCGCTTGTTTGTCTAGCTGCCTGGTTCACGGAGCGACAGCGCGTAAATATTGCCAAGCTGATTGCATACGTTTTTTTTCGGGTGGCAACTCTTGACATATTGACCAAGTTGTTGCCTTTACTGATCGCAGAGCGCAACAGCGGTACAATCAAAATTTAGTTGATATGTTTGAGCGGAGACATAAACTTTCATTTAAATTGCGTTGGTATTTCGATAGGGAGAAATGTTGGTAGTCATGTCTCTGTCATCTGTGTGCAATTTCATGACGTTAGCGACATTTCTTAAAAAGTTATGCTTTTGATTTGTGAACAATCATCTCATCAATGTAAATTTTTTTAAATATCTGAAATTATCCCCCTTGTTGTATAGAAACTATATTATATAAATGGGCTAAGGGAAATTTGTTTCCCTTTTTCGCCAACTATATGAGCAGAAATATCAGTGAAACTTATATCATTGTCTAGGGAATTTCCATAAGAAGTGCGGCTTTGTCGATCATGTGGATATCTCAACCCGTTGCCTCGTGACACACTGTTTCTAAGCATGGGCGGTGTAAAAATTATCAAAAAAGGTCTACAAAAAATGACACAAAATCTCGAATCACATAGTCTGACAAGACCTACTAATAGGAAAGGGAAGGGCCAGCGGAAGGGGAACGGGAAAGATGAAGCGGAGCGGAAAAAAGAAAACGATCTACCTACAGAGAGGCAAGGAGGTTGCGAGCGAAGCGAAAAGAGGCTGGAGTAAAACGTAAAACGGGTTGTTTCATCTTATAGCTCTTGAAGTGAGGATAAAAGTAGAGGTAGCGGTAGAAGTAGAGGAAGGGGAAACGGTAAGGAAAGAAAAGAGGGAAGAGAAAGATGAAGAAAAAGAAGAATAGAAAGAGGAATATGATCTATCTAGAGAGGTGCAAGTGGATTATGAGCGAAGCGACAAAGGGTTTGAAGTGAAATATAAAACGGATTGTTTCATCTTAAAGCCCTCGTTAGTTAGTTAGTTATGGCTTCAAGCCTTTCCCGATCCCATGTTTCTGTAACATATTGCAAAGCCTCTAAGAGTAACATAGATTGCATGAATTTCTTGAAAGTATCGCCTGCTTCCAATGCGTTTAGTTGCTTATTTATCGGTACTCTCTCTTAAATGATCCAATTATCCCTTGGTTTCAAGGCTGCACTTTAGCGTTGAGGAAATCTCATCAGTCATGCAGTTTTGTTTGCATAATCTGGTAACGGTATTTGGTTTTAAATTAATCCGAATCGTTCTAAAATCCTATTTTGAGATTCATAAGTACGAAGATTCTCAAATTAACAATATGGTTAATGGAATTTTTCGTAAATCCCGGGAATTCTAAATACAAAACAATTTTCGGAGTTTCTGTTTTTATTTAGAGATGAAAGATTCTGTGCAAAGGAAACACCTGTACAAATTGTGTACCCAAAACCGCCTACAGATGGCGCTGTTGCAGTTAAATGTGCAAATCTCCCAGTAAAATCAACTTTTAAAACAAACAATAGAGAGCGCTTAAGCGTAAAGGGATCTTAGGTGAAATGTATTATGAAATGTAGTTCTCGTTGTTGGTCAACAGATGGCGCTAGCAGTCATAGCTGGTCGATTTTGACATAAGCAAAACTTTATGAATCAAGGTTAATCAATATGGTAAACAAACCGATTTGACTCATAAGTGATTTCGTTTTTTCGTCGTACACTTATTTAAAAATTTCTGAATATGTGCCAAATAATCGTCATTAACGGAAAGTGTTGATTTCTGACTGCTATCATTCGAAGAAAACATCGAGAGCTTTGAAAATGAGATGCAGCTCTGAGCGAAACAACGTGCTGTGATTTTGATGTTAACGAGCGACTGCGTAGACGAAGGCCAAAACCATTTGGCGAGACTGAATTGGAGGCATTGCTCGATGAGGATTCAGACCAAACGCAAGAGAAGCTTGCTTCAGCATTAGGAGTTACCCGCCAAGCCATTTCCAAACGATTGAATGCGTTGGGAATGATTCAAAAGCAAGAAACTTGGGTTCCTTATGATTTCAAGCCGAGAAACGTTGAGGGTCGCTTTGTCTTCTGCCGTATTCCCCAGATATTGCGCCGTCTGATTGTAACTTGTTGTGGCCGATCAGCAGTTCCACTCATTTGAAGACATCACAAAATGGCTTGATTCGTGGATAGCCTCAAGAGACAAGCACTTTTACCGACAAGGCATTCGAGCTCTGCCAGAAAGATGGGTGGTGGTGGTCTCTAGCAATGGGCAATACTTCGAATGATTCATTTGTGACCAGAGGGACAAACTGCAGCTTTGAAGCATAAGTAAGTGTGTCATATGATTATGTTAAACACCTTAGCTAATACGCTCGACGAAAAGCAAAGTGAAATCGCTGAAGCTGATACGCATAAATACGCTTAAAGGGTTCAGCTCTCAGCCATGGTCTATATTTAGCTTTATGAGCCATGTGACGTTGGTCAACATCAACAACAGGAACAACAACAACAACAACTCGTATCTGGCCAAGACATTTTATGAGAGCTGTTCTTAAGCATCATAGACGTAAGACGTCACGTGAGTTATCTTTATTTTTAGTGCAATGTCATGCAGCTCGGGGATTACTGGAACAACAGATGTGAGGGAGAGAATTCTCTAGAGAATGAGCTCAATTTGAACGATTTGAAGCTACAGTTACAAAGCCGAAAAAGTGAGCGGAACTGAAGCGAGGGACCGGAGGTTGGTATTTTTTTTCATTAATCGTGCATGCTCAATAACAATTAAGACAAGGGAAAAATACCGCAGCATACATATGCGTGTGTGTGTGTATCTGTGTGTGTGTCTGTGTGTATCCGTAAGATACAATAATACAGTTATTGTTACTGCTGCGACAACGGAGCATGCATTACGCGACAGTCAATTTGATTTTATTTGTTCATTTTTTTTTTTTTTTTTTGCTCCGATTTTGTTATTGTTTTCATTTGTTGTTGTCATGCACGATCCAGATGATATGAGTATATTGGCTATTTTGGTATATATATACATATATATAACAACAAACAAACATTGCCCATTGCGAGCATTTGCGCATTTCTTGTTTGTATGACTAAACTTCGCTTTAAGCAGAAATCAATTCTCAATTTCTCAACTGGCCAGCGAATTGGCAAAAACCGGTTACAACCGATATCAATCGAGGCATGAACTTTACTACGTCACAAACACAACAGCCGGCAACTGGCAACTGGCAGCCGCCGTGCAGCCAAATCGCTCGGAGCAGAGCAACATTCACAACAAACGCAACAACTCAATTGAGAACTGAACCATTTGCATCAGGTTAGCGGCAAGCGCCGACAAACCCAACCACAACAACGACCTAGTCACATGTGCGTATACGCAATGCGTATACGTAATTTTCGATGCTGCAATTCAGCGCAAGCTGAATCGATGCTGTGCGCGTGACAAACGCAGGCAAAACTTTAAGTTAGGAAAATGTCTATGTCCACGTGTTACGCCAGAATCCTTTGCAAGTCCGCGTACTCTTGTCCAATGGACGCTACAAATGTGTAGCGGAAGAATAACTTGGCTTTATGGTAGGCGACACACCTCTTTTACCAACAGCTTTAACCTTTTTTTGCGCTAACACCAGCTTGTCTATCATAAATTCGGCACCTAAACATCGATGGGCAATGACCAGGATCACATCGTTGGACAGATGCTGTTAATACTACCAGCAGCATGGCCATGTGAGCTTTACATGGCATTTCTAACCTCAGCATTCCATCGTACAGGCGCAGCACCGAACATTGGGGCACCCCACCAGTAACCTCCTACTGTAGTCACCGATGGCTCAGATAGCTACCGAATAATTAAGCCCTGGCTACTGTAGGGATCTTCGAAAACTGACCATATTCAAGACACCATGTTCGCACCTTGAAGTCGTACCATCGTAACATCATAACACCGTGCCATTAAAACCACGTAGACTAGCCAACTATGTATACTAAAAGTGTTCGAAGAATTGGTTCAAAACTAAAACCATTTCCAATGATAAATGTTTGTGCTCTAAAAAGCATTTATTTCACTACTCAACAAGAACTCTTATGGTTGATAAGTTTTAAACAAAAAAAAAACTGATGAAATTGCCCTAGGAGTGTTTGAGCGGAAAGTAGTCCGTAAGATCTTTGGTCCTCTACGCGTTGGCAACGACTACAGCACCCGATGGGACGACGAACTCTATGAGCTCTACGACGACATTGACATAGCTAAACGTATTTAAATCCTGCTGCTCCGCCGTATGGATGATGAAGCTCCTGCGATTGAAAGGTGTTCAATGCGGTTGTCGAAGCGACGAAAGGGCAGACCATGTCTAGGTTGGAGAGACCAGGTAACACTAGCTACCTTTGGTATCACCGATTGGTGAAGGCGCGCGCAAAGCAGATACGCTCGGAGGAGAGCGTTACCGGGTTGTTATGGCCAGTTAAGTAAGTAGGTGCTTCAGATGATTCATGAGGTTTCTTGTCTTTTCACCAGTTTTATATTACTTGCTGTAGCTTCTCTTTCTCTCTATCTTCCTATAACTCTCCTATACCTCTAAGTCTCTCTCTACTTGTACCTCTACGTATACCTATACCTCTACCTGTACCTATACCTGTACCTCTACCTGTACCTCTACCTGTACCTCTACCTGTACCTCTACCTGTACCTCTACCTCTACGTGTACCTCTACCTCTACCTCTACCTCTACCTCTACCTCTACCTCTACCTCTACCTCTACCTCTACCTCTACCTCTACCTCTACCTGTACCTCTACCTGTACCCCTACCTGTACCTGTACCTCTACCTCTACCTGTACCTGTACCCCTACCTGGACCTCTACCTAGTAGTTGGCGTTGCCGGACTTTTTCGTGCATCTTTGAATGGGGAAAGTCTATAAGCGTGTGAGAACCCAGTTCCCAAATTCGGGCTTGATTTCAACAATTGCCAATTCTTTTATACGATCAATATTTGCAGAGCAGTTAAAGAGTTTTTTTTTATTATTTGCGCGTATTCAATGGCAAATTCCGCCGTCACGCACAAATGACCAAACAGTTCTAAAAAGCAGACAATTTTGATCACGTGTTTTTCGGTTATTTCTTTTTTTAGCTATGCACATAATTAGAATCTAAGAAAAACACGAAATGTGCGAACTTCAGTGCAGTGCCTTTCAAAATATATATTCTCTATAGAAGTAGCTCGTGTTCATTCATTAAATCGTCTACACACTGAAAAGCGGCGTTCTCTATCGCGTGCTCTGCACTCTCTTTTTTTCTGCTACTTAAAAGCAATAAAAAGAATTCAAATATATACATGCCAGCATTAATAAAAAAAATAAATATAAATAAACTTTTTCAAGGATATCACGCAAAATTTAGCACTCATTTACGGTCAAAGCCAATCATATTTTGTTTTCAGCGATTCAGCTGATTCTTATGCTCTTTATGCTTGGAAAACAAACATCGAGACAGAAACATATCGTGAGCACTCGGAACGGAGCACTTTTTTTTTTTTTTTGGTGTACGTCATAAACAAATTAATCAATTCACAACTTTAGCAAAAGATTCTTTACGATGTGTGAAGTGTTTACTGTACTAAGCTGCTTATAGAGCATGTAATTACGTTACTAATTGAACAATTAACGTATCAGCTGAGGATGCAGGGTGCCACCCTAAACACACACACACACGGACATGATGTTTCCCAAGCCACTTGCTGAGATTCTTGAAATCTTCGCAGCGCTTAAGTAAATTACAGGCACACACATTTCCGATTATACTCTATAGTATATCTAATGTATCTACTATATGCATGTAAGTATGTGATATTTATGGGATATATGAAGAGCATTGTATATATGTACTTATACTTATAATGTGCGCACAAGCCAATGATGTCGTTGTCTTCGTCGTCGTCGTCGTCGATGTTATTGAGTGAGGTGGAAATTGTTGCTCTTGTTGCCGTCCGTTGCGCAGCCCAAAACCAATTTAAATCGGTTTGAGCCGCACGCAAACGTAAATCCGTCCATATAAATGTGTCTGGCAGTGTCTATGAGGACCAACTGTGCGTATACGTGTTGCCGAAAATAGCGCACTCGCTGATCACTGGTCGCGTCATAAATCGAAAGAAAGTTTGGCACAACAAAAAAACCGTATTCGAACAAGAACGCACACACACACGCACACACACACACACACACACACATGTATATAGATATATGCACATATGTAAATCATAATGTGAACTTGAAACTGGCGCGATTCGCATTGCAAATGAAATATGTGTGTTTGGGGCAGCAAAAACAACAACACATAACGGAAAAATTTGAAAAACGCCATTGCATTTAACGTTCGTTTCGTAGCAGTTTGCTTTGAGTCATGCGACACATGAAGGACATTTTAATTGCGCTTTTTGTTTGGTTTGATTTTTTGCTGCGCTCGCACTCTCTCCCGCTCTCCCGCTCTCTCGCTCTCTTTGCCTGCGGTTCTTTCACTGCCACATGCATGTGTGTTTTCATGTGTCTGTGCGCTCGTTTCAAGTACAAGTACACATTGTAAATAAGTACAGGTGATTACAACGTCAATGTTGTCAGCAGCGCAGTAGCAGCGCAGCATCATACCCTTGAAAATGCTCTTATACACCTTTTAAGTTAAATTGTAATAATTACGCTATTAGTTCACATTCAAGAACTTTGAACTGAACTGACGGGTGATCATGTTTGAGCTACCTTCCCTCAATATCCAACCGTAGCAAGTTTTTTCCGCTCACCCTGAAGTCTTTACTCAAACCCCTATATCTCATTTGCCAATTGAAATATCAACGAGCTTCTTTTTCTCTCGATTTTAAGTGTTACCATTATGCAACAAAATTGACCTCAATAAAGAAGAAGAAGAAGTTATTAAGGAATATCGAAAAATGCCACGATCGAACACCGTTTTTGAATTTCCGTACAACAACAAAAATTCTCCGGCAGCGGCATTATCCTCACCATCTCCCTATAGCGAGCCAGAGAAGAGTTCCTTCCACAACCTCAGTGCACCCTATGCGTCCACTACCAGATTTCCCTCTGCATCTTTGCAGGAAGACGCTCCGGTACTAAATCCTTCGGCCAGACGCTTGACTTTTTGAAAGAACTTCCTTACATCATTCCTGTTCCGGCATATCATGAACTCATATCGCTCACGCTTTTTCTACTCGCGTTATTTGCGTCTGAAAAGGCGCCTCTCCATCTTCCTCATTTCCCAACAGTTTTCTTCTGGAGGCGGCGTCCTTCACTGCATTGGCTTCGCGACACTGCCGAGGGAGGTTGCTTGAGCTGCTCAGAGAGTTGAGAGGAAAAGGCTTCCGCAGTCTGCTGTGATTGCAGCCTTGAGATGTCCAGCTTACGCTGTGCGCTAGATCGCACGTTCTTCGCTATGCTTAGTCGCAGGCGAGCCTTGGCTTGTGCATTTCGGGATGCTGAAATCCGGTACTACAGACTACCATGTTTCGCGCGTAGTCAATTAGCCAAGACCGTTGTTCGATTAGGTTTCGTGAAGGCTGAATTGTCCGACAGTAGGACCAAAGATGCGTGGTCTTCCAACTTTTTAATTGAAATCGCCTAACATGATTTTAATATCATGGGCTAGGCAGCGATCATAGACAGACTCCAATCTATCGTAGAACGCATCCTTGGTCGCATGGCACTTGTCCTCCTTCATTGCGTGCCCACAAGGCAGGCTGATGTTGAAGAATTAAGCCTTGATGCGGATTGTTACCAGCCTTTCGTTTACCTGGGGTGAACCGGAAAACACGGTTGCGTAATCCCCGGCCAACAACAATAATTTGGGAAAACAGTAAAGGTAAAATGACCACGTTGACTTGGTGCTAGCGCATTTCTTAGTACGACTTTTCTTTGAACATTCACTATTGGACTCCCACTTGGCTGCATCCTCGTTCCACCTCCACTGTTAGCTGGTTTATGTCACCATTCGCTGCAGTTAGAAGAATCTCGAAGAGCATGTGTCGAATCCAACATTGTGACGTTTCATCTCTGCCAAGTCTGCGCAACATATCTAGTCAAAAGTAGCATTGTCAGCGGTTCCACAAAGACATACTCTCGGCGTACTTGCCTTCGGACCCTCCTCGATTTTGCAGGCAAAGCGTGAAGAGCTGAACTATTAAGCGGACTTCGGACTAACGCTCTTGCTCGCATGGAATGAGCTTAGGCTTGTACTCATCCCTATTAGGTTTTGGGTAGAACAAAACTTGCATTCGTCGTCAATAGAATGGTACATAGCCAAAGACTATACTGACACGAATGACCCTGACACTCTGTCTGGGTGTCGCCTTCTCTCTTTGGCATGTTTGGGTACATACCCTTGGTTCCCGCGGATTTAAACCTGACCTTTTCGGCACTTCCGAAACTATACATTTATCTAAAGGATTTAATCATAGTAGAAGAAGTTGCTCGTTCCAAATCATTAGTTGGGTATGTGTCATCAGTGCTTCGAATCGAGTCGACTTTGAAACAAATGTAAATGGAATCGATGCTTATGGTCTTGATTTGATCAAATCTGTACATGAATGGCTTTTGATACCATGATCGGTTCAAGTAGAACATATTTTTTTAAATATTTTTCCAAGCAAGGATTCGAAGAGACAACAAGCAAATACACAATAAAAATTCACAATATACCTCGATTTTTAGGCTAAAAAATTATTCATATTCCAACAATTGTCATCTTGTCGAAATCGTTATAGTTATACTTCAGATTCAAGATTGTTAACCAATTATCGGTTCGGACTTGATATGTATATCCGAATATAAAACCGGCTCGACACTTGTTCGCAGGCTTGATTTTAACACTAAGTATAACACAGGTCAACATGGTTTAGTTGTTGGAAAGCTAAGGGTCATGTTCGAAGAAATTTGCTGCGTAGATTCCAAATTCGGGGTTAGAATTGGCCCAACACGTCAGCATTTTGAGATATTTGAGGTTATAAAATTCTACACAAATATGGTCTGCGACAATATTTTCTAAAATCAAGCATTCTCGAGATAGAATAGATTAGAAATCCAGGTCAAAAGTCATGAAAAAGTTTTTCATAGATAGAGAAAAAAAAGAAAAACTCTTCAAAAGAGTTATGGAACGCCAGAGAAGTTGGAAAAAATGCTAGTTTTCGAATTTGGTTGGAATTTTAAGAAGAACCAATTACCAAATATCATTTTATTTCAAACTTTGAGCTATATTTTTTATATATTATGAATTCTTTTTAAAAAAAATCCAGTTTAAAATGCAAATATACTTTTCTTTAACCATTTAAAGGGTAAATAAACTTCGGCGCTCCAAAGTAAGTCTTCCGGTACATTTTATTTCTGTCTTTTTCGTTTTCAGTCTTATCGCTCGCATCTTTTGCTCTCTTTTACTTGGTATCATTCTGTCGCTCAGCAGAGCAAATATTTTCATTACATTTAAAAAACTCATCAACTTGATTTACGAGCGTTTTTTTCAAAATTTGCTGCTCTTCATAATAAACAAAGTAAATATTTGGAAAAAACACGAGCAGCAGCTACTAAGATATTTCAGCAGAACCAACGCCGGAATAGCTCCGATTTTTAATAAACTAAACAAAGAAGAAGAACATTTAGATTTATGCAGTTGAAAATTTTCAACTTTTCAACAAATTGTAACATAAATTCAAGCAACTCATCGATATTTATGATTTTAAAATACAAAAAAGTCGGCCAAAAATCCAGTTAACTATCCCCGGTGGTCAAAAAGTGAAGCTCTGTCATGTTCTGGAAGTGTATTACGTACAGTAATTGTCTACCCCAAACGATAATGCGTTCCATGCCGAAAACGGGCTGATTGGATAATCATTTAGCCTGCCACAGGATAATGCCCCCTGCCATAAAAGCAAGATGATAACCAAATTTTTAAGGGTAGACTTAAATGTTATCGGTAACGTGTGATCTCTTATGAAACGTAAAAGAAGTGCTTCTTTGTATAAAATCTGTGAAGAAACAATTTCTAAGGTCACTTGCATTTAGAATGAGATATCCTTGGAAAAGTTAACCTTAACCCTAGAACGCCATCCTACATCAAAATGACTACGCGATATCTTTTTTTATGTTTTTTCATACTTAAATTGTTTATTTTGATCAGCATTTCCGTACAGCTCTAGATGCATAAAAGCAGGGATCTAGGCGAATCTTAGAAATGTTTTTTTTTGTTTTGTTTTTTGACGTTTGTGTAACTTTTCAGATTTACACCTACCCTTCGATCAAAAAAAAAAGGAATCTTTAGAATCCTCAAAATTTTGGTGATGTCATTTATGAACGATGCGCTGAGGTCTCAAGAAATTTATATCTTGATTTGGGGCTCGTACGGCATTTGTGCATGTAAACCACGCCTTAACATAAACTCGCTCAAAAAGTATACACACATATAACGCGTAGTCCGCTCCCGAAAGAGGTATAATTTCAAAGTGTAAATGGCTTTTCTCAAGAACTTTAATAAGATATTGAATCACATGTTCAAAGGCTTCCTGCGTTTTCACCAAGGAATGTAATTGTTAAATGAAGTAGTACCTTGTAATCTGTTGTTGATTGCAAAAATTTCTAACGATTACGCAATCAGCATCACTATCTTGTCTTCGGGTCCGCTTTTAAACGATTTGCTTTCGAGATTTTCCCAAATGGACCACTAGGTACAGTATGTTTCATTTTAAAGACGTGTTTCGAGATGATTTCCAAAATGTGTTGGCGACTTGCGAACTTGACTCATTCTCCAACAAAATGCATGCGCCAGTGTTTTCGCTTCTATTTGAGCTAGTAGTATCAAATTCTATCCTTTATGGAATCTTAGCCCATCATGAACAACATTGGCAATATTTTCTTCTAAAAATGTAGACGTGTCGACAACAGTTTTCCACACCAGTCAATGATTAAGGACTGCACAATATTGATCTACGTATTCGAAAATCAAATAGAACTCTATTTGTATTGCTACGGATTGACTATAAGTCTAGTACAAAACTAAATAACGGTTGCAATGGCTTCTGTTTGAGCCTTCTGCGCTTCCCGTATACGATTTTCCTTTCGTAGTTCATAGCTCGTACCCGTGTGGTCTATCGAGACCAGTAGAGCTACCCCAGGCCTCAAAAGGGTTGTGCGTAGGGTTTGGCACCCACAACGTAAAACCACAATTCCAATGAAAGAATAGGCCGTAACCCGACAACGAGTTGTTATGGCCAGTAAAGAAGAAGTTCATAGATCATAGATCGATTGATCACAAGCTCACCAACAGAGTTCAGAGGCTTTACAGCGAGTCTCAAACTAATACTTGGCATCACCGGTAGATACTCATGACCATGTCTCAATGACTCAGCACGCAAATCGATGGACCTAAATTTCTAATGAAAACCTTTTATTTTGATCATTTACGGCTTCTTAGAATGGAAATAAATTGATTTGTACTTGCTTAAACAGAAGACTTTTGACTAAAAATCCATATTTCGCCATATAAAGTGTGCTTTCGTATTTCAGTTAACTTTGGACAGAACTTAGCGTTATCCGATCGGCACCAGTTTTTATATTAGAGCCTTGTAGGCCAAACGGAAACTTTTGCTGCCCGTAAAACAAGTGTTGCAGCAACTTTCAGTTCTTGTCTTATATGCTATAAACGGCCCAACAGCTCCATAATCCTTTTAGTAACTCCCATTAAAATAAATTACACTTTCTAAGCTATAAGTTTTGTTTCTTTAATAAGTCGACTCTTGTAGTCGACCAATTTACTTTTTCTTCTGGGGAATCCTCCGATTTTGTTTATAGACAAATAACGGCTTTTTTGGCTTTACACATGGAACTATTTATTAGTCCCCCATTTATCTATCGATTCTCTGAATATAATATGTTTTAGAAAGGGCAAAAATGTATCTTTCAAAATCTATATGAGGTTAGGCTGGTTTTTTCAAACTAAGTTAGAGATTTTTCAATTTAAGCTGGAAATTTTTTAAAATATTACACATTTTGCCAACTTTGACTGCTATTTGCAGCAGATTTTTATACAAGAGTGTTGAGTTTTTACCAACTGTTTATTTAATTTAAAAAAAAAAACTTTCAGAAATTAGCACATTTCAGAAATTCGAATTACTCTTGGAACTAAAAGGCTATAAGTATGCCGACCACTGAACAACGCCTCCAAAAAACATACTACCTTCGAGTACGTCATAAAAACTGGCTTTACACACCAAGTTTTTGCACGTTATAGTAAACTTGCGGTTAAAAAATGGCTTAGGCATCGATACTTTAAATTAGTTAACCTCCGTTTTTGAAACAGAGGAAGGTACAGTACAACAGGTAGTGCACATATCGTTTAACATTTAAGAGCTGTGAATCCTTGGCTGCAAAAAGCACCAGAACTATAGATTCAACTAATGAATTCGCATTTCCTGTGAACTGAAATCGGTTTAAATGCATATCATAACACGTAATACCACGTTTACAAGGTTAAAAGTATTATTGTTTCATTGCCTTTAGCGGGTAATAGGTAAGTAATAACTCGGTTAGTGGCGGCAGTTCCAGTGAACCAAGTAAAATGAGTAATATTGAGTAAATAGATGCCAGGTAACGACGCAATTATTATAAAGCGTGGCAATATTTTATATTTTATGCAAAGAACTGGCTCTTAATTATCGGTTCAACTAACGTAAACAACAACAATAAAAGCAACAATAATAATGATGCTATTTCGTCATCGAGTTATGCATAATATCAATGTAAATAACAAAACAATTGAAATGGGTTAAAACATTATAGCCCTGGCCACTTGATTGGCTTTTCCCCGTAGTGCACATGCTTCTGACACGTGAACACGTGAGATATGACGAGCACGTCACGTCACGCAACGTTCTAATATGCCAAAAGGATTGCATGGACTACGTAAATTTATTTGGACTTGAGTTGCCATTGATTCCAGCTGCAACGTCTCAGCAGTCTCAGAAGAATCTTGACTGATTGCCTCTGGACTGTACACTATCTTCTAGTTAAATCTGGATAGAAGCTCGGCGGGCAAAGAACTTTGTAGAACTTTGTAATAGTTGTTGTGCAAATATATATCTCTATGCAAATTGATGATTAATGTTCGTGCTACTTCGAGAAGAACATGTATATTACAGATGATATTACAACTCGAGGCACCGATGGCTTGGCATAACGAAGGTCACAGTATATTTCCCGAATTTCAGGAGCTACAAACTGCTAGTGGTGTAAAAAACACATCGATGCATCGAAAACATCGACGGTTGGTCAGTTTCCTATGTTCTCCGATGTTCTCGAACATACGATGCATCGGCAAAACAACGATGTTTTTGAAACCATCGAACATTTCACCAAGATCATAACTTATTCTCCGTTTTACAAATAATGTTTGCAGAATTGAGTGTGTCACATCAAAGTTTATTCAAAGGCCAAACATTCAGCGAAATAAACTACTAAGGGGACGGTTATCAAAACATTTATGTTTACACAATTTAGGCGTAGATCTATTTGGTCTGTATTATATAGTATCTAGATATCTTATTATGTTCAGATAGTTTTAGTTTCATATATTTCGTATTATATAACAAAGTTTCTTCTATAACAAAAAGCAAAATTTTTCGATGCATCGATGTCTAATCGATCGCTACGAACAGCTATAAAGGTTGGGAAACATCTCGAAATGTGTTTTATATTTTGTATGAGAAATAAACTGAAGCTTGAAATGTGGTTTGTGGCATTTGGCGAATCTACTTTGAATCTTTATAAGTGGTGCAAGTGCTTCAGAGAAAGCCGAAATGTTGTTAATGCCGTTGCACCGATTACACTACCTTTGGTATTACCAATTGGAGAGACGCCTGAAGAAGAGCTGTAAATCAGCCCGTAACCCGGTAACGGGTAATGCCGTTGTCAGTCCTGAACTTTTGATTCACTATAAGAGAAGGCGCTGACTTTGTTGGCATATCGTTTGGTTTACGCAGTTTGTTCTGAAATTTTTTTCAAGAGAACAGTCGCTTGTTTAACCCTAGAACGTCATCTTACGTCAAAATGACTACGCGCTATCTTCATACCCTGTACACAAAGTATAAAAGGGTTTTATGATTTTGTGCAATGAAATATGTACCACGCAGAAGAAGACGTGGCAGACAATATGTTCCATGGGCACAAATGGCCAGGAGCAATTGTCGCGTCGAAATAGACATGACCGTCTGCTTATCTGTCCGTGTTATCGCACCGTTCTCGGAGACTATAAGAGTTAGAGCAAATATTCTAAAGTTTATCGATATCTCAGCCCCTTCCCAACCCCTTGCAATCTCTTTATGAGATGACTGTTATTAGTCAAATATTGACGATCCTTAAAGACACTGGGTGTGCTTAGTGGGGCTGATTATGGAATCAATCACTCTCCATCAGTGGCGTAGATAGTTTTTTGCCATGGGAGATACGGCTAAAATTTCATGTATAACCAAGCTTTTTTTAATATAATAAAATTTTATAGATCATGGATCATAGTTAATTTTTGTTGCAGATACGGCAACTCTGTTTTATATCTCCCTAAGATAGTGCAAAAGCACAACTTCACAACTTGAAATGACAAATGACTGTGAAAACGGTGGAACGTCTCTTCTGATCATGTCCGCCTTTTTGTTGGAGAACGGAAGTAATTAGTCCCAAACGGATTGCAGACTTACCGCTGCATTTGAATAGAGGGGTTCTTGGTTCCTGGTGGATTCTGACCGCCATTCACTGGGGAATGGCCAGAGTGTAACCTGACTCTACCTTAACCAAGTTGACGCACAACCTCCTCGTGGTGCCCTCTGGATAGATGCCCTAATTGCCACCCGGTGTTAGAGTAGTGAACTAATGTGCGCAGCGAAGCCCTCCCTGGGATCTAAATGGGTTGTGCGTAATGTTTGGGACCCGCCGAGTAAATACCTCCCCCCAATGGAAGACCGAAAAGCCTTGGACGACCAAAGTGGACGACCAACGGAAATGTTTAAAGGACTATGATTTAAGGTTATGCACCTGGAATGTCCGGACCCTAAAATGGGATGGTGCACAACACACCTGTTACATACATAAAAACAATCTTTCCAACACACAGGTACAGTCTAAACAAAAATACCGCTTACTGTTTATGAAAAGTAAGGCGCTATGTGGTCATCGCATACAAAAGTAAGCGATTTACCCTCTGGGACATTTGCATGCAAAACTTTTCGCTCATTCATTCTCATACTCTGTCGCACTTCTCTGGTGAACAGTTTGTGTAAGAGCTTCAACCGAAGCACACGTGTTTGATTTATTTTCGCGCATAAAGTGACACTATGTTATTTTTAATTGTATCAATTTGTATTTGCATATTATAATAATCGCCGTTTAGACTATAATTAAGACACAGGCTGTCGTAAGCATTACACTAGTTATAAAGTAAGCAATGCAAGCTATTTACCCTTTAACATGATAATCATCATTTTCGCATGGATCTGAACCGGATCGCTAAAGTCTGGAAGTTTTGTTCGGATTATGCAGCTTCACAAGCTAATTACCGTTGCCTCGCGAAACTCAGTATCATTCCAAAAACGTTTGAGAAAGTAATCGCTTATCAATTTAAATGTGACATTCGGTCATTAATCTCAACTTTCCAACATGGATTCGTAAATGGCAGATCAACGATTAGTAATCTTTTACAGCTTACGGCTCATATAATCGATAGATTTTCGAATGGCTGCTAAACTGACGTCACATTTACAGATTTTGGCAAAGCGTTCGATTCTATTGATCTTGGTTTTCCTAGCTCGTTGGCACACTATTTGGAATCATACTTAAAAGTAAGAAAGTTATCGATAAATATCACAAGTATGATAATGATGTTAAACTCTAATCCCGCTTAACAGACGAGCACGCTTGGAGAAATCTTTTGTATGACCTCGATAACTTTTTAGAGTGTTGTGCGGCTAATCATACATTTCCTAATGCCAGTTCAACTAGTGGCGAGCCTAGGGCTTAATAATGTTGTTGGGGAGTATTGCACCATGACCTAGAGATCCATTGTGCAGCCTACTTAGCTTGCAGCTCCTACGCTAATCCTATAGCCACGATAAACTTAATCATTTGGGATGGTTCTAGTCGGGCTACTTCGGTCATCGAGATTTTATATCGCTATAGAAGGAACATTCTTCTCCTCGCCAGGGCATCACATTCAGCCAGTATGTGAAATGAGCATTCCTCTTCAAGTTCACAGAACCGAGAAACAATATTTTGGGACAGCTACAAAATGTACACAATATAAGCTTTGAGGCCATTTTTTTTTTTTGGAAAAAGCCATTAGTCTATATGAATTCTTTTCTCGTTTAAGCGATCATTGGCTAGAGAGTTCTACCAGTGATGAGTCAATCAAAATCGGATACCAGATGAAGTGAAAATGTCGAATCCATCAAGCTAATTGATAATCTTGAAAATATCTTAGAGGTTCTTAAAGAAATGATCGAACATAAAGAGCAAAACAGTGAAACAAGAAGAATTAAATACACATTCGCATTGACCGAGATCAAAAACGACTGCAGTAACTTGCATTTTCACGATGCTGCCAAAGATCGAAGGCCAGTCGGAATTATTTTGCGACCCTATAAAGCGGATCAAACTTGAAAGTTTCAACTGAAGGACGCCGAAGAAGAAACAAATGGCTGGTGAAACTCGATCAATACTAGTGAAGAATTAAATAATAAGTCACGGATAGGGAAGAGCATCGCATAATAGTAGAAGCAACGATTACTCTTCTTCTGATAGGTAGCAAGATTTTTGTGTGTGAGAGAGCGTGAGGGAAACGTGATTGCTGCTGTTCGAAAATGACACCAAAATACTTTTTCCAGCTACTTGAAGAAGAATAATAATAAGTTAGTAATAACACATTGCCTCGAAACAGCACAACTGTCAAACGTTAACTGAAATCTTGGCCAGGCAAATACTCTGAGTAATCGTACCTTGTATTATTATACCCTTTTGGTAGGGTCTTATAAACTTACCTCTTCTCGCTGATGTCGTCCACGGTAATGGCAATGACAATGTCGCGTTGTTGCAGCTCTTAAATTGTTGCTGTTGTTGGTTTTGTAGTTGTAGTTCCGCTGCAATGTTGCTTCCATTCAAATGGTTTTCTTTCGGTTCAGCTTAAATAACGTACTTTTATTTTGTTGTCTTTGTTGTTGTTGTTGTTGTTATGTGTGGATTATCTCTTAAACAAATGCTGCAATTTTGCTTTGACTCATTAAGTACTCTTAGCAACTACAACAACTGCACTCAAAGAGAAAATCGTCATCAATTCAGTCAGTTTGATTTATTAGTGAATTAAATCGTATCAATTCGACCCTATGAAACCCTCTATATATGTACGCGTAATCAGCGTTTGAGACTGAGTGTTTCTTACTATATACTTATGCAGGAGAGAAGAGCCGTAGAACTCTACACTTCTCTACTCTACGTTTAGCATGAAACACTGCAAGGTAATTGTGTGCATATGAATTACGATTCCATATACTTTCCGTGGGGAAACTATGTTCCAGCATATAAAAGATTACTTTTGTGGTACAAAAACAAGTGACCAAATTGGATATATTCGTGTGACTCGAAGCCCTTCAACATTCCAGAGATATCATAAAAGACCAAAACTTCCTTCACAACCATGTGTCTGGTGACGAAACGTGGAGTTCACAATACGATCCCAAAACCAAGCCGTTTGCAAAAGTCAGAAGTGAAGACAATGCTGATTTGTTTCTACGACTCGAAGAGAATTAATCACAAAGAATTCTTTCAATTTGGCCAAAATTTCAATGCTCTGTTTTATCTTGGTTTTGTGAGCCGTTTTTGCTCTCGATTGTTCATCGGGTTCGGCCAGAGTACTGAGAAAAAGGATATTGGCGTTTGTTGCAATGCGCTAATTGGCCTGCCTTTCTATGTCAGTGTCCGGGGGGCCTGGGGGGACTCCTACGTCAGCCCACTCTATTTTCGCTTTTTTGTTCTCATTTCAACAGTGCTTTCGCTTTCTTAACTTCCTTCATCGGGCATGGGCAAAGCTGCCACACCTACCACAAATCCAATCTTATCTTATCAATTCCCTATATTGGTATCAGTCTTCTTTCTATCGCATACAAGTTCCTATCGAGCGAAGTCCACCATTGCTCAGCTATTTACACAATTCGGGAAACAACCCACGAATACCAAATCGGCAAACACAATCTTCAACTTTTGTATTGGAAAGCGTATTGCAAAAGAACGGAATGCATTGGACCATTTTCTACAAAAGTGTCCAGATGATATTGACATGATCGCACGTACCGTAGCCTCTGCGGCTATAGCAAGTGAATTTCCCGGAAAGCATCTGATGGCAAATGACAGCAAAACACAGTTTTTGCGTTAAAAAACTATAGTTTTAATGTTGTCACGGATTTCATCTACTTTGGCATCATCTGCACAACGGGCTTAGAGATGACTCCTGCTAATCAATGCCTATTGGGCAATTCAATTCAATCTACAAGACGCTTATTCTGCCCGTTGTGCCATTGGGCGCTGAAGGAATCAAAGGATTATGGCCTGATGCCGATAAAGAGCATCTGCCAGGTTGGGTCTGGTGGTAAATGAGAGCAAGACGAAGTATATGCTTTCTTCGAGTAGAGATACACAGTGTTCGAACTCTCAGATTGATGTTGAAGCTATACTGTTGATATTGTCAAGGATTTCGTCTACCTTAGCACCAACTTCACAATGAGAAACGATGTCAGCATGGAGCTCAAGCGGAGCGGATCACTCTTGCCAATAGATGTTACTTTGGTCTCAGCAGGCAAATGAGGAGTAAACACCACTCTCGCCAGACGAAACTAGCACTCTACAAGACGCTCATCCTTCCCGTTTTCCTTTATGGTGCTGAAGCATGGATGATGTTGCAATCTGATGAAAATGCGCTAGGAGTGTTTGAGGGGAAAGTACTCCGTAAGATCTTTGGCCCTCTACGCTTTGGCAGCGACTACCGCACGCGATGGAACGACGACTTCTATGAGCTCTACGACGACATTGACATAGCTAAACGCTTTAAGACCTAGCGTCTCCGCTGGCCAGGTCATGTTGTGCGTATGGATGATGAAGCTCCAGCGAGAATAGTCGTCAATGCGGTTGCCAAAGAGAAGCGACGAAGGAGCAGACCATGTCTCCGGTGGAAGGACCAGGTAGTGGTTACACTAGCTACCTTTGGTACCACCGATTGGAGCGCGAGAGAGGAGAGATTTACATCAGGCCGTAACCCGATAATGGGTTGTAATAGCCAGTTAAACAGAATAACAACCGCATTCGATCGAAGAAAGATCTCTAGATGATAATCAAGCGAATTAACATCCGCTGGCTCCGTCATATAGTGCGTTTGTTCGTAGAAGCTTCTGGTAGAAAGGTCTTTAATGCGGCTGTTGTAGAAAGTTAACGAAGGGGTAGGCCTTGTTTTCGTTGAATGGACCAATTTTTATCACGAATTGACTGGTAATAGCCCGTTACCGGGTCACGACCTGATGTAGTGCATTCCTACAGGCGTCTTATAACATCTTTCATTGGGAGGGGGGGGTCTCAAACTCTGTGCACATTAGCTCACTGTTCTAACACTAGGCTGTGTTTTGAGCTGCTAGCCAGTGGGCATCGCGCGGAGATTGTGCGTCAACTTGGTTAAGGCAGAGACAGGGGTCAGGGAGCTTCAGCCCCTACGCCTAGGCATTTGAAGGTCATTTCCAGTCACAGACTTGATGGATATGCTACTTAGTTGGCTGGATTACTATACGCAACATGGCAGCAAAGACAATAAAATCCTTGCATCGCGCTATAACTTAATTAATCCAATTCAAGAAGTAATACTTAGCGGCTGTATCTTCAGAGGGAAACATAGAAAAGTTGGTAGGCTTAGCGGGTGACGCAAGTTCCACACTTTTCGCCACAAACTATAAGAAAAACAAAAGTTTTGGCTTATTTTGGCTTGTGGCGCACGCTAGATGGCGCCACCTTACGCCAAGCTGTAGAGAACTCACAACTGGCGGAACTATGTGTAATCTTGCACTCAGTATTGTAATTGCAAATTAAGTAGATTTAGAGCAGTTGTTTTTTCAAGTGTAAGCATGGAGCTGAGTGTGAAGCGTGTTTCCCAGCGTTTAAAATGCAAATTTTTGTAACGCTTAAAGTTGAGTATGAAGTAATGAGGTGCAAATATTTGTTTTTGATTTGAATTTAATTTCCAATAGTTTTTGCGCAACAAAAATGATGAATTTGTGAAAATGATGTGATTTCCATTAACACGAGGCCCTAGAGCGTGTAGGACGAAGACAGAGCTACAGAATTCAGCTGAGAGGCCATTGAGCTAAAGGTTAACGACCCTGTGGCGACTGTACATATACACACACATATATATAGGGTTGTGGACCAACATTTTGTATTTTTAAATCGCTTTGTTTTTAAACTCGTGAATTATTTTTGTCGTTTTTGGTCACATTTAAACGTTTCATTTAAGTAAAAGAAATGCACATTTCTTTTTGGCGATTTATGTATTTATTTAACTGTTGTTATTTGTTTACTTTTGCTTTGCAAAATTCAAATTGTAACGAAATTTCGAGCTCGCACGTTTTTAATGAACTTTACGTAAATAATTCGCAACAATCGAAAATTGCGAAATCATTGAAAGAGCAACGATTTAACTGCGTTTAACTGAGAAACTGCGTTTAACTGAGAAACTGAGCTGGCGGAGAAAAATGGAGAAGAAACTTGTGTTACGGATAATCGGAGATTTCGTGTGTTAATGTCGCGGCTTGAACTTTAAAACTGGACGCAAAAATTCAAAACGAAAAAATTCAGAATTTCTCATTGTTTAGCTCGTTGTTGTGTGCAAAAGTGCTCGAGAATTTTTTGTTCTGCGCCGCTTTTGTTGTTGTATTATGTTTACTCGTATTCTAATTTGTTATTGTGTGTTGTTGTTGTTGTTGTTGCTGTTGCTGTGATTGTTGCTTACTACACGTTGTTGCTGCCGCGAATAGGTGCAGCATTGCCCCATCCCGTCCGCCTCCTTTTTCCATTACTGCCCCATATTGGGGCTCTCAATGAGCTTGAGTGTCATCCACTTAGAAAGCGCCAACCACTGAACTCGCCATAGTAGTACAACAACACAAACAACACAAACAACACAAACAACACAAACAACACAAACAACACAAGCAACACAAACAACAACAACAATGGAGATTCTCGGTTGTCGTTGTTCATGATTATAATACAATGGACGATAATGCGATCATGTAAATTAGATTTGTCTCAGTTGGCGACTGACTACTAAGTACGACAACGATGTTGGGTGGGTGGATCTGGTGTTCTTTGTTGGGTTGTCGATCAACACTGAAAAAAATTTAACACCTGCAAAGAAAGAAAGTTGCAGATTTGGCGTTTACTCACAAAAGTTCCGAATCACTGCAGTGTATTCCAGGCCGAGGTACTCGCAATAAATACGCCACTAACTTGCCTAAAGAACACAACAAGCGAAAAACTATTTCTTTTTTTAGAGATTTCTGCCAAAACGTTGCAAAAGGCATTTGGAGTTTATGAGTGCTACAAAATGTTCAAAGAGCGTCGAAAAAGCCTTGAAGACGAGGCACGACCAGGACGACCATTAACTGATGAGCTACACGTTAACAAAATCAAAGAATTGGTCGTCGATTGTACGACCCCTTATTAGCCTTGTTGGAGTTTCAAAAGGATCAGTGAAAACCATTTTGAGTGACCATTTGGGCCTCAGGAATGTGAAATCTCGATTGGTGTCAAAAATGTGTGAAACAAAGCTTTCCGACTATCAACACAAGATGATATGCATGTTTAAGGGAGATGAGACATGGATCTACGCCTACGACCCGGAAACAGCCGATCAATCGGGTGAAAATCGTGCCAGAGGTGAGGCAAGACCGAAAAAACCACGTCAAAGTTGCTCAAAAATCAAGGTCATGTTGACAGTTATCTTCGATTATCGTGGTGTGGTGCATTATGATTTCCTTCCAACCGGCCAAACTTTCGACAAACTGTACTATTTGGGTGTTATGCATCGTTGGGCGTCAAAAAAGACCGGATTTGTGGAGAGACAATTCTTGGTTTTTGCATCACGATAATGCAACATCTCACACTGCGCTCGTAATTCGTGATCATTTCGCCAAAAACTCGACCCATATTGTTCCGCAACCACCGTATTCGCCTGACTTAGCACCATGTGACTTCTGGCTATTCGCTAAACTCAAGAGACCGTTCCGTGGACACCGTTTTGAATCGATAAATGAGATAGAAACCAAAACGAAGAAGGAATTGAAGGCTATACCGGAAGAGGACTTTGCAGCATGTTTCAAAAATTGGAAAAAACATTGGCAACAGTGTATTGCATCCGGGTGGGACTACTTTGAAGCGGATGAAATGAATTTTGAAGATTAAATAAAGATTTTAGGATACGAATTCCCGGGTATTTTTTGCCCACAGTAGTATATATATAGCAATAGCCAAGCGGCTATAAAATCACTCAGTTCAATATCGTCTAACTCGATAGTGGTAACAAACTGCCGCAGTTCTCGACAGGAGATGGCTCAGCAGTTCGTTATTAGACTGGTATGGGTGACAGGACACCAAGGCATAGAAGGTAACTGTATAGCCAATAAGCTTGCCAGACAGGATACTACAGCTCCCCTTCTCCTTGATGTATAAGGTACAAGCATACCCCTGGCTACTTGTAAGCTCCATATTAAGAATCTTATATATAAATACGCTAAGCGAAAATTCGCTGTGATACCGATTGCTTCGCAACAACGCAATGTTTCTAGCTAAAACCTATAACACTCGAAAGATAAAATGCTCGCGGTTTGCAGAATACAAGTTTCATCTGGATACGTTGCGTTTTAAATAGGTAAATATGATCAAATTATGACTTTTTGTGACGACGGGGGAGGGGTGTGTTCCGAAAACGTGACGTCACAATCAAAATGATAATGAAATCTGAAAAAATCTTTATATTTTCAGGCAATGTTTACGTTTCTTTCGAATTCAAGCATATCCATCAAAGATCTCTTTCTCTCTCTTCGTTGTTAATGCTTAGTGCACATAAAGTCCAGCGCAAGAGATAAATCAGGAAACGAAAAATATTAGTTGTTTTCTATGTAGACGCAAGGGAAGTCCTCTTCGCAGTAAAGCCGGTGTGATAGCTCTTCTTCTTCCGCTCGCCTCTATGGTATCCACGATTTTGGTGAGCGAGAAGAGCTTGAGCAAGCTCGTGAAGCCTAGTACGCAGATACTCAAAATTTTCGAAATTTAGCTGTCAAACTTCAAATAACAAAGCCGTGGCGAACTTTTAATTCAAAACATACGAAGCTACAAACAAAATACACAGCCTGCCGTTGGATCTTGAAAAGAGATTTATTATTACTCCAGGCTCTTCTTACATGATTCATTGTAAATGGTCGAAGACTTCGTCAAGATTGTAGAGTTACATAAACTTTGCCAGCAACTGAAAGTGTGAAAAAGAAATTTCCCGAAAGAAAAATATTCAAGCAAATGAAGTTGAGTTTATTCAAATTTACATTGAAATAGAAGAAGAAACATGTGAAGTTTACAATACTGAAGATTGCTTTTGTGTAACGTTAATATTTCCATTTTTCGATCTTGAAGAGCAACTGAAAGTGTGCAAAAGAAATTTCCCGAATACATTTCATGATGGGATGCGAACTTCAAAAGATATAGGCTATAATTAGCACATAAGGCCGCCAACCAGAAACTTCAATGAAGCTCCACTCTTCTGTAGTTATGTTAATGTGTAAGCTTTCGTTGGGTACGCTTAAGCGTCAGATTTTTCGCTCGGTGTATCGCTGCCCTTCGCACTACTCGCTGCCGTTCTCGGAACGACATGCGCTCGGCTCAGCCGAATTGCTCGTTCAAAATGCCGACGTGACATGCCGAACCAAAACGCTGCTGATGCGAGTCGAACTTTGTGATTATGATGATGATGAGCTCAAGAGGCAGCCTTCCAAATGTTTCACAACAATATAAACTACACATAGTTCAACTTTATTTGCTACATTATTTATTGCATTATTTTTTCCAAGTGCTCTTCGTTGACGTAGACGTTGCTGATTTTTTGTGAATTTCATCAAGTACAGCGACAAGAACAACAACTACAAAATATAGCAATAGAAATTATATCAAGTACAATATATATGTACGTAGGCAGTAACTTAGTAATCATGCCGAGTTATAAGATGCAGTTGTAAAAATGTTCTCAAGGAAATTCTGCAACTAAATGCGGAGACTGACAGACATAGCACTCGAAATGTTTTTGAAGTGCCTGGCCAAATGAAACATTTTGAAAAAATGTACTAAGCATATCTTAAATATTTATAGGCGGGTAACATACAACACTCATGTTAAAAATTCCAAAAAAAAAAAAAAAAATCAAAAAAGTATTCAACACAGAGCGCTGCTGAGTGGCAAATTAAATTAATTCAATTAATTTGCATTGTAAGTACATATCAAAATGGCAGAATTGTAATAAAGAAATGTGGGGAAGCAACTACTAAACGAGTGTTCTACAATGAAATGAGCTTAAATGAATAACGTTTTATGGTCGATTGTGCCAAGTGCCACTCGTAAGCAATTTATGCAAGTGAATGCGCGCACAAAACATTATTGGTTGACGGAAGGAAATAAATGTTGCACTTAACACAAGAACTTGAACGATTACGCCGATTACGTTCAGTAAATTGAAACTCTAACTGAAAGAGCGCGCTACAAAAGCTCACTGCTATAGCATCGGCATTACCGATGACAGCTGTTGCTGTCACACCTTTTAGCTATTTGTCTGCGTCATTTGCAGCACTACAAAAAGCTATCGCTACACGACATTAATAAATATCGATATAATTATATACAAATTATTATGTTGCAACAAGTAGCGTTTTTTGCTACAATTTATGCCGGGTTTACACTGTATGACACTATGACAGTATAGCTGTCACACTTGGAAAGACTGTGACAGAGCGAATGAATATGCTTATGTGTAAACACCTCTTAAAATTATGAAAGTATGACTGTATGACGCTGTGGCCAGGAGTTCGCTAAAGTACACAATGAACCAGTTCGTGAACAAGCACTACGAAACGAGTCATACGAGAGCGAACATTTAATGTGCATGTCACTGTTATTACCAGACGGCGCACACGAATATTACTAGTCTTTGAATCCATTTTGTTTTTTAAATTTGTATTTAAATAATCTGTATTTTTTTTTTTTTTATTTCAACACAAACAAATGTTATTATTGTCACAGTGTAAAAAAGAACCAGTGTGTTCGATATGCAGGCAAACAGAAAAATTGTTTATTTGAACCATTTTATGACACGGCTGTTTACACTGCGGTGACACATTTTGCTCTCCAAAATGCGCCAGCTACTGTCACAAGGAGCGTATGACACCAAACGATTACTTGTGTCCACACTGAGAATGATGTGTGACATTTAGTAACTGCGCCATTGACGGGTTGGCTGTTCACACAAAAGTGTGACGCTGTGTGCCCCAGTGTAAGCCCAGCATGAGAGCTACAAATAGGAACATATTATTTTGTTGCTATAAATAGCGTTTTAAATCTTCTGATACAATTTACACGCTTAAGACACGAGCAGCACTAAATTATTTACAATCATACATAAAATCCAGCTTATAAATTTATATTTGACATCTAGATTATAAGGTTGTGTTAATAAACTGTAGCATACTTTAAGGTGAAAACTTGCAGCAAAAATTTAGTTCACATTACAGCCCATAAATAAATATATGTCCAACAAAATTAAGTCGAAATCAAGCCAAAATGTTACTAGACAGCGTGTTGGACAATAATAGAAAGCCGGGATGCAGCTCCACATCGTGCCAAGAATAACAAACCAAGTCCAAAAGAGCAGTACAAAAGTGAGCGAATTACAGTGTATGAGAAATACAAGTTTTAGGTCGTAGGATCGTTATACTTAGCGATGAAAAAAGTTTAATTAAGATGGGAAAAAGTTGAACTTGGATGGTTCAGATGGCTACTACCAAAAATTACGAGAGCTGGGATATTCTTTTCAAAAAATAGCCCATGGCAGAAAATTCCTTAAGGTATGGGCTGTGTTCAGTGCTATGTTCAGTGCAAATTCTTCACTGGCATATTATAAGTTATTTAAAAGCGAGGTAGTCCCATTTCGAGACGGTTTCCCTGGCCAAAACTGGCTAATTCAGGAAAACAACGCTCCAAACCGTGGCCGAGTATGATTCCGAGCTTAATCCAATTCAGGATGTCTGGGAGATACTTTCTGTAATTTTTTTGGAAGTCAGTATGTTACTTAAAAAAAGCTTTAAGGAGGAGGAATCCTTGCCATCGCACCGGAATAGAACAAAATGAACTTCTCCGTCTTTAAAAGTAGAGTGGGATCATTGCTCCGCTAAAACTAGTCGATGGATAAAACGACAGCCCAATATGTTATTAACATTAGTTTGTTTGTAAGAAATATTGTTATTAAACACTAAAATTAAAAAATATAACATGTAACATTTCAACATTTTTAGGAGAAGCAATGCACATATAAATTTTTTACGGGCTGTAGCTGGAATTTTTGTTGTTCAAAATCGATACAATGTTCAATGACATTAAATTGCTGCATGCCCCTTTAATGTGTGTTTTTTTACACACAACCTTTTAATTTTAATTATTATTTCCTCGAATCGAAGGTAACAGTCTTTGAAAATGCACTCTAAATCACCTATGTGCAATTTATTTGTAAATTAGATTGTTTACGAATAGCATAAAAATTATTAGCGGCTTTCCTAAGTAGATTAGTCAAAAATGCTATTTTTACTGTTAAGTTAAACTGACTTACATTCCATGCTCTTTGACTTATATAACTATTTACGAAACAATGGCAAATCTGAACATTGGAACTTAAAGCTAAACTAAAATAAGCTGAGTTGGTAACCAACGTTTACCAAAACAAGCCAAATTAGAGTGGACAAATCTAAAAAAAAAATTTTTAAATAGAGAAAATTATATACTTCAATTCCTCTAGCGATCCAACTGTAGCGATAGAAAAACATTTAACTTGCTCTGGTGGAAATTGCTAAAGTTATTGGAATAAAACACTACACAAAAACATCGCCAAATCGTCGGAAAAGTTGTCAGATGTGCTCGAAAAACATAAAATTTTAATTTTTTGGCCAATCAATTATGTTTTGCGAAAAAGTAATATTATTGGGTTAGTTTTTATGCATTTTAATTCAAAACAGAATATAATTAAGTTATCACCGATTAATTTATTTGCCAGGTAACTTTACCGGACTATAATTTTTATACCCTGTATACAAAGTGTAAAAGGGAACTTAAGATTTGTACAATGTATGTCACAGGAAGAAGTAGACTATCCATGGGCAAAAAAGATCAGGAGCAATAGTCGAGTCGATATTGCCATGTCCTTCCGTGTTGGAGTTAGAGCATAAAAATAAACTCTTTTTTGAAATGCGCATTTTTCTTATTTCCTTCCACCATGACAGAAATTTATGGTTTACACAAACACCTTTTATACAAACTTTAATTAATTATATCATCTTCTTTCTTTTAGTACCACACCCAACTTACCTTTGATGCTGATTTGGTTTTGTTTTATTTTACTTTAATTTCTTTTTATTTAATATTGTAAATCTTGAGTCTCTGAGCACTTTTTGATGTCAGCTGGTGCATATCTTTAAAAAGTTCACCCAACGGATTGGAGACTCAGGATTATATTCCTACTCCTAGACTCCTCCTTTTTATATCTTTTTTATATTACATTTTAATACAAAAGGGGATTTGCTGTATCTTTTATAAATACACACACAAAAACTTTAAAACATATGGGTAATAATGTGCCAATTTTAGGACCTTCCAACCTTCCAAACTGCAACATAATTACACTTTTTAAAGAAATGTTATTATTCCACACAGCAATTTCATATTAATAGGCTACAGGGTATCCCACTGTCGCGCACAGTCCACTCTGTCTGCATGAATATATTTACTCTAATAAATGTGGTTGAAAGATAAACTTCAAATGTGTGATGTTTTTCATAATTGAAACATAGTGTTAATTCATTCAACTTCAAACGTTTATTTTCAAGCATTTATTTTGGCATGCAATTAGCTCCAAACACTCATTTACTTCGTTCGAACTATTATAAAAATGCTACCTGTTCACTGTGCGTAGCCAGCTAAAATTTTGCACACAACAACAGCTAGACTCAAACTGACGCTTTACGAAAATTAGCGAATTTAAAATGTTCGTCATTGAAACGATGCTGTGGCCATAAAGGGTTAAAAATGACCATCCGCTGCGAGTGGTTATATAAGAAAAAAAAAAAAACTTGCAACTAAAATGTACCCTTATGCACATACAATATCAAATACAATATCTAATATTGTTTCTACACTAAATATATTTATTATTTAATTATTTATAACTAACTGATATAAAATTAAAAAGAGACTTTCATTTAATCGATTAATATATCGCATGCATAAACATCGCACATTTGATTAACAATCGATATGTCGCTATCACAGCGCAACCCTGCACACCAAGCATGGCTGACAGCGAGCTGACAAAGGTTCTTTTCCGGTTTCGTACACGACGAAGGAGGTACGCTGTGTAGCTAAAGTCTTAAAATAATTGTTAAACATCGTAAAAATGTACTATAATATTTACATGAAACGCGTAAAATATTATGCCCACAAAGCTAAGCTATATGCTGTGCATGTAATAACATGCGATTTGACAAAACAAACAGCAATTTAGCACTTGCAAAAACAGTGTTTTATTTTTTTTGTGTGCACAAAATTTTGTATTTTTTTTTATGTGATTGTGTCTTGACTAAAGTTGGTATTTACTGTATTTGTAGATATTAAACAATGGGCCGTTACTCACGTGAACCAGAGAACGCCACCAAGTCGTGCAAGGCGCGCGGCCCCAATCTACGTGTGCATTTTAAGGTAAGTGTTTTCGCCGAACGCTGGCATTTAGTTATTTTTGTTGTTGTTATTGTGGTGTGGTTATAGTTTGGAAGATGCGTGTTTGCAACTTAAATCAGTGTATGCCTGTCATGCCTGCAGCATTTCACTTTTGCATTGTTGCTAGATAGATTTGTAAAATTAGGACAAGCATCAGCTGAGCGCAGCCGAAACCAAAAACAACGCTGCGTTCTTTCTAGTCTTGTCTACAGTATTTATAACCCAAAGCACATGAGCTACAGAATGCTGCGGGCACAGTTATTCTTATAATGGTTCAAAGTTAAGTAACTCTGACTGTTTAAAGGCTGTGCCCAAATCAAACTAAAAGCCATGGGAAAACAGCGGCGTTGACGCGTTCAATGCTCACGTCTCTACCTGTCCCATGGAACAAATACGACACTAACCACAACAACCACATGAGCTTCAGACCGCTGTGGGCATAGCTACTACTACTATGGTCAAAAATTAATTAATTGACTGTTTAAATGTTGTGCCCAAATCAAACTAAAACCATAGAAAAACAGCGGCGCTGTTGCGCTCAATGCACGCGTCTCTACCTGTTCTATGGAACAAAATCAACACATTTTTACTCTTAAAGTGTGGCATTTGAAGCAAAGAACGCCTACTAATTGGACTAATGTTTATTTACAGAATACACACGAGACCGCACAGGCTATCAAGCGCATGCCATTGCGTCGTGCTCAGCGTTACCTCAAGGCTGTCGTTGACCAGAAGGAGTGCGTGCCCTTCCGCCGTTTCAACGGTGGCGTCGGTCGCTGCGCTCAGGCTAAGCAGTGGAAGACCACACAAGGTCGTTGGCCCAAGAAGTCCGCTGAATTCCTTCTGCAATTGCTGCGCAACGCCGAGGCTAATGCTGACTACAAAGGACTCGATGTTGATCGTCTAGTCGTCGATCACATTCAAGTGAACCGTGCTCAGTGTCTGCGCCGTCGCACATACCGTGCTCATGGTCGTATCAACCCTTACATGTCATCGCCATGCCACGTCGAGGTTATACTGACCGAAAAGGAGGAGGTCGTTTCAAAGACCACCGATGATGAGCCCACAAAGAAGAAGCTCTCCAAGAAGAAGCTGCAGCGTCAAAAGGAGAAGATGTTGCGTTCTGAATAAAGATAGTGTGTTCTGGAGCGGGGGCAGTGACGGCAAATCTTAGCCGTCAGCCGCCCAGCCGGTGTCAACAATTAAAAACAAAGATACTTTTTTTTTAATAATATAACGAAAGAAACTTTAAAATGTGCGTATGAATGTGTGTGTGTGCGCGGTAGCGGCTTTATAAAACAATGTTTTTAGAACACAAGAACGGCAAGCTAAAAAGCAGTTACCGCAGATTCATTTTTTTTTTTGTTAGGTCTTAGGTTTTGTGTTTAGAGTGTCGACGTGACACAATAAAGAAAACAATTATCATTTTGTTTTACATAAAACTTAAACTAGACTCATTGTACAAAATGCCGGTTTGCGATAGCGCCCGCTGCTTTTGAGGTTAGGACTTGCATGCAATGCGCTATCTGGGGTTTTATTAAGGACTTTGTGTGCATGGATTTTTAGAGTAAGAGCAGCTAACGCGCATGTATTCCAAGCTAAATAGAACGCGTTAATTTCAGCAGCAAATTGAACGGCTTAAAATGTGCCATATGATTTGTTTATCATTACATGTGGCAAAACGATCTGGCAAGCCTGTCAGTGTTGCCACACCAAGTGTCCAGAGTTCAGTCTGAATGTGACGGATGGCACAAAAAGGAGTGGAATAAGGGACAGATTCGTGTAAAACGTCATTTGTAATTTAAAAATATTAAAAACAATATATTTTGTGAACAACCAAGCTACCATGTTGCAATATTAAAAATTACTGTGCAGCTGTCGGTGCTGCCAGATCACATGATTTTTTGAACAGCTGGCAGTTAGGTGCGTTGGCGGCAAAATGAGCTAATTTTTGAAAAGTTTGCAATACAAATCGCTGTTTGGAGCCTGCCCTGCTGTACAATACCTATAAAAGCGTAGCGCTTACGTTTTTATAGCCATATACAGACCAATGAACCTGTTTACAAACTTACTCATTTATTAGCACATTTGAAGCAACACAATTTCCGCAACTTTCCACTCGACACACGGCCAAAACGCACATCAACTCCTTGATTGCTCATGTAAAGGTAAAGTTCTTGTTACTAATTGACCATCAAAGCAAAAAAACAAAAAAGGTGAAGCGGTCAGGAGACATAAAAACCATGCTGGTTTCCTTAGACCCAGAAACCGGTTGAGGAAGTGCAGTGGCAGTGATGCCCATGGTTGCCGTGTACTTTACCTTATCTCACTGTTGCTCCTTTTTTTTTGTTTTTGTAAAACAGCGAAACAACATGCAATATAAATGTGCGCTGATATTTTTAGTGAGTTGCTTGTTATTATTAAATATATATTAATGAATCATTGAACAGTTCGCGACACTAACGCAGCTGTTTAAAGCATTTAATTGGTAACACATGCACTCGCACGACGGTCAGAGCCCCCCTGGAGTTCAAGTGCAACGGTGAAAGCTGGGGTCAACCAGAACAAGCACTACAAAACCAACCAGAAGCCAATTCCATTAATCAAGGTTCTTAACAACAGCAGTTAAGTAGAGCTACCAACCGAAAGCCGCCGCCGCCTTGAAATGTTGCGCTCGTTCAAGCAAAACGCCAAAGCGTAACATCCAAAACACCTACAAATACTACTAGTGGAATACCCCAAAAGCCCCTTGGCAAATGGTAAACAAATGTGGCCATTGCCTACGTCACGTATACAAAGTGTTCGCTCTCTCTGCCGCTATCTCTGGCTCGAGTCCAAGTCAATAGATCTAATGAAATCCGCGAGAAGTGTGGTATGTGCATACATGCATATGCACAAGCAAGAGTCACTGACACCGACCATAGAATACCCTACACCCTCAAAAGAAATAAATTTATATGTTACTTGGAATTGTTCAAAGTTTTTAGACGATCCTTGGGTGAGATGATAGAGTGGCTAGCTGCCTAGGGATCAGATATCAATTAAACTTGATAAACGATTAGCGTCGTTTGGTAAAATTTTGTATCCCTCATTTTTGTGATACCCGAAATCTAATGCCGGAGACTACTCTTTTTGTAAAAGTAACTCATGGTCGTCCAATACTCTTGCCTGTTACAAAGTGAAACGTAACGATCTAACGTTACCGCTCTTTTGGACTTCGAAATACTGTCACATTTCGATATATACGCTTAACTCTTACGTCTCGATGTTGCACACAAAGTCTAAAATACCCCATAATCATAGGGTAAAGCGTTTCAAAATGCCGAAAAAAAAAGTACCCACCGGCAACTGCAAAAATCACCAAACCAGTTCCTTCCATTAGTGGAAGATGCTCTACTCGTGTCTGTGAGTCAGTTGTAGCTACTGACGTCTGAGGACAGACTATATGAAAAGGCACGCAGCGCGATTTCTTTGGCTGGCAAACACTAGCAACAATTGCAGCAAAACAAAAGATAACTTGAAGAGAACAGAAAAAAAAAATCCCCCAAATTGCAGGCCTGCCCACAATTACACATATGATGTATATGTGTATAAAGTATGGCGGCCATGTTAAGAAAGCAGAAACTGGCTTTTTGACGAATTCTGCGAAAGATCGCACAGTTAGTCGGCCCAAGAATTAAGTATGTTGCTGTTTCATGATGATGCTGATGATGACGCTGATGACGATGATGATCAGCGATCAACAGCAAACACACACATACTTACTTAGCATAAGTCGCAGCTCAGCGATGATGAAGCTAATCATCATGGTGTTTTTGTGTTGGGGGGAACTTAGAGATGACGCCGCAGAGTACATTCTACGTAAAAACAACACCATACACATTTTGCGTGGTTTTTCACAGCTAAAACTGGTTTTTTTTTTAAACGAAAATAAAAAAAACAATAAATTCTACACAGTAACTGACTTTGTTGGGCTTACAAGCCCAAGAGCATAGTGATACCCTGTGTGGGCAAAGTATCTACATACGTATAGATTCTCGTTCAACGCATGTAACGGGCAAAAGGAGGCGTGGCAGTTAAACATTTCTTTTGCAAAAATAACACTATACAACAAATTTTGAGCTCAACGAAAGGCCTACGACTAAAGCATACCTTTCCCGGCAAGTTTTGGATCGCTGATTTCGAAACCGAAAATCATTTTGGATTTTCTAGCAACTTTTGCGAATTATCGCTTCGAGATTTCGAAAGTTGCGAAGTCAGCAAATCTCATATATCTTGGAAAACTTACTACCGATCGAGCTGATGAGATTTAATATCAAATCAATGTTTGGTCTAACTTGTTTCGATTGCTAGTTACAAGGCATGGACTAAAATTTTTTTTTTCGAAAATTGAAAAGTCTTAATTTTTTACCTGAAATGAATTAAATCAAAAACAAAACAAATTGTTAATGCATTATTTTTGGATTCGATAAAATGATTCCTTGCGAACATTTTAACAACAATTTGAGCAAAATTGTTAGCGAAATGGCGAAGTTTTTAGGTAATATCGAAATGGAATTTCCGTCGAAAAATAAAATAAAACACCTAGAGTAAAACATACCTTTTCCGGTAAAGTCGCTGATTTTAAAACCGGAAACTTCTTTGAGTTATCTAGAAAATTCAAACTCAACACAGATTTCGAAAGTTGCAATGTCAGCAAATCTCATAGTACACGGGCGCCTTACTGCCGATCGAGATGGACGTCTTTCGAAAACAGTTGTTTTGCCACAAACCATCGATCTATGACAAGATCGTCACGTTACATAGCGTAAGATTCAGGCATCCCTGGGCATTAGTTATACCAGCTTCAAAGCAAATGATCGCCTGTTTCTGCTCAAAAACTGCATATATAGAGCTACCATACCATTTGACCTACACAGAATGTTTCATGTTAAGTGGCATACAAACATTTGTTTGCCAGAAATTTTCGTAGAATCAAGGAACACCCATCGCCAAAAAGTATCATCCTTTATCATGGTGGCATAAGTATAAGCTGCGATAACTGTGTGTAGTTGGCTCTTTTTAGTTGCCGCACGCTCAGCTTTTGAAATTTGTGGTGAGTGCTCGCTCACGAAAAGCGTGTCACGGCTACCACAGCGGCAACCGTAAGAAGAAGAGTTGTCGCAGCTTATACTTATGCCACTCTGATCCTTTATCACTATGCTTTTTGAGCAGCCAAAACCTCGAATTTATGGATTATCCGGCATATAGTGGCGGCATCCATTTACTCGCGCACATCCCAAAAAATTGCGTGCTCAAGGTTTGTCGACACCGAACATTGCTGCAACAACACTAAAACCGCTTTCAATGGAATATGAAAGGCAACCCTGGTACATAATCTAGATTGCTAGAAAATCACACTTATTATAAATATGTTCACGTATAAGCTAGAGGTACCACATATGGTAGTTTCAACTTTTGCCGAACTAAACCCGCCACGTTGCAATTGAGCTGATTACGCACACATATCCCTCAACGTAACAAGGTAAACATAACAAGGTAAGCCTAGTGCATACTCGCAAGCAAATAGGACAAATACACACCGTTGTTGAAGACAAAAACAAGGAACTCTCAAAAGTTGTACAAGTGAGCTTAATTGCTTAGGCGCTTATTACACGGAGCTAGATTTTCAAGCGAAAAAGTAAAAAAATGTCGCACAACAACTCGCTCGATATTAGAAAACATTCCAATATGCAGTAAGTCGCATAGGGTTGCAGGCGAGATACAAATCGCACGGTCTCGCTTGAAAATCTCGCTTCGTATAAAGGGCGCCTTAAGTCAAGCTTGGTGCAGGGTATTCCAGTGTCGGGCACTGTTTGTAACATAGCTTTCTATAAGGAAATGCTAGGCAGGAAATGCTTTTATGGGCCAAAGGAAATTTACCAGAGTTGCAGCTATAAACTTGTTAATTCTCTTTTTTGGCCAACAAACGGGGTCGCCCCCTGCGCCCAAAAACCAAAGGGTGCATAAATCTTGTGCTGCTCGACTTAATGACAGCACTGCACCTGCAACAAACAATAACAGCAACAAGCAACAAAGAATTTCCCCAAAATGTTTCGACCCAAGGAGGCACGGCTCAGAGCAGAGCAGATCAGCTCAGCTCTTTGTTCGTTTGCCCAAACTATTTTTGGACTGTCTGGCTGTCCGTCCGTCCGTGTGTCCATCTGTCTGTCGTCTGCATGCTAATAAATATAACAACGACCAAACCCAAGCCCAAACCGCAAAGCACAACAAAAAGTTTAAAACATTTAACTAAAAAAAACCAAAGCTCAGCCAAACTTTGCTACGCTCTGCCAACAACATCAACTCAACTGTTTGGCTCTCTCGCGCGCCATCTCGCGCGCCCTCTCGCGCGCCCTCTCGCGCGCCCTCTCGCGCGCTCTCACGCGCCGCGCACAAGCAGAGCTCACTTGCTGCTTGTTCTTCGGCTTAGTTTTTTTGTTGGATTTGCATTTTATTGTTGTTTGCGCTGCGGCAGCGTTTGCGCGGTTTTCCTTTTTAAGACGACGTCGTTGGCAGCCGCAGTTTAGTTCTGTTTGCAAAACGGAGCCCGCTGCACGTGTGTCTTCAAGTCGCTTGTATTAAGTCAGTCGGCGCGATATTTATTTTTTTTTTTTGAAATTTTTTTGTGCTGCGTTATCTGCGCATTGTCGGAATTTTCGACTAATTGAAAGTGTGAAAATCAATTGCAATTTATGCACAGACAATCAAATAATTGGAAGCGGCTTTAATTGAGAAATATTGTGCGCAAAAATTGCTGCACAAGTTAAGTGTAAGTTTTATTTATATGCCATTAAAAAAATGAACGTTAACATTGAAAATCTATTAACGATCGTTAACGCTGCTGCTGAGTAGGCGCAACGAATCGGACTTATTCTAAGTACATAGAACTCAGCCCATTGCATGTTCAAGTTACTGCTAAAAAAAAATTACTTAACTGTCAATTTGTTTAGTGTTTCAATATTTACACGCTATTTACAAGTTTTTGTCAACAAATTGGCTATTAAACAAGAGAGACTCTTGCCAAAACCATCAATGTGTATGAATGCTGCAAATTAGCTGCGCCTTTTTTTTGTGTTCCAGTCTTATATCTTATCTTTCAATTACCAAAACTACAGTGAAATGAAAGTGTTTTAAGTTTTGCGAAAAATCTGGTTCTGCCGTAGAGTTAAGTTTCACAATTAGTTGAAAATCTATTTCTCGAACGTGACCGTCAAAATAAAGCGCTTTTTTTTCGTTTGTTACTTTTTTAAGCAAATGACAAAAAATAATTGATTCGAACGTGACTAAAAATGAAATTAGTTTTCGTGTGCATCTCTAACATCGTAGAAATTAGCTACATCTGTCCAAGTAAAACACCTTTTGCTCGTTTGTTATCTTAGCTAACTTTTTAAAGGAAAACTTAAAAGATAGTTGATTCGATTGTGACGAAAAATGAAACTGTTTTTGTATGCAGCTATAGCATAGCATCATATTTAGACAATCAGTTAACAAACGTTAAATTTTATGGATTTAAACGATGTTTTTCGATCGAGTCGTGATAAAAATGCAAGTTGATATATCTGTATGTTATTTAGAGGTGTGTGTGTGTGAGATTCTGGACTGTTTCTGCCTCTCAAGTTCACTTTTCTCTTGGAAAATCAGTTGTTCTGCTAGTTTTTCAATACTTTTGAAGTTATGCATATTTACACAAACGACATGTATATATCTTTTGAGCTAAAAGAAAAATATTTGCACTAAATGGAAATTCGTCATTTTGCTGTAATTCAGCAATAGATGGCGCTGCAGCTGCAAAAACGAAAACGATTGCTAAGATCATCTGTTTGAAACCAAATTAAGCTGACATTACATGACACCTTAGCGTTGTTCCAATAAATTCCAATTATAAATCAATATAAATTTGCTGAAAACTGGTTGGTTGGACATTATCTCTTCGAAATTAAAAGCACAGCTTATAGAGATACATATTAATTAAAGCCAAATTACGAATGAGCATGAATTTAGCAGCAGCTGCTGATGAAGCTTCGGTATATGGCAATGTCTAAGCTTTGAATATTCCAAGTCATCACCGTGGGCGTCCAAGTTGCAGTCACGAAGATGTACTTGTACTTGTACTTGTACATGCCTGGATAGGTCTTGCTATATTATATTACCAGTTGTAGAAAGCTGGAAACTGCAATTCATTAGAACAAAGCGCAAGGGGGTTCAAGGTGCCTGCTAATGCAAATTGCATAACTCTGCTGGCAGAGGGGTTGTAGGGTATCGTAGTTACATATATTACCAGCGCTATCAAATCAATTTAGCATTATTGTTTATTATTTTTGCAAATGAGCCGCGTAATTCTAATGTGTTTCATATAGTATAATTTGCAGCTCATCTGAGCCGCCTTTTACTTTGAGTCACATGTATGTATGTATCGCTTTGTATAGGGTGTAAAAAAGCCAGTCTAGAGTGCTTAAACAAATCATTAATATTAATTGATAAGACTGTTCGGTTCAGCAGCTGCACTAATTAGCCGCTTAACCACTCCAATTCTCCATTCACCCAAGTTAGCTCACTAATTATGCGACAATTAAGTAAGCCAGACATCTGGACCAGCACAGCGGGTACTAAGTATATCGTATGTTACCATACTTATACGTTACTTACCTAGTCAATCACAGCTCAATCAGGCTTTTGGCCATACTTAAGACTTTTTGTAAATACAGAAAGATAATTATAATTATTTGCAAGTGCACTTTGCATTTGTTGTAGTTACCTGTAATTACCCATAATTCGGCCTGAACTCAGTGCTTAATCAGCGATTTCACAGATACACAAGTCATCTGTGGCGAGTAGTTGACACCTGTGACTGCTAAGTTTTAGAATTCAAGTGCTTGCCCTTTTGTCGATTGCATCTGGTTTTTTTTTTTGCAAAGCGGGTTTAACCAAGTAATCTAATTGCTTAAATACTTTCGTACGCTCTTGTACACTCACGACAAGTGCTTACATTTTCTGCTAAGCTTTGTGACATGCGACAAAGTGACATCCTTGGCTAGATTTTCATAGTTTCACAACAGCTAAGTATACTCAAAAGAATTTTATTATCACTAGTGTTCGACTTCCAATCCGCTTCGTATACAGGCTCTCGTAACAGTTGATTCCGAAGAGGAGAAAAGGAAACGCGAAATAACAACGTGTGTGTGTGTACAATGTATTTTGTTGTGGTTTTTTTTTTACTTCAAATCAATTTTTACCTGACTAAAATGCAACGTATGCAGATAAAAGTTATATTTTGGAAATCGCAAGCATTTTATGTTTCGAATGGTATCGGTTTCACCTAAAAGTGTTGCGATATTGCGAAGTAATCGATACCACACTGAATTTTCGCTTAGCGTATTTATATATAGAGATTTACAGCTGTAACATTCTTCTGACTGTTGGCCCACCGCGTTGTCAGAGTTCGCTATCTTGTTCCGATAGCGATTTGCACAATAACGCTGAGCTCCGTCAAGATAGGAAAGCACCTCTCCGAACATCCAAGCAGGATCGGCACGAGCACTCGGTTGGCCAAGCGGCAGTTCTGCCTCCGGCTTTCTCGCCCGTCTAGGCCTAGTCCTTCCCAAGTTGTACCATCGGCGGTGTCACGCCTAGGTCACGAGCACCCGGTTGGCTAGCGGCAGGTCTTCTTCCGGCTTTCTCGCCCGTCTAGGCCTAGTCCTTGGCCAGAAGTACCGTTGGCGGAGTCACGACTGCATAGTTCCGAACTATATTGGGACGCGCATCAAGGAACCTCCCCTCAAAAAGCCTGGCTGTCCGGGACTGCTTATTTGCAAGACATCTGCTTATTCGCAGCTAACCTCCCGTTGAGGCCGTTCGCTATCCCCAAACAGCGACACGTCCGGCCCCCTCAGAACCATCCCACTAGTTCTTCAGACCAGAGTCAAGATAGGGAAGAACTTCACCGAACCTTTTGATAACGTGCGAAACTGCAGCCAAGGCGATACTCTAATGAAAACCCTTCAACTTTGTGAGACAGAGCGTGTTGCAAAAGGCCATAGTACATCGGAACGAGCACATTTTGTTTTAAAAGTGTGCAGTGGCCTACCTACGCAGTGTATATTGACATCATTGGACGTACCAAGCGAGATGTTACCGAAGCCTTTGCTGATATTCCAAGAGAATCTGCCAGAATTGGTCTGATGGTAAATGAGAACAACACAAAGTAGTATACCTTAGAAAAACGCGGCGCTTGGAGTCACAGCTTGCTGTTGAATGCTATACTTTTGATGTTGTCAAAGATTTTATCTACCTTGGCGAACGATGACAGCATGGAGATCCAGCGGGAGATCACTAACTACCTTTGGGTCACTACCTGATGTAGTGCGCTCCTACATACGTCTTATAACATCTTTCACTGTGAGGGGGTCTCTAACTCTATGCACTGTTCTAGTACTAGACTGTGTTTAAAACTGCTAGCCAGTGGTCATCGCGGGTCAGGGGTCAGGCAGCTTCAGCCCATAGAGACTAGTAGCAACAGCAATGTTAGTGTGACCATGAACCTAACTGCAGACAACTTTCTTTCATCTTTTCCGAAACCATTAGTTCACAGTTTTAGAATCCAGATAAACTATATATACTATAGGTTTCAAATGAACTGGACGCTAATTTGTAGTTGTATTCATCTTAAAAATGTGATGTTGGACCCTCTTTGTAGCAAAGATAGCTTAAGATCAGCGCAAGTGTATTCAAGTTGTGTCACTTTGCAGCTGGCTTTTCATCAGCTTTCAGCTTGTATTTATATACAAGGCTTATATCATGCCACAGGTATCATTTAAATCATTTGTTTTCTCCAACAACTTGACAATTCTTGCATAATGCTCGATCAATCGCGAATACTTTGTAGTACATATATATGATATATAAAGTATAAAAATCGCTCTGCTTGCATTAGATGTCACGAGTGTAAGGCCTCGGATGACAGATGGTTGCATCAACAGTTCACTTGTTTTGATTTTGTATTTGCTAAATTTCATATTTACCTTTTGCAATCTACTATTCCAACATCCGGTTGTCAATAGTAGTTTATTGGATGATGCCTTGCCAGTAGCTTCAGTTTTTGTTTGTGTTTAGTCAAGTCGGCGCCAGCCAATATGTATCTACCAGATACCAGATACATATAGCATATTAAGTGTTTCATATTCGCACCTGTGCAATAATTTTAGCACTTGACCAACATTGTTGCTGTTGTTGCTGTTGTTGGCGCTTTGTTAAATTTTACGCCCACAGTTGACAGACCTGTAACTATGTAGATACAGTTTCAATCAACTAGTTGATGGCTTCATTGGGGTCTCTACTGGGTAACGCCCCCTTGTGGTAGAAAATCAATTAATTGCAAATAAGCATAGGGTGGCTTTTCTTAAGAACGTCGAGAGCATACATTTCGGAGTGTAGAAACGTCCAAAATATGCCCCATGTCAGACTTATTCTTCGAAGTGTTTGTGTTCTCACCAAATATATGTAGAATCGAGATGATAGTTGTAAATGTATGTGTATGTAGAATCGAGATGATAGTTGGGTGGCTTTTCTTAAGAACATCGAGAGTATACAGTCCGGAGTGTAGAAACGTCCAAGTCAGACTTATTCTTCGAAGTTTTTATGTTCTCACCAAATATATGTAGAATCGAGATGATAGTTGTAAATGTATGTAGAATCGAGATGATAGTTGGGTGGCTTTTCTTAAGAACATCGAGAGTATACAGTCCGGAGTGTAGAAACATCGTCAGATTTACTCTTCTGTAGAATCGAGATAATCGCTGTCGCAGATGAAAAGACATGCCACGTTTTTGCAGAAACACAAACAGAACCCTAGTTCTGGTACACCAAAAGAATAAAGGTTAAGGTTTTAGTCATAGCCCTTTCATTGAGGTCAAATTTGTTGCATAGTGTAACCTTTGTAATTCGTTCATGATTCATGATTCGACTAGTGATGGACTCAAATTTGAATCTGATTCAAGTTCAAAGCATAAGCTAAAGCACTGCAAAACACTGAGAAAAATCACCCTATACTATGCCCACATATATGTTATGCATAAATCGCATGATAATTGACAATACGAGTTTAAATTGATTTTATATAATCTGCAAATTAAATCAAAGGCGCATAAAAATTCTTTACAAGTGGCTTAGGCGGTTCAGTCTTCGATGCTTTTCAGTGTATTTACTATACTATATATGTATATGTATATATACTAGTATATGTATATACTAGCATGTATATGCATTTACAAGTGTTCATTATTTAAGCGTTCAATGATTTTTTAATTAGGCTATAAATTTAGTATTTAATGCTTTTGACTAAACAACCAGAATTACACAGTGAGCGCTACTTTTAGAAGAGAGGGCCAGTCACTCGTTAAATATAAGACTGTCATAACTCAAAAATGTAATTATGTAGAAAAGGCTTTAAAAGTTTTCAATTTACTATGAACTTCTAGGGAAATTAACTTCAAATGTTGTTCTCACGCGGCGAGTATACGAGGGTTGATTTTCATATTTCGGGAATAGAGCGCGTAGGAAATATTCTACACGAAAATCGATACCCTTGAGCCACCTCCAAAACATGTGTTTTGAACGTTTCAATTGCTTCTTCAGTTGTTAAAAAACATTGAGCGCCGAATGTGTGATAATTCGCATTGTCGTGAGAAAGGATGATCCTTCTGAGAAAGAAATGGTTGTATACCATTCAAAATGGAACATCATATCTCGAATGGTATGGTAGCTATATGCACAGTTTTTGAGGCGAACATTTGCTTTGAAGTCAGTAAGGACTTCTTGCAAGTACACTGGTGGTCTCGGTATGTCACATGATAAAGTTGCACAAACTTAACAACTGATTGAACAGGAACTTCTTGAAATTCGTCAATGAGCGAACAGCGGCCACAATTAAATTCTTAATATCACCTATATATTGCGATTTTCGATTGTTTTTCATTGCCCAAATTATTTCATCGACGCACTCTTCTTGAGACAAATGACGTCGAAAGTTTTCACAAATAATCGTTTTTTAACCCAGGTGAACTTTTTGAGTGATTTGTAAGAAAACAAGAAACGCTAGTATCAAAGAGCCTGAAAGGTTTACTTTGGAATCCTGGACCGTTACAAAATTCAGTGTAAAATTACTTCAAATGTGTTAAGATACTAGCGCAAAGAGCATGAAATTTAATAGAGTGGAATCCTTGGCCGCCACATTGAGTCCACTTGCTGAGCAGCGATCACTTTCAGCCCCTCTCCAACATGTGTTAGCGAAATCATATCAAAATTAATAAACCCTTTTAGGGTTTGAAAGAGTCTCAAATAGTAAGCTTTTTTTTGGCTTTTTTCTGAAATTTTTAGCTGTTTTTGCAGAGTCCCCGAATAACAGTCAACGCTTATTTTCGATGAGGTCCGCTCGCTGAAAAACCGAATAAAAATGATTCAACTCGGTTTTGCTCTGAGCCGAACACTTTTTCTCGCTGCGTTTGTGTCCCCGGTCTTGTGTCAATGGCTGAGCAAATATTGACGGTTATTTGGGAACTCTGTGTTTTTGCCTTTTTTACTTTTTTTCCGTCAATTTAGCTATTTTTCTGTTGAAAAGTTGGCAGCACTGTTTCTTCTGGCCAGCGCATCAAGTTCACAGTATTTGCAGGTACTGCAGCTGAGATATTATCATGCACTTTGTACACAACATGAAACACGATTCAACTCAAAATTCTCGATTTTTGTCTTATGACAGTCAGTTTTCCCTTTTGGATGAGTTGGCCAACAGCTGTTGCTGCTGCTCATTAATCTAAGAGCGACACTTTTTGTTAGCACGCGCCGGTAAATCTTCACACTTGACAGACGCCTCCAATTGGCCATACAACTGAATGCGGTCGCTAAATGCATGCTAATTGGTTCTAAGATTTTATCCGCAACACCTGCTTCTCCATTCGAACTAATTAATAAACATTTATGCACAATTAATCAAAAGAACAACAGAGACTAAGACGCTGCAATGCAGCCAAGCGGCTTAAGTGCTGCAAAAGCTTCACACCAAATGCCACACTCTTCACGGCACACACTCCGTTTGCTCTTCGCTCTTACGACGCGTCGCACAGTGGGGCGAGCTCACTTCGTTATCGGCGGAAATCGTAACCTTTGAAGGTGTAAAGATATTCTCAAAAATGCATGTTACAGAGAATATTCTAAGCTTTCATATGAATGCACATACAAGGAGCTCAGGGTGTCTCAATAAACAGTTTCAAAGTTCGATTTTATATTCAAAGGAGATAATTTTTTATATTTCTATCACAAATATGCATTTTATATTTTAATTTGGGTTAAAAGCTTAATATTATTACAAAAATATAAGTTATAATGTAAAAAATGCATTCATTTATATATCATATGAGTATATTTCCGAAAAAATATTCATCAAAATTGGGAGGCATTTCTAAAAATCAACATTTCTGGACTATAATTATTTGTTTCAATTTCCTTTCTTGTTCTGGCGTATCTTAAAGATGCAAGAATAGGATCTGAAGATGCCGCCAACATATTAAAAATATCACCACACTGTCTTAATTTTGATGTTTTGCACGTGTTCGTATATCGAAATTTTTTGCTTCTTGGGCTTCCACGGGCAACTATTCAATTGAACAGTCTTCAATTGATTTAGTCGGCCTTCCTCTGCTAGACGTGTGGGGTTCTGAATTTTTAAAGGAAGTAAGTCCTGTCAGCCAGTTTTCGTTCTGCGATTACGGCTGGAAGCTTGCATAAGCCGAACGTAGTTTATTTTCCAATTTTCCAAACTCTTGAGTCTACATTGCGTACCTACCGATACAAACTGTTTTCGTTTGCTGAGCTTCTGAATATCTCAAACAGTTTCGAATTCAAGGTTATTGTTATACTTTTGCGAAGTATGCGAACAGAAAAAGTTCTCTAGTTTAAGCGGTTCTAGCCCATGTCTAAAACATAACTTTTCCTGTAAATTTTGGGTCGCTGATTTCGAATCTGAACACCATTTTGGATTTTCTAGCATCGTTTTCAATTTGTCACTAGTTTGAAAAATTTGAGATTGCGAGAGTTGATGAATTTTACAAATTTCTTTCATCAACATTTTGATTTATTTCCATTTTTTTCGGCCAATGCCCCAATGTGCGACGTCGCTACGTCAGCGTCAACGCCGCAGCTGGCTGGCTGGCTTACAAGTGTGCCACTGCTAAGTATAATTCAATTGCTTTTGTTCTCCTCTCTTCCTGCCACTATGTAATCATTTGCATGTCGCTGTGGTATCCAATTGCCACCATCGTCGTCATAAAGTAGCCAAAGCAGCCGCCAGTTAACCTTGACTGTGGTTACAACAATAATAAAATCAACATCTACAACAAAAGCAACAATGCGACTGAGATTTAAACTGAGACTGAGACTGCGGTTGGGCTTGGTTTATGTTTAGCCAGTTGACAATCAATGATAAACCACATTTTTAGTTAGCCAAGCTTTAACGTATTGTCAGGGCCGGACGCGGGTTTTCCCAATTGATGATCACCGAAACACATGTGACGAAGTAGAGAATGTCAGTATTCTAAGTTATGTCAAAGTTTTGATAAATTGCTTAACCCATGCCCAGCCAATGTACCTGCTTGGGTACAAAAAATCGTTCATATTCAAACAGCTGCAATTCCAAATAGAGTAAATAACAATTTGATTGGGGTTACGAATAGCGGTGACCAAAATTTTGCTTTGTTTAATTAGTTCTACATACATAAGTGATTTGTTAGTTAGTATATTAGTTCTCATAATGAAGTGTGTTGATTGGCAAAGTGAAAAAAATTGTTTAGATTAGCAAAGTAGAAGACTTATATTTCGTCGATCTTCCCTAATTAAAGATAGCTTTATTAACAAAATGCAAACTGATGTCATTTATACTAAAACTTCTGACTTCAGTAAGGCATTTGATTCTGTTAATCATAATCTTCTTTTAACTAAACTTTCCCGTTTGGGTTTTGCTTCATGTCTTCTGAAAGGGATCTCTTCCTAACTATCGAACCGTGTGCAAAAGTTTATTTTTAATTCATGTTACATCCGGTGTACCTCAGGGTAGCCTAGCCCTCTAGGTCCTCTCAGGTCAGCTCTTCTTCTCGTATACGTATGTATGCGAATGATGTAGCGCTTTGTTTGTCATTTTCCGATAATGGCTAGAAAAACTCCATGGATATTGGTTTTAAAGCGTCTAGACCATTAATGGTAGCATGTAAGAAAACCGACTTGATCATAAGAGTCTGCTCAGTTTGCTTACTTCATATTGAGCAAAGTTTTAAAAAGCATCGTTCTAATCGGTAATCGGTATTAAAAAAAATCTGAAAAAAAGCAAGCCCTTGGGCCCTCATATATTAAATCCGGCACTGCGTATTATTATTCTTATTGTGTACATAATATGCGCCAATGTTATAAACTGCAAACAAAATAGATTATAGCTAATTTCGCATATGTGTGTGTGTTCGTATGAATATAGCACGATATTTACATTAGTATCTAGCTTTTATTGGATTAAAAAAGGCAAGTTCATGTGTAGAATTATGGAACGTTTGCAGTTACACGGTTTGCCGCTATTAGAAACATGCATACAGTGAAGCCTGTATATCATGAACAGCAATTTAATAGCCTTGTTATAAGCAAAACTGTAGCTCTTCTTCTGCAACTGGAAGAATTGTTGATTTTGGGCCTCCACTACGCCGATGAGTTGTGAACACAGGAATCAGTCTTTCATTGTTTACACCAATAGTCTTTGGGAGTTGCATTAAAGCTGTGCCAATAACTGGCACGGTTTTTGAAAAGAATTGCGTTGCTTCACATTGTGAGAATCAGAAAAGTTGGCTTCTATTAGAAATTTGCAATTAAAATGCAAAAAGAACCACTTGTCTTTACTTTGGAATCTAAAACGCAAAGTTAGTCATTTTCGTTCACGCGCTTTAGCTATTTAGTTCTTGGTTACAAACTTTTATGATTTCTTTTTATGAACTGATCTTGGCACGACGCTCTTGAGAGAATATCCGGTTCCGGGATGAAAACTATACGCGTTATGTCATAGCTTACTGTCAGTGTCCAAGTCTGTATGGAAGGCACTGAGCCACCCAGTAACCATAGTATACAAATTACAATGTAAATATCATCTGCCGGACGCTGAATTGAAAATAAGCCAACAGCAGAGAGCGAGTGTCGGCAAATGACTCTTACCTTGTTATTATTGTACTTTGGTTTAAACAAAATATGTTGATTTGCTCTTTACAATTTGCTGTGACAACCTTTGGCACAGATCGGCAAGTGCCACAGTTTGAGCCAATGTAAGCTTCAAATAAGTTCGTTATAGGACAGTTCCAACTGTAGTGACTACAGAAAGCACGCCTTGGGCTTAGTCATGGGAACTGTGAGCAACCAAGCGGTTCAAGTGACCATTGGCCGTTTGTGTGCACTGTGCGTTTTTTCTTGGTCTAATCTTGTCACGAACATATTTATTTTGAATGCATTATAGTAATACTTGCATACATAAGTAAACGGGTTCTTAATGCACTTGAATACTTGCATACTTGAGCATGATTAGAAGTGACACAACATAAACTGCGATATGTGCAGGTAGATACAGTTCCATGATCTGTTGGCACTGTGTGGCGGGCTTCGTACACGGTCAGTCTGTCGATTTGGCTTAAGCAAAAACAAGAAATAAAAAACAAAGCTCGTATTAAACCGTTATTGGTTTACGGCCTAATGTATTCTTTCATTGGAATTGTAGTTTTACGTGGCGGGTCCCAAACCCTACCCATAACCCTTTTAGGACCTGAAAGAACCCAGAGTCATTGTTAGTCGCCTCATACGAAAAGCTTTAACCTGCTGAGGTGGTATTCTCTAACCGCTCACCACACTGGGGAAAAACAACTTTATTAGTAGGCTAAACTTTTCACAACGCCATTGACTTAAGATAAAATTTGGACAATTCCTTAGTTAGGCCAACAATGGGGCATGTCCCCATCATTGTACTGTGACTCTACACGGCCATAATCAGGCCCATTCTTCTGTAACGAGCTCTAGTTTGGTTGCCAAATCTGAGGAGACAGTCTTCACTCAAGAAACTTAATAAAGTGCAACGAGCAGCTGAACTATGCATCACAGAAGCCCTGCGTACTACTGCCAAGCACTACCCTTGATGCCACACTCAACATACCCCACTCCTGTTGGAAAGCTAAGGGTTATTTTCGACGTCATTTGCTGCGTAGAATCCGAATCTGGAGTCAGAATCGGCCTATCATATGGCCGCTTTTCGGGTACATAACCTCAAATATCTCAAAATCCTGACATGCTGTGCCGATTCTAGTGCCGGATTCGGATTCTAAGCAAATTACTTCGGAAATGACCCTTAGCTTTCCAATAACTGACATGACCCCGTTATTTGTAGACCTGTGTTATTTAAATGAACTATTGAAAATAGTTTGAAATATGTATACAATAAATATAAGTAAGATCTGGAAGCGTATACAATCTTCGGCGTGTCGAGACTATCCTCTTGCATACGATAAACATTAGCATATATATTAGTTCCCAGTTGCTACTCCATATATACAAATAGATAACACTTAATAGGCTTTGCTTTAGATAATAATAGCTTCTAGCTTTGGATTTATTTGTTACGAAACTCGAACCAGTTCTGTTCATCCAAATAATCCATTAAAAAGTACATAATTTGCATAATAATAGTGCAAAGCTTTATTGTTTTACAATTCATTTCAATGCTCTAAAGTTAAGCCTCTGAACTTGTTTTTATTATTATTTTATTTTTAGCATTTATGGACATAGTGAACACAAGACATGTATAAAGCATCAATTTTGAAATATTTAACGACTGAACGTGTTGCAGATTTAAACAGACAATATTCCAATATTAGTAGGAAGTGTGCCACTCCCCCAGGCACCGCCCCTTCGTAAACTCAAAGTCTCGAGCTGTTAGTTTTTATTTTTCTAGTTCAATGTCAAGGCGCACGCAATCCGAGTGCCTTGGACGCTGCACAGTGGGTCTAACTGACTTATTTTTCGGCGAAAATCAAACCTTTTGAGGGAGCAATCTCTGTAAAAGTGAATTCCTTAAACTTCTGCAATACATTGCGATAAATATGCTGTGAATAGAGGGAGTTTAAAAAAACGTTAGTTAAGTTCGATATTACATACACCAAACGTCTTATCCTTGCATCTATTATATGTGCTTATTGCTTAATAAATCGTTAAAATTTTTAAAATCTGTTGGCAAGATGTTTGGAGTCTATTTTGATGCTAGCGTACACACTTTCGCCAGATAGACAAACTTTCCACGAGGACGATTTATTGAAAAATAAGCACTATTTAGAATTTTTGCATAACAGGCAAGGATAAGACATTTGCAGTATTAATATCGAACTTTATTACCGTTTTTTGAAGCTCCCTCTATACACCGTAGGATTGTTGATATTATATCGAAATGCTCGATATTTATAATTTTTGATACAATAATATCGCGATTTTTTCGTCAAATATCAAGTATCGGCTACAATGTATTTTTTTCAGTTAATAGAATAGTGTACTTTATTTGGATGCATAAAACACGGACCAATTAAAAATAGATCAAAATGCAGTGTCCCATTATGCACAACAATTATAAAAACCAGTGTAAATTCGTTAAGTGGAAGATTGTGGGATGTTCATAATCATATGATCCAAAGCCGAAATATGGTGGAGCAAATCGGCGTACATGAAAACTTAGCTGAAGTCCAACTGCTTATAGAAAGGAACAGGTCCAATCTTTACTCCCTCAAAAGTTATAATTTTTGTCGCAAAATAAGTTAATTGGTCCCACTGTGCGCTGGTTACACATAGAGCTATGCCACAAACGGCGCATGCGTGACTGGTTTTGCCACTTGTTCGTGCCACTTGTGTCGTGTGTGTGTGTGTTTCTTTCGCTTTCTTCGACAAGGTCGTTCAGTTGGACATGCCACATAGTGCTATATGTATGTATGTATGTATACATGCCGGTAATCATTGAAGTGTTACATTTTATTAGAAGAATAATAATTTTATTTGTAATAATTCATTTTAATGTTTGCATAATTCACATTTAATTACATTCGAATGCAATTAAAAATGCATTTATTGTTTTTTTTATTTTTATTATATGGCTACACAGCGTTGTATACAAATTGCAACAGTTTTAAAGCAATTGCAATATAAAGTTTATGTGCTTTATGCCTTTTATAGGGCGCGAAAACCGCACAATGTGTAATAACATTATTAACATATTGTGGCAGCGATTTGCTTCACTGTGCAGCAATCATTACGGGAAAACATCAAACAGTAGCAATTTCGGAAAATTCTTTTATACGTGCTAGTATTAGCTCAAAGAGCCTAGAAGTAATAGAGTGGAATCCGGAACCGTTACAAAATTCAAATTCGGCTGTTCTGTTAAATACGCCTTCTCAGAATTTTTCGGCTGACGAAATTTTTTTCTAAAGACAGTCGAGATTCTATCACTAGTTAATGACGCAACACATAAAATTTCTGCAGATAATACTATCATCGTATTTCTAATTTCATTTGCTGCAACAAAAGATGATATAAGTATATTTTAAGACCAAAAGGATAATACGTATCTGGCGGAAACCATACTGAAAACTATAATTCAATAATTAACAATTTTAATTATGAATGATGAACTTCTAAATGAAACATCGATTGTATCGATGTTTTGCTTTAAAAAATTCGATGGTCGCGAACATCGATGGTTTTCCAGCTCTTATAGATTCATATCAAACTCATGGCCAATTTTCAGATGATTTCGATTGTGCAGTTTCGACGTGACGATTCAAATGATAAGTCCATGGCTAGCTCTTTCAAAGACACTTGTCGTCTCTTTTGCTTGTTCAATTTGCATGCAGGGTGGCTCAGTTCATAGAGAGCAGAAACATCGATCATAGTAAGAAACACCTAAGCGACGACACCCTTATAAGCATTATAGTCGTGAATTATCACTGGTTTGCCGGTTTCTTCTGGTATAGCTGACAAGCTCAAATAACTTTGCAAAAAATGGATGTGCTTGGGCATCTCAAATGGTTTTGGGTGCATGTACTGGCGAAAACTATATCGATATCTAGTAATTAGCAAGTACGCTACATGGCGGTTTTCCATATAAAATGTACGTAGAAAACAGTTGGGTCGATCTGACCCGAGAACACGCACAGCTATGTTAGAGGTTCAAGCTACACATAGTGTATTACAGATTTGTGCAATGTAGGAGAAGAAGGAGGCGTGGCAGACCATAAGTCAAAATGGGCAAAAAGTCTGATCATTGACTCGGGTAGCGATTGGATCATGTCCGTCTGTCTGTCCGTTTCTCTGTATAAGTTGATAGATCTGCGAGACCATAAGAGCTAGACTCAAAATTTAACCAAAAACAGTTTTTGGTTTTTTTTTTCAGTTTTTCACACTACGCAACATATTGATTTGAACATTGCCACAGACATTTATGAATGTATTTTTAATCTATATTTCAAATTTCAACGATATTGGCCTTAGAATACTGAAGTTATGGGCATAAAAGCAATTTTTGCCCCCAAAATAACCAAATTCCCAATAGGAAAACTTCTCAATTGGAAAATGCTTACAGTCATATCGAAGATACTTTCGTTCCCATTTTACCGTATGCTTGATTTAGTTCACTGTAGGGCACCGTCCCGACTGTCTGCATCAACTTTTTTTTTGAAATATGCGCAGTTCACATGAACAAAAAGGTGTTGGGTCGATTTGACCCAGAACACGGGTTTAGGGTTAAGAACAGATTGCAAATAAAGGTTTTTATCAAAAGAAAAGAAAAGTTCGGAACGCCTGCTTTTAAGCGTTACAAGTATGAGAGCAAAGCGAATATGCTCTGCCAGACTTTAAGAACTGTTAAGTGATCAGACCTTATGAGCATATAAAAGATATGAAAACCAAATATGTGTTACAAGCTCATGTAACATGTGACTGACATGACTTGAGTTGAATAGCGACTGTCCTTCAGTTTATTGCACAACTTTCGTGTCGTTGTTACAAAAAGCGACTGACATTTTGGTGGGCATGGCTCTTGGCCAAAACTGGCTGCAATAACTGGCCAAACATGTGTCTCAAATAAACTCGGATCAATACAGCTTGGCCTTAACATCCGCATTCTTGTGGCTTTTGTCTATTGTAAAAGACTCGTACCATACAAGTAATATCCGATAGATACAAATTGCTCGCTGACTCGTTGCGTCTGTCTGAGCGTAAATTTCGTATGCCGTACTTTATTAACCTTCAGCGCCGGGCTTTACACTAATGTTCTGAACTTTAAAAGCCGAAAAAAAAAAACGTTTCTTGACGTTGACCTTGTCTGTCATAAATTCGCCAAAAACGCCAGATAACTTTTGTATTACTTCTATGTTTGCTACAAGCAGCAGCCGGCAACAGGCAAAACATAAGAAATAAATTAACTTGATTGATTCAAGAAATTTGCCCCTCCGCCGTAGCGCCGTGCCACTAGCCGGTATTCAATTATGCCCCACACCAGTTGCAGGTGTATTTTTTGGCCGTTCCGTTCGTTCAGCTCGCTTAGACATAAACAATTGTTTTCTAAAACGCTGAGTTAATGACATTCTGCGAATTTGATTCTTTATTTTTATCTTGAAAACAATAAATGCTTGTTTCTGACGCGATTTGTGGTGTGGGCTCTAAACGTTCTGTTTGGCTCTTAAGTGTTTAAGCCATGATATTTTTGGCTACTGATTTGACATGAGCTTCCGCTGTGCTTTAGCTTATGGACACCTTTGTTTGATCTTTAACTGCTTAGGCTGATTGGCCTAAACCTAACCCTTTGTATATGTTTTACTTCCAACAAAACTTCCTGCTTCCCAGCCAAGATCCGTTTAAAAAACATAACAACTAAATGCAGCTTAGAAGAAAGCTTCAAGGTCCATCGTAAAATAACCACTGATGTCAGAACAACTTTCACAAATACATTCTATAAACAAATTAAAGTCGATTATAACTACAAACATTGAATGTTTAAACAAGAGTTGCGCTAAATTCGCTTGGCAAAAAAAAATACTTTTAAGAAAACCCCAAACGTAGTGCAGCTGCGTAAATATTATACTCCAGCACACACTATATTCACTTTCATTTTCGAGACATTTCAAGAACTATTGCCCCCCACATACACTAGGCTTTTGAATTCCAGTCACGATGTAGCGCCGTTCTGGAAATGTTTTTGTCTTTCGTAGCAAATAAATGGCAATGCAACGCAGATTCAGGCATGGGCGTAGACACAGGGTCTATTGCCCGCCAACGCATGATGGAATGCATTCTCTTTCCAACTTTAACGATCTCGTTCTCTTCGGACTCAAATTGTGTGCATGAAGAAAAACTCACGCATTCATTCAAAAATTAACCCTTTTTACACAAAGTGTAAAAGAGTTTTATAGATCTGTGAAACAGGCAGAAGGAGTCGTGGCAGACCATATGTTCCATGGACAAAAACGATCAATGAGCAATAGTCGAGTCGATATAGACATATCCGTCTGTCCGTGTTGGTCCAGCTTTCTACGACACTATTAGAGAGGGAGCAAAATAATGTTACCAAAAGATGCGCATTTTCCCAAGGCTGAAGGAGTTTGTCGAATCAAGTCGATAGGTTATCCCTTTCCCTCGCGGTTTTCAGCCGCTCCGTTGAACCTGTCAACTCGAAACTCGACAGAGGTTTGCTTCGTGTTTATGTGCATCTATGTTTCGAAAATGATCGAAATAGGATAAATACATCAAAAGTTATAGGCAAAAATATGCTGATTTCACGCCCCTTCACCTATAAACTGCTCCGAAATTCCACTACATGTAAATATGGATACATGTGAGCTAGATTTACAAAATTTGGTTTAGAGATGTTGAAAGGCCGGCTATTAGTTCCAATCCCTCGGAACAGTTTCACCTGAATAAGAAGCGCAGAGGCCTGAACCATTTGTGTGCTTTGATTGTTTGCGCCCTCTTAGTCGGGTCCACGTACTGTCTATGCACATGGACAGATTAATTGTCATCAGGTGACGAATTTTAATTATACGTTGTCATGTTGTTCCACACTTGTTGTTGACTGCAACACTTGAAGACAGTTACAAATGAGAAATGTAGCAGATATTTATCTGTTCAGAATAACAAGTTATGCGAATATGTATATAAGTTGGGAATTTTTTATAAATAAGGGGATTTTGTCAAACTGTAACACAATCTTAATGTACCTATTCCGGAACTATGAGCTAACAACGATTCACTAGATATGTTGCCAGTTTATTCTGAAAGCCGAAAGTGAATGGTTTTGCCAAAGAGAGCGACAGGAAGAGGCACAAGTCAAGCAATACATAAGAAGAGGCAATAACATGCGCAGCACAACCTTTCTCTTTGACATTCGCAGCAGAATGAATATTTGGCAAGCGAAAAGTGTGAGAGCAGCAGAATGCGTATTCCTTGTATTATTATTCCATAGTTCGGTGTTTGTTTGTTGATGGCAACCGTTTTACTTCTTAGAGTTTTCGAATGCTCTGAAAACTATTGATTCATGCTAATTTTGGTTTTCTTGGTCTCTTGCTTATTTACAGGCTGAACGCAGAGCTACAAAAACAGCAAAATGGTACCAATTTTTGAGAAACTAAGCGGCTTCTATAGTTCCTATGTGCTGGGCATACTCACAATTGGGTATATATTGGGCGAGTTGGGTCACTATTTGATTGGCGTTACCTCAAAACAGACCGCCATTGAGCTTGACTATGGTGATCATGGTTGTCAACAGAATAATACTATGTTCAATCGCCATGAGCTGCCGATGGCTTGCTCCGCCGCGGGTAATGAGTCCAGCTGTTATGCGCTGGACATGAATGGCACTGGTTACTGTGAATGGAACTACAATGGCCTGGGTATCGACTATCAGATACTGGCAGGACCCACTTTTATACTTGTATTCACCATTGCCGGTGTTTTCATGGGCTTTGCGGCGGACAAATACAATCGTGTCAAAATGCTGACCGTGTGCACGGTGATCTTTGGCATAGCTATTATATTGCAGGGCACGGTTAAACAATACTGGCAGCTGGTGCTGCTCCGTATGGTCATGGCAGCGGGGTGAGTCAAGCGCTGTGGTATATAATTGAACGCATTACTTACATATGTGTTGACTTTTCACAGTGAATCTGGCTGCAATCCTTTGGCTACGGGCATTATGTCGGACATCTTTCCGGAAGACAAACGCGCTTTGGTCATGGCCATCTTCAATTGGGGCATCTATGGCGGCTACGGCATTGCCTTTCCCGTAGGACGCTACATAACCAAGCTAAACTTTTGGAATTTGGGCTGGCGTGTGTGTTATCTGGGCGCTGGTGTGTTGACCGTTATTGTAGCTGCACTCACGGGCACAACGCTCAAGGAACCGGAGCGCAAGGCCATTGGCGAGGGCGATCGCCAAAATGCCAGCGGCAAACCCATCTCGCTGTGGCAAGTGATCAAGAATCCGGCCATGATTATGCTTATGATAGCCGCATCTATAAGACATTGCGGTGGCATGACATTCGCCTATAATGCTGATCTCTACTACAACACGTATTTTCCTGATGTGGATCTGGGCTGGTGGTTGTTCGGCGTCACCATTGGCATTGGCAGCATTGGTGTTGTCGTTGGTGGCATTGTCTCCGATAAGATTGTGGCCAAAATGGGCATACGCTCACGCGCATTTGTCTTGGCATTAAGCCAGCTGATTGCCACACTGCCGGCCTTTGGCTCCGTCTACTTCGATCCATTGTGGGCCATGATCACTCTGGGCCTTAGCTATTTCTTTGCCGAAATGTGGTTTGGCATTGTGTTTGCCATTGTTGTGGAAATCGTGCCGTTGCGCGTGCGCTCATCGACCATTGGCGTGTTCTTGTTTGTCATGAACAATATTGGCGGTAATCTGCCAATTCTGGTCGATCCGGTGGCCAAGACCTTGGGCTATCGTGGTTCCATTATGATCTTCTATGCGGGTTTCTATGGCGTCAGTAAGTAGTGACAACGCATTATTAGTTTTGACTTTGCTTATTTACCCAATTTCCACGGCAGGTTCCATACTGTTCTTTATCACCTGCTTCCTGCTCGAGGGCAAACCGGCTGCCGCTGCTGCTGCGCCGGAACAGGATGCGCACAAGAGTCACGTAGCAGCCAATACACGTCACATGCAGGGACATGACAACTCCGTGTTCACCGTTGATGAGACGCTGCCACCGAATGGACGACCCAACATGTTGCCACAGCATCTGCAAATGTCCAATAATGGCTATGAGAAGTCACAACCGACGCAGCGTCTCAACGGCGCAGCGACGCCGCAGCATGAGAGCAGTAGACTGTAGTATTAGTGTGTGGCTCAGCAGCGTCAGGAATTTATGTAACTGAATATGTTTGTGCTTTTTTTTTTTGTGTAACTCTCCCTTATTGTATTTACATAAAATTATTATTTTCTAAATTTATTATTAAGCTTCATATAAGAAGTTGCCACTTGGTGTGACGTCTATGCGTGCCTCTTCATTCTCTATCGTCTTTCTGCTCCCTTTCTACTTCTACCTACAAAATCATACTCACTCACCAGCTCAAATACTTGTACATACATATGTATGCATCTATGTATGTATACGTACACGTGTAGTTATAGGACGATATTTTATAACATTTGTACTTAATGTGAATTCATCATTAAAAATGTTTTGTTAAATAAATGAAATTCTCGAATATTATGGTACAGTTAATATGCAAACATAGGTTAATGAGCAAATTACAGAGTCTTACATAATAATGTCGATGCAAGTACACAATGCAAAAAGTCGCCCGCATATCCCATCAATCATTTTCTGTAGCAGAAGGGAGTTTTGTAATACACGACTAAATCGATATCGAATATCGTGCTAGACGATGAAGTCGTTCCAAGTCGTTCACTTCTACTATAAGAGGGTATTTGCCTAAATCCATATTCAGCCCAAAATATGCTTGGCTTGCCCTATGTCCTTTTCCATTTGACGTGTAGCACATGTTATGGAACGAATACCTACATATATATATAGCTCGATATGCAGGTGCACTTCCTTTTTGGGATCATCCATCCACGGCTGCTATTACACTACCCAAACAGTCCTTATCCTGGTCGAGAGTACACGCTGCGGCCATCGGTGGGCCTCCGCACTTCTGCAACGTCGCGCCACGCTGCTGCTGCGTTCTGTCGTCCTACTGGTGGTAGCATCCTATTGATTATAGCCCAAGGTATATCATCCATCCACGGCTCCAATTACACCACCAAAGCAGTTCTTATCCTGGTCCAGAGTACGCGCTGCGGCCATCGGTGAGCTTACGCACTTCTTCTGCGTCGCGCGACGCTGCTGCTGCATTCTGTCGTCATACTGCTGGTAGCATCCAATGGAATGGATTGATTATAGCCCAAGGTATACGATCCATCCACGGCTGCTATTACAGTACCAAAACGGTCGTTATCCTGGTCCAGAGTACGCGCTGCGGCCATCGGTGAGCCTACGCACTTCTGCAACGTCGCGCGACGGTGCTACTGTCGTTCTACTGTTGGTAACATCCTATGGAATGGATTGATTATAGCCCAAGGTATATCATCCATCCACGGCTCCAATTACACCACCAAAGCAGTTCTTATCCTGGTCCAGTGTACGCGCTGCGGCCATCGGTGAGCTTACGCACTTCTTCTGCGTCGCGCGACGCTGCTGCTGCATTCTGTCGTCATACTGCTGGTAGCATCCAATGGAATGGATTGATTATAGCCCAAGGTATACGATCCATCCTCGGCTGCTATTACAGTACCAAAACGGTCGTTATCCTGGTCCAGAGTACGCGCTGCGGCCATCGGTGAGCCTACGCACTTCTGCAACGTCGCGCGACGGTGCTACTGTCGTTCTACTGTTGGTAGCATCCTATGGAATGGATTAATTATAGCCCAAGGTATATCATCCATCCACGGCTCCAATTACACTACCAAAGCAGTCCTTATCCTGGTCCAGAGTACGCGCTGCGGCCATCGGTGAGCTTACGCACTTCTTCTGCGTCGCGCGACGCTGCTGCTGCATTCTGTTGTCATACTGCTGGTAGCATCCAATGGAATGGATTGATTATAGCCCAAGGTATACCATCCATCCACGGCTGCTATTACAGTACCAAAACGGTCGTTATACTGGTTCAGCGTACGCGCTGCGGTCATCGGTGAGCCTACGCACTTCTGCAACGTCGCGCGACGGTGCTACTGTCGTTCTACTGTTGGTAGCATCCTATGGAATGGATTAATTATAGCCCAAGGTATATCATCCATCCACGGCTCCAATTACACTACCAAAGCAGTCCTTATCCTGGTCCAGAGTACGCGCTGCGGCCATCGGTGAGCTTACGCACTTCTTCTGCGTCGCGCGACGCTGCTGCTGCATTCTGTCGTCATACTGCTGGTAGCATCCAATGGAATGGATTGATTATAGCCCAAGGTATACCATCCAACCACGGCTGCTATTACAGTACCAAAACGGTCTTTATCCTGGTCAAGAGTACGCGCTGCGGCCATCGGTGAGCCTACGCACTTCTGCTACGTCGCGCCATGCTGCTGCTGCGTGCTGTTGTGGTAGCATCCTATGGAATGGATTGATTATAAGCCAAGTTATATGAATTACAATTATTGAATTGAATTACAATAGTAATTCATATACCTTGTTATAACCTCTCTGTCTTGCCGGGTATTGTGAATCCAACTTACATTTTCTCCTCTCTTTGTTCACTTTCGCCAGCTTACTCGCTGATATTGATATTTTTGCATATTTAATGCTCATAAAATTCTGTGACGCAAGACGCAATCAATCTTAATTGAAGGAAACACCGGAAATTCCTTATACTGGTCGGAGCACGGGATTCTGCTGAGACGCAGCACCTGCGTGCAGACGCTCTTTTTCCTGCAATTAAATTAAAATTTTCATTTTTCTTTTGTTTTGGCACTCCTTTGGCACATCTTCTAAATTTATATTTTATGCACAAAACACTGATCACAAACTGAAAATAGAATGCAACCCTTACGGCCACAACTGGCCTATCGACGATAATCGATAACAGTTTCTGATTGATGCTTGCTATACTGTTCAATTATGCTTTCAACCGTCCGCCACGTTTCGGGCAATGCTTCGTGTCGGGCCACTGGCTAACGACTGCACGCAGCAGTCGAAGGAGCAACAACAAAATACATGTGATATTCGTGGCGAATTGAAGCCGCTGCGGCGAATGCCTATATGACGACTATCGGTATCTCACACACACGCATTGCCGAACGAATTCGCTTCAAATTTTCGTGTGTGCTTAGTTCGTCGGTTCGCTTCAAGGCAATTCTAATGTGTTTTGCCCAAGCTCGTTCATTCGTACGCCGACAGTACAGCAGTCAACATTGAGTTTTACCCGAGCTAACTACAGCGAATCAATAAAAAAAAAACACAAATACAAAAAAAAGAAGGCAGACGGTGAATTTCATTTAGAAATCACGGTAAGTGCAAACATAAATTGGTGCAAAAAATTAACAATTACGTGCAGAAATATAGACGTATATTTAAAATTCAAACGAAATTTTCAATGCGACCGCTTCGCATGTATTGGTGAGTTTTCGTTTTCCCCTGGAGTCCCCGGATTGTGCTTGCGGGTGCTGCGGCTTCCATGCATGTATGTGTGTGTGTGTGTCTTTTGTCTTTGGTGTTTTGTGTCTTTCGTGATCTAATATTTTTTTGAACACTTCTTGTTTATTTAAAAGCGTGTTTCTATTAATATTATATTTGATTTAAATCGCGTCGATGCAAATTTTTCCATATATATATGTGCGCGTGTGGTTTTGAGGTTAGGTCCAACTAAGCCGCCATCTTGGAAAAAGGCAACTATAACCTAACCTAAAAAAAATGTCACAAAATATTGCTTGTCATTGCATTCTAATAAGGTGAGGTGTAAATATATATGTGTACGTGTGATTTTGAAGTTAGGTTCAACTAAGCCACCGTGTTGGAAAACGACAACTATAACCTAACCTACAAAAAAATTGCACAAAATATTGCTTGTCATTGCATTCTAATAAGGTTAGGTGTATAAGCCACCGTGTTGGAAAACGGCAACTATAACCTAACCTAAAAAAAATTTCGCTTGTCATTGGAATGCATTGTACTATGAAGCAAGCCGCATAGTGTTGCTGTCGAGACAATTTACGAGTGATATTACTGTGCCTACAAATGGTGCGATATAAAAATCGTACCAAAGCGAGATTTGTATGCCCTCTGCGAATTGCTTCATATTAAAATGCATTTTAATTTCGCGCAAGAATTAGTGATATTTTTCACTTTGTGTAACATGCGCCTAAGTGTATAGGAGTACCAGAGAGGAAAAAACTAAATTGTATGCAAAATTTTAGCGTGTGTGGCATGCAATTTTCCGGTACATTGTGGCAGTACGACAGATCGCTGCGTGTATTGGGCGCCTAAGTTATGTGAGCATAATTTATAAGGAGCAAGGGCCGATAGAATTTCGCGGTTTACACGCACTCCATAAAAACCAACCGAGTAATACACCCTGTTACTGTGCATGAGTCTCATTCGACTAATCTATTCGCAGAAAAAGTACGTATAAAGCTTTGTTTTAGTGAAATGTGTTCGAAACAACGCAGTGCTTAATATTACAGTGAAAATTGTCTACATTGGAGACACTTGGTTCGAAGACTTTTGTCCAATGTGGACAGGGTGTCCAATGTATACAAATTTTAAGATTTTCAGTGTTCTGTGTGTTTTGGTTGATTTCATTTGATACATATGTACATTGTTACATTTGATACATAGAAATTAATAGCATTCCAAATTTTATTTGTGAACATTTCCTTGAAGTTTCTTGTTCAAATCATTAGTTCATTTGTTATTGGTACTGCGTACTTCTCTAATAAGCATTTTAAAAATCATTTGGGGACGCTAAAAAATGATTACTTGCTGAAAAGGTTTTAATTTGTATAAAATTTATTTGGTTTCACGTAAAACGTCCAATTCAGACAGGTTGTCCAATATAGACAGTGTACAGATTAGACAGTTTTCACTGTATTATTGAAAGACTGGATTGTGAGCCCCAAGCTTAACTTTCACACATAAGGATTTGCAAATTACTCTTTTTAAAGAAAAGTCCTGCTCTTAGCACTTTTAGTGACCGAAAGACAAAGGCACCAGACAGATCGGGTTTTCTTTCGTTTCGCTAATAGCACAGAAACGAAACCCAAACAAAATAACAAAATAACGGTAGTTGAATTTGGTTTTAGATTTTTCGTGCCAATATCCATTCCATTGACCAAATCAAAAAAATTTAAGGCATTTGTAAAACGTTGCGAGATTACCAAGCGAGTAAGTGGACATAAATCGCGGGCAAGTCGCACAGAGTTGCAGGCAAGACAACTTACACTGAGAAAAAAAAAATCAAAAGTATTGTACTTAAATTGAAAACAGTGCAAGTTCATAAAATCGCACGGAAATCTCGCATCGTTTAAGAAGCGCCTAAGGGATGTTTTGCTGTGCAAATGCTTGCAGATCGTTTCGCTAATTGTTAGAGCTTAATTTGTTTGCATTGCGTTTGGAGCCAACTCATTTTTATATTCAGGCCTATTCTGGTTTCCAATTCCGCAATGGAATGGTTTTGTTGTTCTGGTTTCTGACTCATACGTTATGAAAAGTAATGCCTTTAGCAGTCTGAATAAAAAGTAAATGGAAAATTACACCTTACATTAATACGAATTTTGTTGGCAGCGAAATAATTTTTATATAAATCTTTAATGTATTATATTACAAAGATAATGCAATATTCATTGCAGCGCAAGTTTAATTGCGAAAACTATTTTGTGGTCAAAGGCCATATAAGTGAAATAGTTTATAAAAATATATTACTGCTATGAAATAGTATTTAATATGGATAAGGTGGCAGCTCTAATATCGATAAACACTGCCCGTTGCAACGATAACAAACTTGATGGCACCTGATTCAAAATTCATCAATTGTTTGTTTGTAATATAAATTAGAATTTTAATAAATAATTTATATTTTAGGGCCAAGAGAAGGAACTCAAAATAGGACCAAATGTCTATTTCATGTCTGTAAGCATCTAAATACAAGGCAATCCGGCAATTCTCAAAAGTGGCAAGCTGCCGGGCGAAGCAAAGTCGGCAGCGCACACTCGCTTTTTGTTTTTGGTCCTCCTTGCAAGGATTCCACTGGCAAGAAGGCACTAAATGGCGCAGCTTCTTGCTATGCACATGGAAAACAGAACAATGCGAATCGGAGTAACTTCGAATTGTTTCATTCCGAGTCGGGAAACAGACTATGCCTAATTATATGGTAATTCTTGCGTACTTGGTCAAAGAAGACGTTGCCCGATAGTGTAACCATTTTCTTAGCTCATTAGTAATGAACTAGCTCTCCGATTGCATCTTTCGTTGTGAACTTTTCGTTTGTTTACGTACTCCGCACACCTCATCTTGTTCCAATTGACGAAATGAACTAGCACTCCGGTCGCACTGGATGTTGGCCCTTCAATTGGTCAAAGATAAAAATTTGATCAGTTAGTCGGAACGGTGCCGACAGTGGAATTTTTGAGTGGTGATTTTTCCCCATTTCTTTGCAAATTTTTGCGCACCTGACTGCAAAAGGACATTATTATATTTTGTCTATAAGCCTAACATGAGTTCACGTACCGAATTTGATAACACTAGCTTATCTGGTGAATCTTTGTTGTAGTTTATAGGAGTGGTCTAAAATTGGCAAATTGTTACCTGTATCTTTTAGTTTTTATCCGGTCTTTATCGACCACACCAAGTTTTAATCGGATATATTTTATGGTGCCACGAAATTCTGTCAAGGGTAAAAATATAAACATGATTTTATAAACTTGATCTGCTCTCGGAAAATGCGCAACGTTTTCGCCGCTCTAACTCTTAAAGTTTTTGACATTTTTGTCGGACATCGACTATTACTTCTCATAATTTTAACCCATGGAACATATAATATTTTAGTGTTTTAATTTATTCAGTGTTGGAGAAGTATTTGCCTTAATTTGTATATGTTAAAAAATGCGTCGGTCAAAAGCATTCGTCTCAATTATAGTGTTTGCACATCAACGGATTTCTTAGTGAACATGCCAAGAAACCGAAGAAATAAATCTGCAAATGAAGGCTCTGGTACTAGTCTGAAAAACAAACAAAATTTAAGTACTTAAGGTGCAACCGCTAACCTGCTTAACAAACTAAGCCCGGACTCGGTGGAGGAACTTGAGACATCTATGCCTCAGCTCACACACAATTAATTTTCGGATATAGTTTAGTAGTCAGGCGTCCTGTCCTTGTAAGGTCCGTAACTTCGAATGACAAGCTATGAGCCTGCCCACAGCCAATACAATCACAGTCTGAAGCGCCACTAGTTAAACCAAAGAACTGGTCGCCTCAAGCAGTCTTTTTTTGCTATTATTTTTTCTGCAGTTTTTGGCTGTTTTTTGCCCTTCATTCCGAGTTCATAATGCCCCAAAGTAATTTGCATGGTTTCGTTGAAAGTTTTTCAAGAAAATGGATGGGTATGAGGAACATGATTTGCCTCGAGAGGAACCCAAGGCAGAGTCCTCTAGTTACTATTTAAAGAAATTTTTGTTTTATTCAAACCAATTTTTTTTCGCCAAACTGCTGTCATAATATCGATGCATCGAAAATTTCGCTCCTATATCGATTGCTATTTTGCAACATCGATAGACACCGATGTTTAAGTCCAACTTTACATCCCTATTAAAGGTTCGCCAATGTCCTAGTTGCTAAGCATCTACTACATGAAAATTGTAAGATGTTTTTGATAGTCTTCAGCTGACTCATTAAGTTACCCGAATTAGAGCTACAGTTGATTAATTCACTTTAAAGACCCGACACGCGGCTTAGAACTATTTCGCACAGGACTCTTAAATTTACATATTTTGTCTTAAATAATTAAATGTTCTAGTTGATTTTATCTACGCACTTATGTAACTGCATTATGTTCGGCTCGCCGATTGGAACGTCATTGTGCTCTTCAGGAATTCAAAATAAGCCCAGTTTGTGGGTTTGTATTATTGAAGTCCAGATATATATTGCGCATAACTTGCTATTGGCCATCAAGGGTTTGCGCAAGAACGAATGATCATCAGACGAGGAGAGCAGTTTCAGCATCGTTTAGCTATTACACGAATCCGTGGGAAAAGAAAAACGGAAAAAAAAATGTTGCCGCACAGCGCAGATTTTTACCCTAAGAAAGTCGTGCACACACTTACACTACTGCATTTGCATGCCACACAGAATGCGGCGAATTTATTTGGTACGGTGATTTGTGTTTGTAGCTGCGCATTAAAACACAAATCAGCTTGTTTGCTGGCGCTGCCATATCTCGATCATTGCGACGATATATCTCGTTGTGCTAACAATATTATTTAACTTTGAACATAACAAGCGTTTTTAACATATATAAATAATTCAGGACTGTTTTTGTTTGTAACTAACTGGGGCCCTCGAGGTACATCATATTGCTCTTTTAAGACGGCGTTGTCAGACACCACATTCAAACAACTCGCATGATATTTTTCTGCGCCACAATTTGAACGTTTTTCGAAATATTTTTTTGTAAAAACCTTGCTCATTCCAAAAGTCTAAAAGTGGAACAACCAACATAATATTGCATTAATTTTTTATATGCATATAGTTAATTTTGTTGCTTTGCGAATGTGAATGGCAAAGCAATGTTTTTGAATAAGCCATTCACAAATAATTTGCGACACAGTGGCAACGCCAGTTGGCTTGCTAGCTTTAATTCTGGCTCGCACTTCCACGCGACGCGTTGTTAAATGTTTGTCGCATTTTTATGTTTTATAATTAATACATAATAGTCGGCGTAAGTTTGTTTTATTGTATTTAAATAGTGAAAAGTGTAATTTGTTCTTGCGCTGACTTTGTCGTGTGTGTTTCGTTGTACCCTTTTGGCCGTCGTCACGTTTTGTTTTTTTTTGTATTCCTTCTACCGAATGTGCGCTGCATGAACATACACATACATGTATGTATGCACTATATGACATAGTAAATTTAATATATATATATATATATATATATATATATGTTAAAATTAAGCGGTTTCAGCACAGCCCTTCGGCATTAATATTAATTAAATAATTGAATGCACCTGTATATACATATGTGCATTTCAGTCAAACAATAGTACATACGTTTGCTGCTTCGACTTGTTTGTCTATGTACAAATATTCGTACATACATATGCACACAGCTTTTGTTTCCTTCTACATGTTCTTGTAGTCAATGGGGGGAGTGTGTGTGTGTGTGTGTGTGTGTGTGTGTGTGTGTGCTCCTAATTGCTTATGATTGTTGTTGATCCTTTGGTTGATCCGGCGAAACATGAGTTTGGCATGTATTTTCAAGCTCTAGCTTATATATATTAACATGTCCATAGGCGAAGGGGTCTAAAATCTTGAAATCTTTTAAAGTTTCTACCCGAACTCAATAGTTTTTACACCACACATGTAAATTAGCAGTTTCAATCGGATAGTTTTCATGGTATGCTTCTGAAAAATGCGCATCTCTTGGTAATAATCCAAGATCCCCCCGAGATCTGTGCGACAACACGGACATGGCTATATCGACTCGACTATTGCTTTTATAAAAAGTAAGGACAGAATACTAAAAATAGTTATATAGCTTAACTAACACTTAATATAAGCATAAAATGCTTCAATATATAATCTTCAAGTTTTTATCTTTGGATCCTTGAAGGCACTGCCTTCTGCTACAACATGAGCGATATACACAACAAACATACAAAGGGCAACGATAACAATTCGTCCCAAAATAAAATAAATAAACTGGATAGTGATGAGGGTGATGATGACGATGTTGTGGAAGTCGTCATCGTTGGTGATGAGGATGAACCGGCTAAAACAAAGTTGGAAAAAATAAGGGAAAACTTGCCATTCATAAATAGAGTGATGAAAAGTTTTCGAACCCATCTGACCCCGGATCAGTTCAAGAAGTTGGAAATGCTTAAACAATTACTGGCACGAAAGTAAGTATACATATACGATGAGAGTTGTGTTCGCAAGGAATCTGAACTACGTTCAAAACAACACGCACGTCTTACTCAAAGGTCGCGTCTGGAACGTCCTTGAGCGTAGACGTATTCTTTCGGACAAAATCCGTTTATTTTTTGGTGTTGCATAGCTAATTACCTAATAATATGAAAATACCTGCTTTTTCATATATTTTAGACATCTTTCTCAACAAACTATTGCTAAAATTCAAGGTGTATTGGCCAAACTCAGACTTCAGTTTGAGGGGGTAAGTTCTTATCTATTAGATTGTGTAAGCAATTTTGCAGTAACAATCAAATTGTTCATTATTGTTTCTCTTTTGAAATTGGGCAGCGAACAAAAGCTGCACAAGGACTCTTGCTCCTTTATTTGACAGGTCATATTCTTCTTAGTTTATGTGGCTTTAGACATATGATTATCGGTGTTCCGCCAACAGAACTTAAACTTTGTTTTTTCTAAAAAATTTACATTACTTAAACTAAACAGAACTCGCTCCGCTTAGGAGTAAAGTGTAAATATATTTTTTACTTTTAACATTTTATCATTTTTTGGTATTGCGGGAGTCGTCCATTTATTAACCCCAGTTGTCGTAAATAAGGAGTTTCTCGCAGGCACAATCCGGCGCTGTGGCTTAAGAAAGCTGTCCATTAAATTCATTTAAAAAGAAATTTTTTTGTTTTCAATAGAAACGCAGACGGCTGCTTATATTTTCAACAATTTAAAAGTGTAAAATATGATGTTCATGATTGAGTGCATCACTGTACGTGTGTTTGCACTCCGTTACGCACATCATGATTACAAATATCAAATCGGTTTTGATATTCGTATGTCGGCATATAATTTATTTTTACTAAATGATTACATATTTGATGCGTTTTTCGGTTGGCTGAAAAATTTGTAAAATTGTGTTTATGTCCTGATATCTGTAAATTAACAGATTTAGAGAAATAAAAACTTAATTTATGTTATTATATTTTTTGTAGCGTTTCGTAGGAAAGAGGACTGACGTCCCTCTAATGGATGAAACTGCAGTTAAAGCTGGAAAAAAAGGCACTACATCGTTAACAAGATGTGAAACTGCCGTAGCCCCTTGTTCTAAGGAAAATTTTCAGCGAAGGGTCAGAGAAAACTCCATAGAATGTACGCAGAACAATGATACAGGTTACTTTTCGAGAAGATCCAATCCGAATACTTCTACTAACCACGAAAATGATGACGCACCAGAATTATTGCAAAAATCCAATCCAAGTCTTCCTACGACTAACGTCGTACAACTAAAACCAGCAGCAACAACGGAATCTGTTAAAAATTGTCCTGCTGCAACTACTGAGTCAGCTGGAGCATCTCTGGAAGAGGCACGCAAAAAGCTTGCTGCACTACTCGGAACTTCTGCTAACAAAAATGCGCCATTTGCAGCTGCTGCTCCTCCAGCACACCCTTTGGCATCGAATGCTAATGATCCACGTAGACGCTTGCCTCAGTTTTGCAACGGAACAACAGACACCTTGGATAAGGAAATGTTAAATAACAATATTAATTTAATTTCACTGAATATGCCTGCAGCTGCGCCTGCAATGCCAATACCAGGACTCACAGCTGGTCGACCAGCAAATAAACCACCATTGCCAGTGCCTCCACCATCCTTGACAAATCCAATAAATACTGTGGGAATATGGAATGGAATTGAAACTTCGAACTCTCGCACAACATGTCATAGTGACTTCCTAGTTGATACAGCATCACGTTCAAATAGACTTAATATGTCTGTTGCAGCAGCGCCTGTAAATTTAAATCCAATTGCTCTCACAGCAAGTTTATCACCACCTGCATCGCAAATTCCGCCAGCGCCATCAATGAATGCCCATATCCCGGCTAGATGGATCGGCCTTGAGACTGCCAGCTCGCGCATATCCAATGGTGATATTCTAGGAGCTGATGCAAACATTGCGCACATGAGGCGTGATGTAAGAAGTGGCCCAGCACAAAGTCGTAATCTAAAATTTCCTATAAACAGTATTTCTTCGGGACAAAAAGTTCCAATAGTTGCCAATCAAAATGCACTTAATGCTACGACGAATGCTGGTCGTCGCTTTAATGGCCTTTCCATCAATGGATTTCCAACCAGCTCGAATGAAGAATCACGTGCCTTTACAGTGCCGTCAAACAACGAAACGCGAGATCCGCGGATGAAGCATGGCAGTGGCATAACTAATCAGTTACCAAATTCACATCTACGTGGAAACCCATGTAATAATCCCCGTTGGCAGCATGACAACGTGCCTCCATCGTTTAATGAACCGAACTCAAGAAATGGGTTTGAGGAAATGCCCAGGCCACAAAATTCTAACAATTTCAATGGCAACGCTCAGCCGTGGGCGAAAAACAACAACATTGGAGGTTACAATGGGCCCTATAGAGGCGGCTATCGTGGGCGTGGACACGGCCCCACACATAGCTCACGCTACCATGCTGCAACTCAGCAGCCGCCATCGTCTAAGTCCCAAAATGAACCAAAAACTTACAGGGAGCATAGAGAGGCCAGAGCAAGAGCTGAAGCTGAAGCAGCTGCTGCAGCTAAAGCCAAGGCAAGAGCTGAAGCTGAAGCGGCTGCTTTAGCAGCAGCCAAGCAGGCGGAAACTGATAGCTTTGTAGAGACTTCTACGCCGACATCCCAGTTCGACACATCATACCGGACAGTAACGTTAAATGCCTGGTCAAAGAAATGTAACTTCAAAATCCCAAAGAAAAGTGATAATAATAAAAATGTGATTGGGGATGATGCAAAAAATAAGACTACCAGCAAAACCTGTGATCGTGAACAAAAAGATAAGGAAAAGCAAGATGCAGAGAAGGATACAAATAAAGATGTGGAAAAGGAAAGGGAGAAACGGAAGAATAAAGGTAATGAAAAAGATAAATCTACGGAGAATATGAATGAAAATGTCAGTGAAAAAATCAAACCAAAAGAAAAAAATAAAGAAACGATGGATCAACTGACAAAGGCCAAGGAGTCAAAGAAGTCTCACAAGTCTTGCACTGTAGAAGAACTTGATAAGAAGAAAAATCAACACCATTCTATTTCAAAAAAGCATATAGAAGAGACAGTTCCACATAAGGTAAATAAAAATAAACAAGAAAAGGCTAGCATGGAGAAGGAGACTTCCAAATCAGGCAATGATTGTGAGAAGCTTAGCACAAAGACAGACCCAGGACCAAGAGTCATTTCAGCTGCTAAGGAAGGCAACAATGTTGAGGACAACCCCCTTCCGGAAGTCACTTTAGATGCAGTAGAAGAAAATGGACAATCTGATTCAGTGGCTTTAATGAATGTTTCTAAGGAAAACAAAAAGGATGAGAGCGACCCTTTTCCGAAAATCACTTCGGAAGCAGTAGAAAAAAATAAAACAACTGCTTCAGAAACTTCAATGAATGTGGCTAAGAAAAGCAAAAAGGATGAGGGCGACCCCCTTCCGAAACTCACTTCGGGAGCAGTAGAAAAAACTAAAACAACTGCTTCGGAAGCTTCAATGAATGTGGCTGAGGAAAGCGAAAAGAATGAAGACGACACCCGTCCGAAAGTTAATAATTCAAAGATTGTCTTGGGACTCAATGCACGAGTGGTAAAACCCAATGAAGATCAGCCCATTGTTCAGGCTAATGATGACAAGCCTGACGCGGCAAATGCCACAAAACCTTCGGGTTTTGCATTGCCACAGCTTCAACGGATTAAACATCGGCGCTTTTCCATTCCGGTCAGCGCCAGCAGACCAATGGTAGAAAAAGTGGATGTAATTCCGAATTACAGCCCAATGTATGAGGATCTGCAGGAACAGCATCGTCAAAAAGAACAGCACGAAAAGACCACGAGAGCGTTTCGTCCGTGCAGAAGTCTGGCTCACATGTTTGAAAAAACCAGCGACAATTGCACAGTTTCCACGCAAAATATAATCACGGGAAAACGACGTACTCGTGTTTGCGAGCAGACTCTAAACGAAGCGGAACTAGCTCGAACTGCTTTTAAGCACGCCAAGCCAGGGCCCAAAATAAGTGAACAGCAACAACAGGACACGGTTGTAAGTGGAAAACGCAAACGCGGTCGGCCACCCCAAAGAAAAGCTGCTTCTTTGGCTGAGGAATTACCCCCTCCTAAACGTGCATGCCGATCTAACGATACTACTGAAACGATAGAACCCACCAGCACAACCACCACCAGCACCATCACCACCGCGACCAGCTCCACCACCACCACCAAGTCAACAGACAAAAAACCACGTCGCTCTAAGCGCAACGAGTTGGACAAGCTTAACGAAGATATCGCCGCGATGTACTATGGAGATGAAGTAATGCGCGTTAGTGGTCGTCGCGCTTGTACGCTGGCCAAAAATGCTACAGCGACTGCGACTATAACTACGGATGAATCAGACAGTGGCTCTTCCGTTAACAACCACCAACCTAAATACTTTACCAGCAATACAGCTCGTCGTGGGCGACCCTTTAGTGGTTCTTCAAGGGGTGGCGTCAATCGAACTACCGTCAATAAAATACAGCAGGAAGAAGCTAAAATAAAGCGTTGTGTCGTTAGGCTTCAGCGGCATAAAAAGCTAAATGAAAAGATCTATACGGAAATAAAAAACACCAACAAAGAGTGGCATACACTATCCAAAGCGGCGAGTCTCTGCGTGGTTTGTAATAAATCCACAAGGACCCCATTATCGCACTATGTGCAACATCATGGCGAGCTGTATTCCGCCCGCTTTCCCCCAGGTGTGCTCGAAGAACTAATCGCATCAAATATGAATCGTCCTGTTTATTCCATATTGGAAAACTCTACACGCTACTGTCATACATGTCCGTTTTGCTTTAAAACGCTATGTATTACCTCTAACAGCTGGATAGAGCATTTCGCCCGCCATACGGGCGAGTCCAACTATAAATGTTCTAAATGCAATTCACCCCAGTATCGTCCTGGACACATTGAAAAGCATATATTAGGCTGTGTGACCGGGGCTCAAGTGATTGTCAACAATTATTACACTGTTCGAGTACCCTGCCGTGCCCACGTTTGCCACCTGTGCAACTTTGTGCAGTTGAACCACAAAAATATCATACTGCACTATGAAAAGCATCATGGGCTCTTTCGGGCAGAAGCAGGTGGTAAAATTATATCCATATTGCTTTACCAGCATCAGGATGTGAAAAAGATATATTCGACAAGTGAAGCAGCAGTTCTAGAGCACAAGCAAAGAGATTACATTTACAAGAAGTTTACAAAAGTTTATAAGTATGACGACAACAATTCGTGTAGTAAAAACAGTGCAAATACCGACCAAATAGATGTTAAAAATGAACCGCTGGAGCAAAATTCAGAAGAAGATACGCCTGCATTGTTGCCACTGGAACCATTAAATGCTACAGAAGAACCGGTGATTATTATTAATGCAGCTCTCTGCTCGGAAGAAGCTATCAATCCAGTTGAGCGTGAAGAAGAAACGGTTAACGTCGAGAAGACCGATGTGAGCCCAAGTAGCAGTCAAGAAAAAACTTCAGAAGCTATTGACGCCATTATCCACGAAACGCCCAATCTACAAGATGATCTATCGGGCATTGGAAGTGAAGGCACAGCTGAAGATCCACAAGAAGAAGACGATTGGGTCGATGTTGAAATAGAAGATGAAGTTAAAAAAGATGATGCACCAAAAAAATCACTTTTCCAAAAGTTCAACACATTCGTAAACAAACTTTCGGTAAAAACCGCGACAAAGCGTCGCAAATCCAGAGATGCCCGCAGCACTTGCAGTGAAGGCAGCGAAGGTCTAAACGAGCACAAAAACCGATTGCCTAACAAAAAGATGCGGCTCAAGGCACCCGTATCACAGCAAAAAGCAGCTGTCGCAGCTTCAGTGCCTGCTGCAGATGCAGCATCCATTCCAGTCTCGAAAACACTGACAGGATCTATGACCGTCAAAAACGTTGGCTACAGAGTATACAATGATGATCAATACGCTTACTATTGCAAGACTGAGGGCTGCAACTTCCTATTCTCCAATCTGGTGGAGGGCTTAGAGAATCATTTTGCTCAGGATCATCCAGAGGTACGCTGGAACGGTCAATGCAACATTTGTAACAAGCTGGTCGAAGCGAAATCAGATAGCATATCAGCTGAGCTGATACACATGGTTAAAGTGCATGTCAATCCCACCAATACCAAAGAAGAGTCGTCAGGCGACCAGCCGCCACTGGCTGCCGAGCATGTGCCTGAGCTGCAAATAGAGCCAGAGCGCACTCTGCCCAAACTAACTGTACGTCGATTTACTGGAGATCGCCTAGTAGGCAACTTTGAGGACACAAACAACAATGACTCAATTTCAAATAGCACTAACGCAAACCTTGGCGATGTAAATACCAACGCTATGCTGCGTGATCTGCTGGTAGCCGAGCCTCGTGTACCCCCCAACAACCAACAAGTGGATTTAAACGAAGCCGGCCTAAGTGAGTTCGTTAGCGCCAACCCTTCACCAAATAATGCGGATAGTATTGCAAATAACGCTTCAGAGCTGGGACTTTCCATAGGTCAAGTATATAGCTTAACGGATACCGAGTTTAATTTACCGGACGATAGCGAACCGGTCATTACCAGCGAAGCGATTTCGCTCCCACCAGCCCAAAACGGAGATTTTGTGCTGACACAAAGCATAACCACCCAGCAATACGATTCAGTTCCTCAAATTCACATAGCAATTTCGCATCAGGCCACAAACGTTGCAATGGATGCGAGTGAAACCACAAAAGACAATGCGAATTCGTTGCCGAGCAGTGTTACTCCTGTTGCTTCAGAGGCGAGCGCCACTTCAGCTGCTACCAACAGGAAACAAATAACAGCTGATAGATATCGCTGCATGGACGCGTCTTGTGATTTCGAATCGCTCACCGTTTTGCGGACACGGCAGCACATGGATTTCCATCGCTATTGCTTTGGAAATACTGATTATCTGCGGTGTGCCTATTGCTCGCATAAGGCTACCGATGTCGATTCTTATATAAGTCATGCCATTAGTGTGCATAATTTACCATCCGATGTGGACGCACTCAATGATCGTATACGTAGCGAGCTCAGCAAGCGTAATCAACCCACCGAAACAGTGACGTCAAAAACTGCCGCTCCAACCGACCCAAAGTTGCTAACAAGTACAACCCCAGTGCACAAGGTTATAAGAGAGCTGATTTTACCGACGGGAGTTAGCGGTAAGTAAAAAGGATATTCCAAAATCAAAAGCTTTGTTTGCCACTCTAAAACTACTAAACATACTGTCACGTTACTTTTACAAGATATAATTTAAAAGAAAAGATAACTGATAGTGGAAATTGCTAATAAATAGTCTAAACAAATAGGAGAATTTAAGGTACTTAACCTAATCTAGTTTTGGCCATTTTAAGATTACTATTTGCTAAGCAGTGGAAGTAGGACAAAGTATATATATAAAGTATAGCTTCACATACATATAAAGCAACTTGTTTTGATTCTAATAATATTCATTCATTTCTTTTAGCCGACAGGGTCTACGCTTGCCCCCAGAAGGATTGCAACGCCAGCCTCAATGAGAACGATTTTGTAGCTCATGTCATGTTCCACATGAATAGACTCGCTGTGAACGTCCGCTGCAAGCATTGCAAGAAACAAGTCTTTGAGCGACCCGTACAGCTAAAGCTGCATCTGGAAAGATACCATCAACGGCATAGATATTTTTGTGGTTCATGTTTGGCAACCACAGTGGATGTATGCCAGATGGAACAGCATTTTAGATCTATGCACAAAAGCGAATATGAGCACGCGAAACGTCAGATAGTCGAAACACAGCTGCCCGGCAACGACGGTATCTACTGGTTATGCTTATTGGGGCAGCCGAGCAAAGAGCGAATGAATGAATTTTTTGAATCCTTATCGAGTGAGCTGGACAAGCGTAAACGTGGCAACAAACTTATTTATCTGCCTTCGGAGGTGCATTCGCTGCCACGCCAACCTCTTTTCGAAACACCATTACAATGCGGCTCTTGCGAGTACAATACAAACCTCCGCTATTACTTCAAAGCACATTTGCAGGCGCACATTAATGCTAGTATTATTTCCGCCTATGGTGATGGTGAACGTGAGCGAGATGCAGAACAGCAGCAGCCTAGCGAGAATAACGCAGCAGCAGAGCCGCCAGCGTCGTCTAGGTCCGTGTCAGCGTCGTCCTCGATAGCCTCGTCCAGTGCATCCGAAGCGCCTGCGGGCCACATTGTCAGAACACCCAAATACAGTTATGTACCAGAATCTATGCGCTATGTTTGTGGCGTAGCTCCTTGCAGCATGACATTTCTGACAGAGCGCGAATTACGAAAACATCTTACCACAGAACATTGTTATAAAGATGTCTTTTACTGCCGGCATTGCCATGAATCACTGCGCGGACACTTGAGCATGGATAGCGTTCTGTCGCATTTGTCGTGGCACAAAAAATACATATACCATTGTGGCGCCTGTTCGAATTTCCAACTCAAACGCGCCACTGTGGAGAAACATATTAGTGAGAAACATGCGGGCAAGGATGTGCATGTAATTGTGCAACAGCGCAGCGAAATGTACACCAGACGTGGAGCTGCGCGTTGGCTGAAAAAGCGTAAGTAGACCCTAAACTATACACTCTAGCTATGAGTTAACAGAAATCTTTTGCAGCTCGTATTACGAGATCACCAATGAATGAGGATTTTGTGTGCACTTTATGCCAGAAAGTGTTTTCAAACTACGCACAGATGATGAGCCATGCCGTCATCACGCATGATTGCAAATGGCAATATTCATGTCCATACAACTGTAACTTTGGTTCCAATGAGGGCATCGAATTGATACCGCATATTTTGCGCGAACATCCCAATCAGCCCGTGCAGCCCACTCAAGTATTTCACCGCATCAAGATCAAAGATAAACTTACGCTGGGCTTTTACTGCACTAGTTGTTTTGTCGTATTCCCGACATATCCACGCATGAAACAGCATTGTGAAGAGAAGCATCAGTGCGGACATCAGCATAAGTGTCCGCACTGCAATTTTTCGCATTCTTCGGAGCGCAACATTATGCTCCATATGCTGCATGATCATCGTGGCCTGGGTGGTCTAGCTATACAACAATTTGAGCGTGTGACAAATGATATATCGGATGCTGATTCGTGGACGGAAGGCAGTCCTATTAAGCATTATTCTGATGGAATGGTTATTGTAGGCGGCATGTCGGCAGCACTTGCTCCGATGGCGTCTGAAACTGAACCAGCTACTGTAACTACAGATCCGGATGCTACATATGCCAGACTAGCTGCTACTTCGTCTATCGACGAAATTCAAGTAATATCCTCGGATGAGGAAGACAATGAGGTGCCACCCGTAAGTGTATATGTATATGCTGCCGTTTCTATTCATTCATTCATTGATTTTTATACTTTACAGGAAACTATTGAATTTGGTTGCACCCATTGCCAAGAAACGAGCCATGACGTAAAAGAGCTACACATGAAACACTACCCAATGAAGCATCAGGATTTACCCTTCTATTTCAACATACAGCCGCAATTAAGATGCTGCATATGCAAACTATACACGGCCAGTGCACGTAGTTTACTCAATCACATGTTGATTATGCACAACATAAGATATCTTGTTGCCTGCGATTCGCGTCGCCCTCGGGAATGCGCCTATTGCGAGCACAAGTTCGTTGATCATCAAGAGCTGGCACAGCATATTAGTAACGCTGGCCATACGGCCAACGACAAGAAGCATATGGTCGATTTTGAGCTAAATTTACTGCTAAAATTGAATTCAGGATTATCCAGTGATTATTATCAGTGCAATGTGTGCTCCATAATTTTGCCAACCCAGGTGGCCATGGCACGTCATGGCTCTGCGGACCATAGAAAACCGGCGGACGTATTCTGCTTCCGTAAGCTAGCAGTTGAGCTGGTCTTTCACTGCCCCTTCTGTATGTACGCCACAGTGAGTGAACTGGAAACGCTGCGCCACATGATGGAGCACTACAAGAAGTTCAGCACCTGTCACTTTTGCAAAGGACCACAAGAGGGTGGCTTCGATCAATATATACAACATTGCTATAGCTATCATCGCATGGAAGTGTTCCGTTTTCGCCAAGTGCATACATACGAGGAGCTTGAAAAGTTCATGATGCAGTTATTGTATCAGTTTAAGAATGGTCTGATCATTAGCAAGGCCAGTCTGCGTTATACGCGCTATCATAATAGTGCGCCCATACGTGAGTTGTACGAGGATCTAATGCGCAAGTCACAGCAGCCACCGATACCACGTATCGTGCTTCGTAACAATATCAGAATGGAGACCACAACAGGATCTTCAGCTAATGCTACAACAACGGCTGCTGCTGCTGCTGCTGTAAACGCCAACAGGATTACACAGCGTCGCAAAACACTTAACACTGAAATTTTCCAGCAAAGAACATTTACTGCAACTGCAACTGCCACCGCCGGACCTTCAAATATGTCAAGACCAACCAATGATGAATCACGCTTGCGTTTAATTGAAAATCTTATGAAACGTAATGCAAGCGGAACAGGCTGTGTAACCATTACAAAACTGCCAGTCAGCCTGACTGTGTGTGGAAAGCCAACTGTACAGGCCCAACAAACTTCAAACGCCATACATTTACGCGTTCCACCGGCTCCAGAGTCCACGAAAACGGCCACAGCCACAGTCAGCACAGCGCCACGCATTGTCAAGCGCCGAAGCACCCATATTGCCTTTTTACATTCACCAAGCAAACAGCAAAATTAGACAGCCGGTAAAAAAAGCTAATACACCAAACATTATTAACCCGGCAAGATCATCCTTTTTTATGTACACTATCTTATTTTTGGCAAAAAATTACGTTCTAGGGTTAAGCATCACACAACATACAATTCCAAACCTCGAACTACTTTGTAGTTTGGCATACACTCATAACTTAGATTATCGACCGCAAAACAGATTCAGATTTGAATTCAGCCAGTGGATATCCGCAGAGTCAAGGATCAGGGTTTTATAGAAACCAAAGAAAGTCAAGAATGCAAAATACTTTGGACATGGATCAAAAAGTTGCGGGAAGCCTCTATATCGAACACAAACACCAACACCAATTATACACATTTTCAAACACATCAAAAAATAACTACAAATAAAATCAATATCCGGCCAAAATGTATTTTGTATGCCTTTGTTTCGAAAAAAAAACACATACACAACCGAATTCAGATTGACACAGTATAAGCATAAAAAGAGTATTAGAAAGGCGCCTAGTTAGCTGAACTTTCTATTCATCTTTTCAGGGGGTTCATTTATGGTTGTGCTTTGAAGGTGTTGCTTAATTCTGCCACAATTCTGAAGAACAGTCCAGTCGTTCGTAATAATTATATTATAATTAGCTTAAAAAAGTGGCCATATGTTTTGGATATTGCACCAAGTGAACAGACATATACTCTTTAATTTGATATAATTGTAATATTAAGTAAATCTACAGACCAACGGGCACAGCAACTGAGCCAATTTCAAAGTTAGCCTCGACAATTCCGTATCACTCGAACTGTGTATATTGCAGTGTGCTACTTGTTTACACATTGTAAGATATAATCTATGAAATTTACTTTTATTTAACTTTTTTTTTTTTTTTGTAATTGGTTAAGTTGCACTTGTTGAATCTTGAAGGACGCTAAGAAGAGCGCGCTATAAATACTGAACCATGATATCATAAAAATGATTAGTTATTATCATATACTATTAACATAGGCTATGCAACTCTTGTACTACATATGTTGATTATATTAATCAATAAAAAATAAACGAATATTACTTAATTGCGTTTGTATTATTGTTATTTAGTTGTTTGGTAAATGCCATTTGAGAAGCTTGGTATCACCACTTAGCATAGGGCTCTTTTTTGTTAGGTTTCTCACTTTGTAGTCTAGCGAGAATGGTCTCTACTAGTTATTTATCCACTAAGATCAAAATGGCATCGATGGCCAAGGGTGGTGATTCTCTGCTTGATTTCTTTCTTGTGATGATGGTGCCCCCCGTGTGGTGAGCGGGTTAGAGAATACCACCTCAGCTGGTCAAAGCTTGTCGTATAAGGCGACTAACAATGGCACTGGGTTCTTTCGAAACCAGTAGGCCTTAAAAGGGTTGTGCGTAGGGCTTGGGACCCACCACGTAAAACCACAATTCCAATGAAAGAATGTATTTACATCAGGCCGTAAGCCGATAACGGGTTGTTATGGCCAGTAAAGAAGAAGATGATGGTGCCAAGGTAAACCATATACTTGACCACATCAAAAGTATACTTTTCAACATCAATCTGAGAGACCAAAGAAATCTCTCTGTCGCGCTCTCATTTACTGCTCGAGCCCCTCTGCCAATTTGCTATTCGTGGGTCTTTACCGGAATTCGGCGCAATGTAGGACTTACCAGGCCAAAAGCCGCACGGTTAAGCTCCGATCAGTGATTTTGCGCATGGCTTTAGTCGCTCAAACGCACTCGACTTATATGTAGTTCATATGGTAGCTGTTGCATATATTGGTGTCACTTCTCTGAAGGACTGGGCAATTATCGAGCATGCTCCAAGTCATTGCCGCTACTAGTTTTTGTGAGCGTTCGCGTGATCATTTATCTCTTTCGTTTTAGTGGCAATTTTTATACCCTATGCACAAAGTGTAGATTTGTGCAATGTATGTAACAGGCAAAAGGAGGCGTGGCAGACCATATGTGCCATGGGCAAAAATGATCAGGAGCAATAGATTTCCGTTGAATCTATCAACTCGAAACTCCTCAGAGATGTGCGTCGTGCTAATCTCTATCTTTGTTTAAGCAATTTTAAAATCGGATAAATATATCAAAAGTTTTAGTCAAAAAAATTTGTAAATTTCACTTCCCCTCGCCAATAAACTGCTTCAAAATTCCACTACATGTAAATATGGATGCATATGAGCTAGAGTTACAAAATTTGTGTGGAGGAGACTCGTGCGATCCTAATCGATAAAACTGTATCCACTACCCCAATTGATTTACCTTAATTACAGCCACACCTCGCAACATATTGATTTGAAAATTCACATATATTTATTATATTATTATTATATTATTTTCAAAATAACCAACTTCACAATAGCAAAATGTTTACAGTCATATCGATCATATGAAAAGTGATATAAAAGTTGATACTTCCGTTCCCATTTTACCGTACTTAGTGTTTATAAAGGTATTCCACTGTCGGGCACCGTCCCGATTGTCAGCATGCATTTTTTTTTTTCTATTTTGTGTTTATTGCATACTAGTTAATGATTCAGAGCACAATTATTTCGAAAGAATCCAATATTAAAGGTAATCCTGCCTTACCAGAGAAATGGCGAACGTTCGCGCAATATGCGTAGTCCATGTCGCTGCCATTCTCTCTGCGTTATCCACAACTCACGTGCGCTTTCCAGCACGGACATAATGGCTGCACCCTTCCAAGCTACTATGCCCGCATCCATGCCTTTTTTAAAAACATTTACCTCCAGACCCGACACCTGTTGGCTTATACGATTCTCCAGCCAAGCAACCAAGCCCGGCAGCTTTATACTGCTGCCGACTAGCAAAATGGAGCCAAACATTTTGCGCTTGGTCTCAAAGCTAGCGCAACGACCAACCGCACGTATAATTGCCATATCCAAAGGCAAAATTTGACCACTATTGTTGTAGTACCAGACATTGGCGACATTGTTGGACTGTAGCAGGAGTTGTTGTTGCAGCGGGTTGCTATTGCTGCTAACTGTTGTATCATCCTGGTCTACGACAATCAGATCTTCGTCAGCATCGCCAGTGACTGGCGGTGTTGGTTGATTTATTGTTGGACGTGCGGCGGCAGCTGCAGGCTCGGCGCCGCGCATACCATTGCGACGTGTCGTCTCACGCAAATACTCGGCATCAAAGCAGTCTTCACAATCGTACTGGTCCTGTGCCAGCTGTTGTGTATAAACTGGACGCGCCTTGCCAGTTATATTGAGCAGCTCGGTGTGAAAATAGGCCATGGGCGCCATTATGGCCTCATCGCCCACTTGCAATGTGTAGCGTAGATATTGGCCATTTTGCTTACGCAGCGTAAAATGCTTTTCCTGTGCACCACAAACATTTGCATGTAAATGGCAAAAGCGCTCTTTCAGTTCGTCCATTAGACGTGCATCCACATAGCTGTCCTGCACGCTGCACTCGCGATAGGGGAAGCCACACTTGCGCAAGAGCATAAGCAGCACCTGATCGATATCTCCACCGCCGTAGCTCAGACGGACGCGCGTATCCAGCTGGGATATGCCATCCTCGATGCAGGCAATGGAAGTCTTTTGTGCCCCTATGTCTACAACGCAGCCGTAGCCAAGGCCGGCGCCATAGGTGGATGCAACGCTGTCTTGTACTAAAAAACAGCGTTGAAAGCCTATGCGTTGCAGCAGCAATGTCATAAACTCACGTAAATGTCGCCTTATATAAACATCATTCACAACTAGCACGGCGCTGTGTGTGCACAAATCACGTAGCGGTATTTTTAGACGCTGCTCCAAGGCATAGGACCAAATGCGCTCCATGTGCATGAGTGTTGCCTGCAGCGAGCCGCCCTTGTCCTTGTGCACGTTCAGCTCGCCGCGCTGTATGGGAAAGTGTATGTCATAGTCGCGTGCCTCAAACGCATTTAAACGCAATATGTGCTCGTCGTAAAGCACTGTGGAATGCCGATCTACCCAGTTGTGCTCATCCTCAGCGCTTATATGCGCCGGTGTGGGTATTTTTTCCGCTAAACTGCTACGATTGAAGTGAGCCAATTGCTGTGGCGGCGTGGCCACGCGCAATCGATTCTGTTCGTCGACAATGCAGTGCTGCAATATGCGAGATACCGCCAGACGCTGCTCCTCAAACTCCACTTGCAGTCGTGCGGGATTTATGTTGTCCAACGGCGGCAGTAATGCATCATGATGCGGCCAATCGCCTTCGATGTGTGTGCGTTTGTAGGCCACGGCATGTAGTATGGTAAGCGGATTCAAATCTGCGGCACGTCCAATGCGCAAATTTTGAGAGCCAGGATGTATAATTATAATCTTAGGCGCTTCTACAGGCTGCACGGTCTGTGGCTGCGGCTGCGGCTGGGCTGCTTTTACGGCTGTAATCCGACCGCTGCTGGTGCTGCTAGCACGCGAACGTCTTTTGGGATTGGATAGATTTCGCATTGTACATTACAACTGTTGCGTTTTGCTGGCTGTTGCAAGTTGCAATACTTACTGCATCGCTTGGAGTACTGTATCTGTTCATGGATCTTAACTAGTATGGGAACGCTAGAATTGTAAAAAAAAAGTATATAGCCGGCAACATTTTATTGTTGCGCTCAGTGTGCACAAGTCGTGGATTTGCGGGCTAGTATTTTTTATAGTTTTGTGCAGCAATGCGGTCACACTGTTAACTTTAAACTCGTATAAAATATGTTTTATCATTAACATACAAAGAGTATCAAAGTAAATTTGTATAAAGTAATTTGTTACGCTTTGCGTGGCAGAGTCATAATCACTAATGTTTAATTTAGTTTTAAGTAGTTTGCATATCGTTTGGTATTTTATGTTAAAATAGTCGGTATTTTTTGTATGACATGGTAACTCTATTGCAAATCAACGTGCTACTTGCGTAGTTCGTCATTCTTTAACAGTTTGCTCACAAATTAAAGCGAAGTTGTGAAATTACTAGCAAAAGTATTATCACAAAAATTTAAATTTTAGTTAAAAATGTCGCAATTCACATGCCTCAGCTGCGATTTGCGTTTTGCCGACGGCAGGATACAACGTGACCACTACGAAACCGACTGGCATCGTTACAATCTGAAGCGCAAGGTGGCCCAGTTGCCCCATGTCACAGCCGAGGAGTTCCAGCAGCGCGTGCTGAGCGCACGCAAGGATACAGAGTCGGCCTTGGAGGAGAAACAAATGACCACGTATTGTAATGCATGCCGCAAGCAATTTGGCAGTCAAAAGGCGTGCGACAATCATCTTAATAGCAAAAAACACAAGGAATGTTTAGTGCGTTTTAATGAGAAACAAGCGGAGGTAGCTGGCTGCAGCGGTGCAGCAGCAACAACACCAGTGTGCACCAAGAAAATCATAGAGCCACGTCCGCATCCAGCTTTGGCCGCTGCAGCAGCAGGCAAGGGCCGTTTGGCATTTGCACAGCGCACAGTGTCTATGGATGAGGATGAAGCTGCTGCTGATGATGACGATTTCGAAGATATTGAAGTTGAAGAGGTGAGTGCGCATCATTGCACTATTTGCTCAACCATTACTTACACATACATACATACACACAGGTGGACTCCGACGAATGGGACAAAATTGCTGAGAACCCGCTTACCGAACGTGATTGCCTCTTCTGCACGCACAACAGCGACGATTTAGTCGAGAATCTTAAACACATGTCTGTGGCGCATTCCTTCTTTATACCCGACACAGAGTTTTGCACAGATATCGAGGGACTGCTCTATTATCTGGGCGAGAAAGTGGCTAACTACTTCATTTGCCTTTGGTGCAATGATCGCGGCAAGACTTTCTATTCCCTAGATGCCGTACGCAAGCATATGGTCGACAAAGGCCACTGCCAAATGTTGCACGAGGGCATGGCGTTGGCAGAATATGCTGACTACTACGACTACAGCTCCAGTTATCCAGATAATGTAAGTGTTTTATTATGCACGATACAAACTATGTTCGTATATATATAATGCCCTTCATAATTGTAAACAGCAAGAGGGCATGGACCTTGATGAAGAAGTGGTGCCTGAACTTTTGGATGGTGATGAGTATCAGCTGGTGTTACCCTCTGGCGCCGTAATTGGCCATCGGTCGCTGCTGCGCTATTACAAACAACGTCTTAATCCGGAACGCGCCGTTGTCTTAAAGAAATCCGACAGAAAACTGCATCATGTGCTCAGCGAGTATCGTGCTCTGGGCTGGACCAAAACCCAACAACAGGCAGCTGCGCGCAAAGCTAAAGATATACATCTAATGAAGCGCGTGCAGTCCAAATGGCAAATGAAACTAGGCATGAAGGCCAACAAGCTGCAGAAGCACTATCGCGCACAGATCTTGATCTGAAGAGCAACGCCGCCCGTGAAAGAAATTCAAGCGATTTTTGTTTTGCTTAAATTAAGCATTGTTTTCTTTTTATATTCTACATATACATACAAGCAATTGTTCTTCAAATAAAATTACATATTCTTTAAATTAACAATTAAATAAAATGTATTTTTGATTTTATATGTAGTATATATATATATATATATATATATATATAATATTAAAAATTATGTTGATAGTGATACATCATATAAATATGTTTATAATATAATTTTATGATTAGTAAAAAAAAACTGCTTAAACAGTAAAAAAAAAAATTAAATTATTTGGATAATCGTCTAAACCAAAAAAAGTGCACAGTTCTTTGAGCTGCTGGCTGAATTTCATGTCGAAAGCTAGTGTTAATCGACCAAAATTCAAGAACCTAAACCTAGGGGAAGGAGCTGAGTTCTACAAAGTTGGTCGTTAAAGAGCAGCCGCCTCAGAGCCTTAAACGAATGTGTATTCTAAATGAAATTGTTATGAGTATACTCTATATAAAACTGAAATTAATTTCAATACTTGCTTCGGCTTATCATAGCTCCCACGTAAAGTCTTAACCTAATTTTTTGTTTTAAAAATCATAAATAAATTCAATCCAAACATATTCGAACTTCAAACGAAATAACCAATTCAGTGGCTCAATTTAATGTTCATTTATTGAACTTCTTTTTTAGATAAAAGATATTAATACATTAAAATGAATTCGATTCGAATTCGTACTTTCTTCAAGCAATTGCTTTAGATTGCTTGCTGATTATAATGAATATATTCATTGAAGACTCGAAGAAATTTAGAGTACACTCTTTAAAGGCTCTCTCAACTCGCTTTCTCGCTTGAAATAACAGCTCTCAGTTGGAGTCATATGCAAATGAGTGATGTGTTCCAACGGTTTGTGGCTTGTGCTTTGTGTGTGTGTGTGTGTGTGTGTGTGTGTGTGTGTGTTTGATTGATTGATTGTGATTGATTGTGAGTGTGAATTTTAACTAGCTTGATGTGAGGCTGCATGTTGCTCTATATACTATTAAAATGTGTATGTTCTTGTGCGTGGATGCATGTGGCTGTGTAAATAAATAGCAGTGTCTGCAAAAAAAAAACAAAAATAGAAGGAAAACTAGCCTAATGTATAACTACAGGATTCTGTTGAACACATACGCCCACCATGGGCGATGACGCATCGCTGCCACCGCCACCCGTTGTGGAGCTGCCAGCGCTGCTGCCAGGCGTTGTTGCTGCCGCGACAGATGAGGCGCCGGCTACCGCCGTCATATTCCCACGCCGCTGCGGCATTTGTGTGAGTGGAGGTGCTTGCGGTGCCGTTAGCTGCAACGGCGGTGGCGGTGGCAGTGGCAGGTATGTGGGCAACGGCAGATTACTCAGCGAAACCGAGGCAGCGCCAGCGTACAGCGAGACCGGATGCGGCTGATAGAGCAGTGACGTATAAGAGCCGCCGCCAGCAGTTGCACCGGGCGGTTCACGTGCCGCTGAGGCACTTATAACGCTTGAATCGTTCATCATAAGATGCGAAGCGGCGGCAGCCGCTGCCGATATATAAGATGGTGTTCCATAGCTAAGATGCGGCTGTTGTTGCAGCTGCTGCTGCTGCTGCTGCTGTTGCTGCTGCTGTTGCTGCTGCAGCTGCTGTTGCTGATGTGCGGCGGGTGGCGACGGCAGCATGAGCGAGGATGAGCAGGAAGAGGAGGAGCTGGTATTGGAGCCTACTACGCCATTGTGCTTAATAAAACTGCTGTGTCCAATAGCTCCGGGAATTGGTCCACGACGCATGCGTCCATTTGGTGGCTGATTCAAGCGCCTTGTAGCCGCTGCATTTGCTGTTTCAACTGGCAGCGACATTGGCGGCATTTGCGTATTCTGCGGCGGATCACAGTCCATGGCGTGCGGATAGCTGTACATTTGTTGCGCTGCTACTGCATCATTCAATAAGGCGGCTCCCAGCGAATGCGGAGGCGGATTATTGCTAAGCAATGCCTGTAGTCCTTGTTGTGCCGCCAATAAGGCAGCTGCCTGCGTCTGTAGCTGCTGTTTCTGCTGCTGCTGAGGCGCTGCTCCTCCTCCAACAACACCAAACATGTTACGGCGTCCATTGCCATTGTTGTTGTTGTTGCTGTGGTTTAAACTATTCAGACTGTTGTTGTTATTGCTGCTGCTGCACGGCTGCGTCTGCAGGCTCAGCGAGGAGAAGTTGTTCATGGCCGAATTGGTTTGATTGAACAGCAGACCTGTAAAGTACGAAACATAAATGTTAGCACAATGTTAAATAACAGCGAGTTAATAGCGCGCAATACCGTTACAGCAAAATATGTACATTAACAATGTAAGTAGTAGACTGTTACTTTGCTCTCTTGCTGGCTCAAGAGAGAGAGAGAGGGACTGCTCATCGACGCACAGTGGATGCATTTTGCTTATTTTTCGGCAAATATCATAACTTTTGAGGGAGTAAAGATATTTTCAAAATTTAAAATGCATAGAACTGAAGCTTCTGCGATACACTGCGATAAATAAGCTGTGTATAGATGGAGCTTTCGATATTAATACTGCAAATGTATTATCTTTGCATGTCATGAAAAAATTCCATGTTCTAAATTATGCTTATTTTTCAATAAATCGTCCTCGTCGAAAGTTTGTCTATCTGGCGAAAGTGTGTGCGCTAGTATTAAAATGGGCTCCCACCATCTTGCCAACAGATTTTCAAAATTTTAACGATTTATTAAGCAATAAGCACATTTAATAGGTTCAAGGATAAGGTTATACACGTTTGGTGTATATAATATCGAACTTTACTACCGTTTTTTGAAGCTTCTTCTTTTGCATTTTAAATTTGGAAAATATCTTTGCTTCCTCAAAAGTTATTATTTTTGCAGAAAAAGAAGTCAGTTGGATCCACACGACGTAACGAAGCTGAGTTTTAAGTCAGCAAGAGCGTAATTTATAGTTGCGCACAATTTAATCAGAGATGTAAGTATACTTCGTATTCAAGAAATGCTCTTTCGTGTATGTCGGTAAGTTCTTTACTTTGCAGAAATAGCTACCTCGTTCAGTCAGCGTAACTACTATCTTTATATTCTCTAATGCTAAATTTGCTTTAGTTCATGTTTCTGATATCACAGAATTTGTTTTCATTTCGTTATTGATAGTAGCTGCAAATTTTCGGAACTATTTGAAGTGTAAACATTCTCAAGAGTTTGTGCATTTAAAGTGCAGCACAGTTCAAATAGCTCAAAGAATTTCAAATTTTATTAACCCATTTTTAGTCACGTTCAAACCAAATTTTTTTGTTTTCTAACTTGTCTTAAGTTTGCTGTGAACTTTACCGTTATGTATAGTGCTAACAAATTGATATTAGTTAAAGTAACTGAATTTTGGTCTTTCATTTCACGGTCACGTTCGACACCATGGAAATGTTTGCTTCATTTGCGCGCTTCTAACTTAGCTACAAATAGAAAACGCAGCGGTAACTTTTTTAATTTTACTTTTTTGTTGATTATATCATAAATTTTTATTGAAGGATTTTTTTTTTGTTCATTTTAGTTTTTTTTTCTGAATTTTTTTGTTTGTTTTTTTTTTTAGGTTTTTATGTACTTATAATTAGCAATCATTCATAAATTACTTCGTACCCATTAAACTTAAATCTTCCGCTGTTTTATGTTATATTTATATATAAATGCCACATATGCTTGAATATGTGTGTGTGTGAGTGTGTGTGTTAATGTCCGATGCGCACACAAGTGCACTGCAGCTTGTGTTTGTATGTATGTTGTAGGTGTAAGTCGCATGTGTAAGACTTTTCGTTTTTTATTTATATTTTTTTTTTTCTTCATATTTTATTACAATTCTAAACAACTAAAAATGCTTTTCATTTTTATTTTTACGCCTTTTGTTTATAACAGTTTGCATATTGCGGAAATTGTTACTGTTTGTTGCATTTCTTAAATTTCACGCTGCTACAGTTTCAGTTTTTCTTCTTTCTGAACTTTTCAAGTGATCTATTCGTTGATATAGTAGGTCTAGTCTAGAGTCAACGGCCGTAAAATTTCAATTATGCTCGACTCATAAGGTAACTTCAAATGGAGAAAACACATTGTCGGAACGTGAGGAAACTTGGTCAGATATCGTTTGAAGCTTGGTAAAATGAACTATCTCACTGAAATTCTTTCAGGCGATGTCTTGTACCCAGTTTCTTGTCATCGCATCCACGTTTTATCGATATCGACGAAAGTGCTGTTTCCATTGTATTGGAGAGTTCCAAAGTTGTCATTAGTAAACTGTTTGTTGGAAGACAGAAGTTTGCTTATGGAGAGGCCAGAGACTGGCACAGAAATACACTCAGTTTTCCAGATGGCAATATTAGCTGGCATTTTATCATAGTTTTTCAAAAAGATGGCACAATATCCGTAACCATATAGAAAACGTTGTTTTATTCTGGTATTTTTTAGCTGCATACAGCATACACTCGAAATTCGCATAAAACCGTAATCCAAAGTTAGAATATGTGAATATTTCCCATTCAATGAAATTTAGTAAAATCAGCCGTTCAAAAACGTTAAGCAATGCAAAATAGCTAGTAAATTGACTGAGTTGCTGAGATCATTGAGTACGAAAGACGGCGTTTCTAACGTTAACTTGAAATTTTGATAGCTCTTCTAGGCTAGAACTATTATCTGCGAATGTGCACTTGAAGAGCTTTTTCGTTTTTTTCAATTTGTATTTTTTGTTTTGTTCCTTGCTACACTTGTTTTTCGAACATGTTGCTTCTAACATGCTTTGGTTTTGAAATATCTTCTTTTTTTCGTTTTGCATTGATGTTGGTTTTGTTCTTTCTTTGTCAATTGGGTTTTGCATTTTTGTGTGTACTTTTGAAACGCAATTAACTGCCTTTTTTGGCTACACTCTATACTGTTATTGCACTTTTTGTTTTTTGTTTTATTTATTTGCTTTTGCTTATTTTTAAAACCATTGTGTTTTTTTTTTTATTACTTATACTTTTCACATGTTTTGCACAATTAAAGAGAATAATAACAACTTGAAAACAAACGATGCAAGAGCTGCTTTGGTCACACTGTTTTGTTTACATGAATGAGTGTCGGTTGGTTGTCTGTGTGTGTGTGTTTCTCTTGTTGCATCGCTGTTTCTTGGTTGGTTTGTTGTGTTTTTGCGTTTTCTAAATATTTGTTGAATTTCGGTTTTGGCCCTAACTTGTCTATATATTTTAAATGTTTATGTGTGTGTTTTTGGAGATCTCTGCTTTAGATTTCGATTTTAAATCAATTATTTTTGACTTTTACTTTTTTGCCCGCTTTTGGTTTTAGGTTATGCGTATTTTGGATATTAACTAAACTATGTGTGTGTGTGTATATGTTTGTATGTATGTAAATGCAGTTGTAATTGTTTATTTTCGTGAGTGTGTGTGTGAGTGTGTAACTTAGGCGCTTAACTGTTTGCTGTTTGTTTGCTTTTTACATAATTTTCTCTTTAGTTTTCATATATATTAAATTCATGAATTGTTGTTGCTTGGGGGCTATCGCTAAGTCATTTTACTTATATATGCATTTATATACTCTAATTTATGTAATGTATGTATATGTATTTCGTATGCGCACATTCTTTGTGTGTCTGCTGTGTGTTTTGTTTGTAATTAAAATTAATTGATTTCATTTATTACTTTCGGATTAAATATTTTTTTTTTTTTTTTAAATGTATACGTTAGTTTATTAAATGCTAGAGTTTTAGTACTGATTTAATTTTATGCATGCTTTAAGTTTTTTTTTTTTTTGCTTTACTGTTTTGTTTTTCTTTTTTAACGCTATGTTCTCGTATTCGTATTTTAATTAATTTAATATTTTAAGTATGTATATCTCTTTTTGTTTTTTCTTCTTTGCTATGTACCTTTTGCTATTTTTACATGCCTACGCTGTGTTTATCTTTTACAAACTATGATTTGTGTGTTTGGGTTTAACTCGCATTCATTTCACATATATATACATATGTATGTATATGCACCTATAAATAAAAAACTTTATATGTATTGTATATGGATTTGCCAGTTGCTTCTTTTGCCCTGACAATGTCTCTCTCCTATGCATTTAAGAGAGTAGTACAAGTGTGTTGCCAGCTGTAAGCTGTAAGCTTACGTCTGCTAGTAAGCAGCAAGCGCCGCACAGTGGATCCAACTGACTTCTTTTTTTTTTTTACGAAATTCATAACTTTTGAAGAAGTAAAGATATTTAAAAAAAATTGAACATGCATAGAACAGAGAAGTCCTTAAACTTCTGTGATACACTGTGATAAATAAGCTGTGTATCCTTATGCAAGGATAAGACCTTTGGTGTATATAATATCAAACTTTACTGCCGTTTTCTAAAGCTCCCTCTATACATAGCTTATTTATCGCAGTGTATCGCAGCAGCTTAAGGAATTCTCCATTACATGCATTTTAAATTTTGAAAATATCTTTACTTCCTCAAAAGGTATGATTTTCGCCGAGAAAGAAGTCAGTTCGATCCACTGTGCGCCGCTCTGTTAAATAACAGCTTGCCCTGATCACACTATCCTCCTGCCGCTCGCTACTCTTAGTTTACAGCCAGCTCTGCTCTCACTTGAAGTTAACAGCCAGCGCTTTCTCAGTTTGTTGTTTTTTTCTCTTCTCTTTTTACATTTATTGCTTTGCATTGCACAATTAACCCTAGGATGGGCAAAACTTTTGTGACATTTAGTGAACGACGATACATATGATCGATTTTGAACGAATATAAGTCAGACGTGTGTAACATAGGAATATGTCCTAAGGTGTGTGATTGTCGTTGAAATTGAGAAAAAATTAACAAAAATGTAATTGCTGAAAATGTCAGTGATAGGTGGAACTAAGACAACTTATCAGTCCTAGAGCTACCGATGAACTGACAAAGGAAATTCACTCGCTTCTGCAGACAGACAGATGAGGTCACACGCCATCTTATGACGCACAGTGGATCCAACTGACTTCTTTCTTGGCAAAAATCATAACTTTTGAGGGAGTGAATATATTTAAAAAATTTAAAATGCATACAACAGAGAAGTACTTAAGCTTCTGCGATAAATAATCTGTGTATAGAGGGAGCTTCAAAAAACGGTAGTAAAATTCGATATTAATACTGCAAATGTCTTATCCTTGCATGTCATAAAGTACGCTAGGATCAAAATAGACTTCAAACATCTTGCCAACAGATTTTCAAAATTTGAACGATTTATTAAGCAATGAGCACATTTTATAGGTGCAAGGATAAGACGTTTGGTGTATATAATATCGAACTTTACTACCGTTTTTTGAAGCTTCCTCTTTTCACAGCATATTTATCGCAGTGTATCGTAGAAGCTTAAAAAATTCTCTGTTACATGCATTTTACATTTTGAAAATATCTTTGCTTCCTCAAAAGTTATGATTTTTGCCGACAAAAAAGGCAGTTGGATCAATCCCCAATCTCACAAATGAGCAAGCATTCGCATAGAACACTGACTGCTTTGACAACTGAATATTGTAGACTGTGAATTCGAAATAGAATACTAGCACAGCACATACTCACGGAGTATGATCAAATAGCGAGAAGAAGGTTGCAAACTATAAGCTTACTACAATCCTAGGGTAATAAGATAATAAAATCAGTTAGTGAGTATTTCAAAATCGAAAAAGAATTCAGTGTGTGAAAACGGAAACACATACATTGAACGATTTGAAAATTAACAGAGTGTAACTTTAATTAAAGTCCGGCGGAAAAAAATGCCAACTTATTTGAAAAATAATTGCACTAATAAAGTCGAATATGGGTTTGTTCAGCCCATTCTAGGGTTTAACTGTATTGTATTTAAAATGTGTGTGTGTGTTACACTGATTTGCTTAATTGTTGGTTTCGTTTCTTATATTTTCATGAACATTTAGTTTTATATAATTTATTTTTTATTTTATTTGAACTTTTACACTCACAATATGCTAAAACAGTATCGGAAAAGGGACGAAAGTGGTATGTGGAAAGAGGTTTGCTTGATTGTTTCGAGTTTTCAATTCGACTTAACTGTTACACTTAAATTATACTTTTGTTACAAAAAAAAATACAATCAACTTATCAGCGACACTAAAGACCAACTAAATTAGTTGAATGCACTAGAGAATTTGTAGTATTCGGTTAATTTTAGAGCCTTGTAAAACTGCAAGCAAATGAGACCACCAAATTCTTGTACATATAAATGATTTAAAAAGCTTCATCACTATAATGTTGGAAACACAGCGAAAAACAAACTAAAAAAAGACAACTGTGCACTGAAAGCGAAAGAAAGTCGACACTTTTGGACTTGTGCTCTTTGTTTGAAAAAAAACATAAACGTTTGAACATAAACTAGGTAGCATAGGCAAGTTTTTCGAATACGTTTGCTAGCTAATGCACTCGAGCAAGGCTCTACGGAAAATACATTCTATCATTGAGCCCTCAGCGTGTGACAGCGTGCCGGTCACTGTTGTCAATCTGAATAAAACGAAATAGAAACGTGGAAGTACCATTCAAACTTTACAGCGAAAATGCTTGAAAATGGTCATTACACTAAACAGTGTTTAAAAAAAAACAAAAAAAAAAAGGTTAATTTTTTGAGGTACTCAATTTTCAAACTAAAAACTAAGCTGTTAAGTATTTGCTTTCGTCTAATACAATATACCCACAGACACACTCACATAGTTACATATGTGTGTGTGTGTGTGTATGTATAAAAGTAAGATTAAGTGGAACTCTAAATGAAAGGAACTGTTAAATAAAATAAATATTTTGAAATCAGGCCTGAATCACCTATGATTTTCAGCCCTTCAATTTCAGCTCTGAATCCCTAGTCAATGCCCATGCAAAACTCATGATTTGAATGCACGTCGTTGAAAGGGAGAAAGACGACCCGGTCATGAAGTTTCAGGCCTGATACAGGCCATCGCAGAACTGAAGGTTTAGTATACAACACATATATTTATGCAAATGACCCACGTTGTTGCTGCTGTTGTTGTTGTTGTTGTTACGTTTGTTCTAGAGTGAACGCTGCGCCGTTACTTTTACTGTTACTGTTAATGTTACTGTTACTGTTAATGTTACTGTTAATGTTAATGTGTATGTTAGCTTATATATTTCTATTAATAATTATATTTATAATATAAATAAATATATGTATGGCAGTCATTAAGAAAGTCGTTAAGGATTCCTTGCAATTTTTTAGTTTTTGTTTTTAATGTTATTTTTACAATATTTATACTCTTCTTTTAACGGTTTCTCGTACAATACTATGGCCCTAATTGCTTACAAGTAAACCTTTAGCAGTTAATAAAAAAAATAATAATAGATATAGTAGTTAAAAAAAAAGTAAAAGCATACAACACACGTTTCTATATTTAACTTTATATATATATAATTATATATATATGTATATTCAGATCATAGAATGTAAAAACAAAATGCATGAGCATACATCATCTGGAGTCTTTGGATAGTAAGTACAGTTTACATTAAATTTGATGAAAGAGCACACACATTGTCACATTAAAAAAAAATAAAAAAAAAGTTGTGGCAATCTCTGGCTATTTCTTTTATCTTATATTATGGTTGTTGCTGTCACAATTAACAAAACATTCTTTTCACTTACAATTAAATTAAAAGTTACAATGGAATTTTTGTTAACACTTTTGCTGCGCTCTTAAAAGTATGCTACAGTTTTTGGAAGCTGCCGCCCGCTGTTAACATTAACATAGAACTGTTACGCTGCTGCCGCGCGCCGTTAACATTAACATAGAACTGTTAAGCTGCTGCTGTTAGCTGGCGCGCTCTCTCGTTTGCTGTCCGTTGTTCTGTTGCTGCTGCTCTCTTCTTTTCGTTAACAGTTGTTGTCCTGAGTGTGCTTAATTTGCTGTTGTTGTTGCTGTAACAGCCGCTGTGGTTGTTGTTGTTGCTGTTGTTGCTGCTGTTGTTGTTGTTGTCGGTCATCGCCGTTCATCTGCTGCACAGCATTTTGTGTTCATTTTGTCATGTTCAATTTCAACATTTATAGATTTGTGTTTGTTTTTTTTTTAAGTTTAGTTTTTGTGTATTTTTTTTTTTAATATGTAAATGTTAGGGAAATAGAGAGAACATATAATTTAATGGATTAGTAAGCTTTAAATTGCATTAATTTCTGTTTTTTTTTCTTTGGCACATATGTATATTTGTTCTTAGCAAAACTACATTTGACAATTTTGTTGTTGTTGTTGTACTGGTTTTTTTTTTTAATAAAATTTTTATATATAAAATAGCTACTTAAACTTAAAATTAAATTAGTTGCAAAAAATACACAAATAATAATAAAAAATGTATACATACATTCAAATTGGAATTTCTTCAGCTACAACAACAATTGTTTTTAATTTGTTTCTTTTTTTGTATACAATTTTCGCTGCAATTATAATTTATAAAATTTTGTTTTTAAATTATAAATGAATTCATCTCTTTTACACACAATTCTGCCTCTTAAGTCGATAACCAAATTAAATAAAACATAGACAACATAAATATTTTAACTAAACATTGTTACTTTTTAAAATGAACAAAATTGGCTTAAAGCAGGGATCGCGAATGTGACAAGTGACAGCTAACGTCTCTGCTGGCTGTCGTGCCGATCCCGAATTTCCAATCATATTCTTTCTGTTTTTGTAGTTTATATTTGGAACTCAGAAATGTGATATCTTGCAGAATCCGTTCAACTCAAAAGCAAAAAAATTTAAAATCTTCAAAATTTTGGTGACGCCCCTTATGGCTTTTTACAAATAACACTATGCAACAACAAAAAAAAGTCTGTCTAAAACATATCTTTTCGGGTAAATATTGGGTCGCTTATTTCGAATGCGGAAACCATTTTGGATTTTCTAGCACCGTTTTCGAATTATCGCTATTTCAAAAAATTCGAGATTTCGAAATGAATTGTCCATTTTTTTTTTGTACGAAAATTGAAAATATTCCCAAATTAGGGTTGCAATGTTCGCAAAGAATAAATTTATCGAATTATCTCGAATATCGGCGCTCGACATTCCAAAATGGTTTTCGTATTCGAAAAAAGCGACCCAAAATTTACAGGAAAAGGTATGTTATAATCATAGGTTGCATATTGTAATTTGTAATCTGAAATCTCTTTCAACACAAGAACAATTTTTCGGTAGGGCAAATATCTTTTTAAGCCGATTTTCTGGCAAAAGGAATTCGTAAATGTGTCAGAAATGTTTTCGAAAACGTAGTAAATCTAACAGAAATGCAGTTTTGAAGAGAATATAGATGAAGTATATACCAGAGCTCCCGAATAACCGTCATCCTTTTCAACGTGTCCGCAAAAAACTGTTATTGCCGGACATAATGAATAGTGTTGGTAAAAAACAAGCATTTTTTTGCCTTTTCTTATCGCTCAGGATATTTGCTCAACCATGAACACAACAAGACCGAGAACACAAGCGCAGCGAGAAAAAGTGTTCGGCTCAGAGCGAAACCGAGGTAAATCATTTTTGTTCGGTTTTTGCAGCGAGCAGACCGCATTGAAAATAAGTGTTGACTGTTATTCGGAGACTCGGGTATATGAAACTTAAGGCAAAACAGACCAGAGATTTATGCCTCACAGCTGATGAACTTTTAAAGGGCATAATTCTGTATTCGATAGCATGACTAATTTAAGTAGAGAGGAATCACCGACCGATAGTCGCACTCGATAACAAAAGTAACAACAAAAAAAAGTAAAATAAAAGCACATATTCACATAATATTCATACAATTATAACAAAGAAGAAATTAAAAGTAGAGTATAAACAAACAGCAAACTATTTACTAAAGCTACAAATACATATGCATAAGCTTATACATATGTATGTATAAGATGTATGGGTGTTTGTATGTGTGTTTGTGTGTGTGTGTGTGTGTGTAAGATAAACAATTCATGGGAAATTATACTACAAAAGACAAGCATAAATGCTGCAAAATCATATGACTAACTCTATTTTGTACTAAACGAATCGTTCGCGAATAATTCTCTGCTAGTAATGAAAACTTCAAAAACAATAAACACAAGAGTTGCTACAATATATAGTCGTAAGAGCCGCTACTTGAGGTTAGGAGAGTTAGGATTTTAGCATGCAAACACAACTGTTACTCACCATGACACTGTGGATCGACGATAGGCGCGGCTCCGACGGGTCCACCACTACTCGCCACAAGCGGCAGTGATTGCTGCTGCTGCTGCTGCTGTGCTGTCGATGCGCCAACGCCAACGCCGCTGCCCATTGGGCCACTGCTACTGCCGCTACCGGGCGTAGAAGCGGCCGTTGTACCGGCCACTAAGCTAGTTGCACCACCCGTGCTGCTGCCGCCAGAGCCTGGCCCGCCGCCTCCGGGCCCGCTGCCACCGGCGCCAGCATTCGCTGTGGCACTGGCGCCGCTCGTATTGGTCGACTCGTCTGTGGTGCGCTTGAAGAAGTTGTGTTGCAAGGCATAGTATGGTGTGACGCGCGTTTTGGGATCAAAATCGAGCATGCGCAAGATTAGGTCCTTAAATTTCAAGTAATCGGATACGGAATGACCGGGCTCTTCAAGCCGTCGACCGCCGGGACCGCCCGTTTCGACGCCAAGTATGTCGTGCAGCTTACGTGAGCCGGGTGGCTTGTACTTGCGGCCATTTTGGTTCTTTTTGAGAACGTAGGAGCCATCGGTGACAATCTTGTCGAAAAACTTGCGCGTCTTGTGCGCCTGGTCGAGCAGATACTTGGGTGGCATGCCTAGAACCTCAACGATTTTATTCATCTGATCTACCTCATTGCAGCCGGAAAATAGCGGTTCCCCCGTATGCATCTCAACAAGTATGCAGCCCAGTGACCACATATCAATGGCCAGATCATATTGTATGCCCAGCAGCACCTCTGGCGATCGGTAAAAGCGTGACTGTATATACTGGTAGATCTATAATGGGCAAAAATTGAAGAGTATTTAAGTTAAAGTTAGCTCTTTGCTACATATAGCCGGCACACTTACGCGCTGTCCCAGCTGACAGGAGCTGCCAAAGTCGACTATCTTGATCGCTGAACGCTTTGGATTGCAGAGCAAGATGTTCTCGGGCTTCAAATCACAGTGAATTATATTCAGTTCGGGCGTGCTCAGGAACAGCAACGCCGTGCACAATTGTTGCGCAAATTTGCGCGTTAGGTTCAGCGATACGCCGCGGAAGTTTGTGTTACGCAGCAGATCGTATAGGTTGTATGACAAGAGCTCAAAGACGAGACACAAATGATTGCGCCACATAAAGTGACGCTTGAGCTTGACTGTACGAGAGAAGGAGAGTGCATTAGTATCGTGTGTTGTCGATCGAGAAACTAAAACTTACCGATATAGTATTTATTTTCAGCATCCGCACGATTCATCATCTCCAGGAGTTTCACTTCAATTTGTGCCTGATTTAGGAACGGTTTTTTATTTTTTATTATTTTGATCGCCACGTGACATTGCTCCTCATGATCGTAAGCTTTGACCACTTGACCGAAACTGCCTTTGCCTGTAATAAGCGCAATATCGAAAATTACATCAAATTGAGCAATTGTGTACGAAGTATGCCCCAAAATCCTTGAAATCCGTCTTATTCTAGGATGTGCCTGAAATCTCTTTCAACCGAATTTCAACCCAAAGCAATTTTTCGCTATGCCACATATCTTTTTAGGCCGAATTAACTCAAAATGCAATTCAACTATTTGTGTTCCACGCATTTTTTTAAGAAAATGTAAATGAAATTTTAGGCAAAACCGTCTAGGGATTTCTGAAACACACCTGATTATGCGAGTCGTTTGAGAAAGAAGATCGTAACTATCAGTTACTTTGATCAAACTCCGACATGGTAATCAAGAGTTTCATCTATACATTTTACTTACTTAACTAAGCGGCAATTGAAAGAGAAAAAAAAAAAGAAGACGACTCTCATAGGAGCGCCCCTTTAAACTTATGCAATAGTTATACGCACCAATTAACGAATCAATTTCATAGCGATCCAAAAACTTTTCGCCATTCTTGATTATATAGTCATGATTATCGTCGTCATAACCATCGTTATATAATTTGCGCTCCTTTTTATTTGATGAGTCATCATCGCCCTGTGTCTGCTGGGCTCGACGTTTCTTCTTCGCGTAGTACACCTGTTCAGCCATTACATAATTATAAAATATGTATTAAAAAAACTAAAAACTACAATAATTTGATACAAAATCCATGATTGTTGTTTAAAATTGACATTTAAATCCAAAGGGATTTCGATTCCGAATCTGAATATTTGAAATGAATGCGATCAATAGAAATCGGAATCGAATTTGTGTGCAGACATGTTTATTTAACATTGAGTGCGTTCAGCAGAACTGCGCTTGAATCTGCTGCACATTTCTAAGCACATTAATCAATCATCAATCAGCTTATATTAAAGTGATTCTACACCGCCCGTCGGTCTTGAATGTCACTAGTAATGCTCAAAAGGCATGTACACTGGGTAGATCTATAAGGCACGTTAGTGCCCATTCGCTCAGTTCATGAGCCTAAAATAGCCAGTCAGCCCAACAAAGTCCTCCAAATGTTTGCGGATGTGGTCATAGAAGCTGGTTTTGATGACTGGCCAAATACGTAGAATACATATTCCACATGCATTTCTTCTTCGCTTTTGGGCAGTTATATTTGTGAGTACACGTTCTGCGTTCTCTTGTCCTTCAGAAAGTTAGTTATATTTACGCTTTAGTTACATTTTTATACCCTGTACACAAAGTGTAAAAGGGTTTTATAGATTAGCAATGTATGTAACAGGCAAAAGGAGGCGTGGCAGACCATATGTTCCATGGGCAAAAATGGTTAGGCGCAATAGTCGAGTCGATATAGACATGTCCGTCTGTCTGTGTTGTCGGCACCGTTCTCGGAGACTATAAGAGCTAGAGCAAAAAAATTGTACCAGAAGATGCGCATATACTGGGAAAAATACGACTTTACGTTTACGAATTATGTCGATATCTTACCCCTTTCCCCCGTGACAGATTTTCGCGGTTTTAACCCACACCATAAAAGCTATCCAATTGACTTGGCACACTGTAGTGTAAAAATCTAATCGATAGACTAGCAATCAGGGCTCTAGAGCGAAAATCTGGGCTAGTGGTGAAAATTATACGATTCCTCCCATAATGTCTTTTTGGGTTATTTCATTGGTACTACCACTGTTAAGAGTCTATTGTATCTAAATATATTGCACCACTGGAGAATTCCGAAACCGGGGGAAAAAGTATCCGACGTGATGCACCCCCTTTCGTTTGGTCTGCCAAGCATAAAGCAGAGTTAATTCCAATAAACCATAGAATTTCTCGAATTTGTACTGTTTTGGCAATTGTTGCTCAGCTTTCTAAAAATTACCTTATTTCTTGGCTACAGGCTATAAAAACTTTGGGTTTTTAATTGTTTTAGTAAACCTTGGCTAGCACCAAAGCCTTAGTTGAAAGGCTAACTCGGAATGGTTATGTACTTGAACCCAAACAGTCGCAAACTGGTAATTTATTTTCTACTAGTAATGAAGAGGAATAAAATTGAAATCAAATTGTTTTCGTGAGCTTTTCCTGTTAGTCACAATAGAAAAATCCTAGGGGTACCTCCTGGTTCGAACTCTCTTTATTTTATTTTTTTAATTTTGATTTTACTATTTTTTGTGCTAATAATTTGTTAAGAGATTAGTGTAGAGCGGAGAGAAAGAGCTATATATATCGAAATGGCCAAACCCCTTAGTTTTAATTTAAATTTATATAATTTTAATCTCCAATTGATTACTTTTACTACTAGAAGACTGTCATAACTGGAAAAACGTGATTTTCGAGTTAATGATTATAAACTGCTTCATGTTGTGTAAATGTGTGCGTGAGAAGGGAATTTGTCATTCTTATTGCTACTAGTTTTCTGCAAAATTGTATTTTTTGAGTTTTGAGAGTCTTCTAGTAATGCGCGATATGCGGAATGCACCTATTATTGCTGAAAGGCATACATACACACCACATATACAGAAAGTGAATGAGTACCAGTTTTTAGCCAATACACACACCCAATCGCATTTAGCCAATACCAGCACCCGCGCCTAGCTCTTCCACTTCATCAAAGACAAATGTAAACATTACAAGCCGGCGTCGCCGTCAGCGTCAACTTCACCCTCGCCATTGCAAGCGTCACAACTCCCGCCGCCGTCGTGCTCATAAAACTCCACCATCAACTCACATGGCAGAGCAGAGCTAAACCAAACCGTTGCTTTGGCGAACAAATTTGATATGCAAGCCACTGGAAGTTGGCCAAAAAAGTTGTTGCTAACGTGGCATGCGAGCGGCGGTGCGAGCGAGAGCGCAGACTGCGTGTGTGAATAGGAGCATGGCTTTGCAGCGCGCTGGCTAGTTTCACCAATGCGCTCTGCTGTTTTCAACAACACCGTCAGAGTCAAGAGAGTGAGAGAGCGCGAGAGAGCGTGCGCGCGCCTAAAAGACTGCTGTACGTTGTAGAAAATTGCGTGGGGAGCGGCAATAAATGAACGAAAATGGGTGTATGCCGCTTTCGCTTGCAGCTGCGCAACGCTGTGTGTCTTGTTGTTGGCAATGACGTTTTGAGGCCAACAAAAGGCTAAGCAACAGCAGCAGTAACGTCACGTCAACAGCAACAGCAACAGCAACAATAAAGCTGCGCCGCGACGTCACAGTTAATCTGCTCATGCCATGGTATAAGCATTAAAAGGTAAGGATAACTCCGTCGACGTCAATCGCTGTGTAGCTCAATTTTCATAAGTTTGCTTTGTCAAACAACAGTTATGCATGTATGTATGTGTTTGAAACTGTTTATGAGTGTACATAAACACAATAGAGTGTCTCTCTCTCTCTCTCGCGCTCCCTTAGGCGGCAGAGTCATCTTACCTTAGTATTCTTATACCATAGCTCATGCTTAACAGTCTTGTTCTGTTCGCGCTGTGTGTGTGTGTGTGTGCGTGTGTGTGTGTGTGTGTGGTTTCGCCGGCGGCACACATACACATAGCTATTGTGGAAAATCTGTAGCATACCGCACAGCGCACGCTGCTGCTTGGCTGCTTGATAAGCCAAACAAAAGGGCCATAATCTATAAAGAGCAGAGCGCGTTAGTTGCAGAAAAGAACGAAATGCACTTAGTCTGCTGAGCGGAGCTGAGACCAGATGAGAGCAGCTAAGACTTGCTGACCTCCAATAAATATAATCGCCACTTTCCAGGGGAATTATCTTAAGTACTTAAGTACGCCGTAACGATTGAAATTAATAATGCAAAATATGCCGTGTTCATCGAACAAAGAAGATAAACTTTAAAACTGTCGGTTTGAGTTCTTGACATACAACTTGCAACTATTGCAATTGAATTTAAGCTCAAAAACATTGGAAAGTGGACGATAAACGCGCATTCGATAGAACCATAAACTCTACGAGCGTTCTCGTAGTCAACCGTGTCCGTGACCGCTATCACGGTGTGAAAACGCCGCAGCATAAGGCCGTAACGCGGTAACGCTTTATTATGCGAATCTCTTTATCATAAGTTTTGTTCGGATTCTCAGATTTTGTTTCTTTTGTCAATATGTTTATGAGTCGCTTTTTTTTTATAATTTACTAGATAGTTTGGGCGCGCTTATGACTTGACTTGTTCGAGCAAAAAAAAAAACTAGGTCATATCAAGTAAAACAACAAAATGGCGACAGTTGCGTTTCCATGCGAGCAACTTTGATGCTTTGTTTAGAACTTGGCAAAGGCTTTTGAGTTGCGTGTCAACGTCAGGCAGGCGGCGACGACTGACTAGGCGGCAATGGTAATGGGCCAAAGAGCCGCCATTGGGGTCAAGGCCAGTGTGGTGAGGGGGGCGAGTGTGATGTCAAATAAACCGTTAAACAAAACAAGAAAGAAACCGTTGAAAAGCACGCGCTTTGTCGTCTGATCGACAGCCAAGTGTCGAATGACTTGGCCAGATGTCAAATGGCTGTGGCAAACACATACAGTTACCTACTAGTAGCTGCATCATATATAGATCGAGTATTAATATATAAAATGCCAATCTATGCCAACTTTTCAATACAGACGTTACTACGGAAACAGCTCTGGCGACTTACCTCATTGATGTGCTTGTATGTCTTTATCAGATCGACGCTCAGCTTGCGTAACGGCGCTGCGGCCGGATCACGAAAATGTGTGGGTATGCGCGCCTGCATGGCTCGCACCTCCGATGAAGACGAGGGACTAGAGTGCTGCAAGGTTGGTTGGTACATATAGCATGTATGTATAGTATATTTACGTATGTATGTACTTACATGATGCATGACATCACGATGCGTGGCAGGCAGATCCTCTTCGCCCACAAAGCGTCCATAGAGTGGGGCATGACGTTGGCGACCACCGCCGCTACCACCACCGCTGCCCTGCGTTGTGTCAACGGCAACGGCGCCCGCACTGGACCCATATGCAGCGGATACTACAAAGATATTAAAAGCACAATTTATTACATGTATATGGTATATGGCGTATATATATGGTAAGCAAGAGCAACAAATGTGGTTCATTGACCGATCCCCAAGATACCTGCATGTACTATACATATAAGCAAGCACAAAACCTGTCCCAGCTGATGCCAAAAATTATATTTAGTCAACAAAAACTATTACACAATATTTCATACAAACTCACACTTACACACACACACACACATACATAAGCACAGCAATTGTAATATCTATTCTTATTGTTCTCTACCGATTGTCTCCCTTTGAGAGCAGTGGCGCAGCTAAAGGTAGTTTCGGATCTTCAATATGAGTCTAGAAAATCCTGCCTAGAATTTATTTTTTCGTATGGGCCTTTATACTGAAAGCATAATGTATAATATTTATTGCAAAACCCTCGCCGGCACCCCATCGCCCCAAAGCTATCTACGCCACTGATGCAAACAAAAACAATACCATGCAAATCTCTGTCAGCAGCCACAAGTGGCACATAACCCAGTCCATCTGCGTATGGCGACAAGTTGATCTAAGGTTCTTAATATTCGTGCAAATTGATGCATTCCACATGGTTAAGATGCCTGTTAAGATTTAAACTAAGATCCTTTGATCCTTTGTAGCTTAGTGGAAAACTATGAATACAAACATATCCTATAGATTATATTTTACGTGAAACAACATTCTGTCAATATGATTTTTGCCATCGATTGAACAACACTATGAGAGCTAATCTGTTGCAGCGCCATCTAGTGGCGATCAATTAAACGACATAGAATTTGTTGTGTTATAGCGCCACCTGTTGGCGAATTTCAACAGAATTGTAAAGCCTTCTTGAAATCAGTGTTGCCAATTTAGTTTTTTTTTTCTGCTGAATCTTTTTTGCGGGAAAAATTTGAAAACAGCTGTCAGCGGGAATTGCAGCTTTTTTTTAAAGTATGTTTATCTTTATTTTATGTAAACATATAACAATGAATTACGTGTAAAATCGCGAAATCTAGGAAAAAAAAATAGTCTTGCAATGCCGCAGAAAACGGATGACGGGGTCGCCGACATCAACTACAACAGCTAAAGCGCTCTAAGTGATTGAAAATTTCCATGGAAATGGTACACGCGATGGTGGCATCCCCAAAAAATAAAGTGGTTCTATTTAAGGTGGTTCTTAAGCGAAGATTGATTGACAGAGCATAAACTCCGAATTTTGTGAAAAACAACTAAATTTTAGCAAAAGATTAGAGTATAATACGCATTCTCACAACTTTGTACGTATATCTGTACTGAACCAAATGACTTCATATTTAGACCATATATTCGTTTGGTCTGCAGGAAGGTTCTTGCGTCTCTTCAGTTTGTGTCCGGTAGGTAGTCAGGATCGGCAGTATTCTTAAGTTGCGTTATGAATACATATTATTTAAGCTTACGAACGCAACTTTGATTAGGTAAACTTATCAAATTTGTTTGCAAGAAGGCTCAGAAGAGGAAACATTGACAGAATTGATGCGATAGTAGTCCGAGTTTTTTAAGTATTAAAGATCTTGCAAATCGTGTAGGTACAATGAGTGCTGTAACTGAGAAATTAGGCATTGTTGATGCAAATAGATCATCTAATCAAGAAATAATGCGAGCATATGACTTTCAGCCACGAACCTGATATAAAATACAGTGCACATATGAAAATCGCTATTAGTGATATGGACAAAGAATACACTCATTGCCATGCTGGAAAATTCAAGAATGAAACGGTCGGGATCTGTTGTGCTTTGGAAAAAGTTATATTGCCTCCTCCGGAGGAGCGAGGAACAGATTGTGTTGTTTAACTGTTTCACTTTTTATGCCAGCAGCAATTGCAGAAGCTTAAGGAATTCTTACATGCAGAATCACATTTCGAAAATTATGAATTTTGCCACTCAGCAGTCAGATGGCCCCACTGTGCGACGTAAATGAAAATGCTTCACAGAATGACGGAATGTAAAGCACAACATGAAAAAATATGTAAGCTTGCGAAGGAAAAACCGAAAACGTAATCCGGTTATTTCGGAAAATTATAACGCTCAACGGTTTTTCTCAAAAAAAAAAAAATTATTTCAGTTACGGTCTCAAAATTCAATCGGTTGTTTTGGATAACGGTTACGTTGCGATTACGGTTTCAATCCCTGATTGTTCCACTTGATTTTGTACGACATAAAGAATAAAACTAGGCAGTTGCTGAATCCGGTAACGGGCCCAATTTACTGGCAACTGTATGTTTTATTTTGTGGTTTTGGAAAATATAATTTCTGAAGAATTATATATGAAAATACAGTAGCTTTTTCTCACTGTGTAGGTTTTAGCTAGTTTCGTTTCGTTCTATATTGCAACCAACTTTTGCTCTTACATGATTTGAGTTCCCGTTTTAAAGGCGGCTGCATAATGGGCAGTGGCCCCTGGCCCATTTTATTCCCATCACATTGATATGCTTTGGATTGGTCATTGGTAATCGAGTTGGAGTCGTAGTTGGAGTTTATATTCAAATTGGATGCTGTGCGGCCAATTTGTGCCAAATAATTTGGATAATGAGACGACGACGACGAATGTTGATAATACATTTTGTTGTTACTGTTGTTGTTTTTGTTGTCATTGTTGTTCTTGTTGCGTGCAAAGACGGACGGCCTGTTAAGGCGTTGCATGAACTGCCAGTCATCATCAGCATCACCAGCAACATGGAAGACGACGGCGCCAGAGGCAACAGCAGAAGGAACGGATGCATTCACATTGTTGTTGTTGTTGCCGTTCATTGACTGCCAATAAACCAAAGCTGCCGTTGACATCTTGGATATACTGTGTATATACTATGTAGCGTTGTCGCTTCCGCTGGCCCCAAACAATTCTTTGTTATAACCAAGTACACTGAGAGAAAAAAATGCACTAATTTTGCTCTCGACAACAAGCTACTCGGAGTTGTCAAAAGTACGGAACTCTATAAGTACTTAAGCACAAACACGATTGTTTCTAACTTTATACCGCTTCTTTTTGCTCAGTGTAGCATTTATGTTGCAGTGCAGTTGCTTCCTTCTTATTTGCGTTGGTGTTTTCATACATTTTCATTTCATAATTTATAGTTATATATGGAACATTTATTTTGCTAATATCTTTCGAGTCTTGCTCTTTTTACTTTTTTAATTTCTTTTGAAAAACAAAAAATTAACAAACTTTTCGAAATTCACAGGCTAGCAACAGCTTTGCTGGTCTTGTTTTCGGTCTATATTTAAAACCGTATCGTACGAATTTTAATTGAATTTATATTTATATTTTTTTCAATTTCTTTTCGTTTTTTTTTTTTTTTTTTTTTTTTTTGGCCAAGAAACGACAACTCGCGCGATCTGTGCGTCGCGTGAAAATTGAACGTAAACTGCGGTAATTTTTATTACGGCTCGGCCAGACGGTATCGCCCGAGTTGCCCGCCGAGAAGAGATACCCAAGTCCCATAGACTTCTGTTTTGCTTGGTTATTTATACCAATCTATGGCAGAGCTTGAATGCATTTTTGTCAACTGATTGGCACAAAGTATGCATACAAACACACACTTCTTGCATACGAGTAAATGATACTACATACTCAGTACATACTACAACTATCAAATAGACTTGGATTTTACAGTACATACGAAAAGTAATCAGTCGCCAGTACTCACTCATAAGCAATTGGGATCAGCTGCAAATGAATGAATCTTAAAAATTCCTTTTACAAATTTTAGAAGTTTTCTTTGTGTTTTAATAAAAGTTCGCAAATAACCGTCAAGCATGTCTGCAAAAAACCGTTTATTGCAGGACACAGTGAATAGCGGCAGTTTAAAAACCCAAGCAGCCCGGTTTGCTGCGCATAAGATCAATGCTCAACCAAAAACATTTTTTTTGTTTCTATTCGATCATGTTTTTCAGGACCAATTTTGCAGTTAAAAAACTGCCAATAGGTCTTTTGTGTGCACGCATGCACTTGTTTGCCTGTGTGTGTCTTTAACAATTCACTTCACTTCTAGCAAGCACTGCTGAATTTTCAGGCCTGAATCATGCATTCAAATGACGCCAGCAAAGAAAAAGGCACCAAATGTGAGCGACGCTCCCCCAATTTATTAATTTTGCCACATGTCTACAGCAATTTTACTGGAGCAAAAAAATCATACTGACTTTAAAAAAGTTCGTAGAAAAGTTGATTTGGCGTACTCTATAACTTTTGAGCCTGTAATCGCAGAAAGATGCAAGTAAGATAGCAAAAACCCTTTTCAAAAGTTATATTTATAACAAAAATCCTTCGAGATAAGTTTTTTGTCAAAAGTCCACAGATATTTGCAATATTTTCACAACCTGCTACGAGCGTAATTTGCGCCTCTCTCTCCTCGCTCTTTTAGACTCGAAAAAACTAGTTGCTGAGTTGTGCATTTGCGTATTATATTATTATTAAGAAAAAAAACCGGCAATAGAAGTTAAAAAGCAGTTACGTTTATGTATAAGTGTTAGATTAATTGGAACTCTAGCAAATGAGAAGAACTATAGGAAGAAATTATTTTACACAAAATGCACATTAGTTGTGTCTAGAGAACGATTTCTGGTTCCAAAAGATAACGACTCAAAGCACACGGTGCATATTTCGAGGCTCTGGCTACTGTAAAACGTTAAAAAGAGCTAAATTCACCAACCCAATCTCCGGATCTTATTATCATTTTTTGATATTACACCGTGAAATATTTCAATAGTTTCATGGTGGTCAAAACTCCACGGCCGATGAGTCCGCAGCGCTGTTACACAGGAAAATGTAAAAAAAAAAAAAAAAAAAAACGGCCAATTTGATAACGATAACGATGATGTTGCGTAGCAGTTCTTATGATGAATGATTTGTGCATTATTTAGCCAAGAGATTGTATACTAAACCTAAGCAGCTGAGCAAACACTTGACCAACTGTTTTTAACAATCGTTATAGAACGACATTCCAAATATATCAAATAGCTAAACTCGATAATATTACGGCATTGCAATACTCACAGCTGTAGTAATAGCTGATGCACCGTAAAGCTGAAGTAGCGTAGAAAAGCGTCCATTATCAAGGCATATTCGAAAATTTCCAAGTAAGTTCGGCTATAAGCATTGTAATTATAATTTAGCTGTATCGGTTTACACTAGACCACTTCGCTAGTTCGGAGTCTTTCGAATATTACCGAATAGAAGCCCCACAGCCTAGTACAAATATCTGTATGCGAAGAATATTCGAAGGTAGTTTACACAAAAGCAAAAAATTAGTTGTGCCTAGAGGAGGATTTCCAAAAAGTTCCAAAGTTTCTAGGTTCCAAAAAGACAACGACTCAAAGCATACGGTGCATATTTCGAGGCTCTGGCTACTGTTAAACGTTAAAAAGAGCTAAATTCACCAACCCAACCGGAAAATGAAGCTGCGCGAGCTAGCAGATGCCACAAGGTTAAGTACTGAGCGCACACGCCATATTTTCGGCGAGATTCTGCATATGAAAAAATTATGACTCCGGATCAAAAACACGAACGCGAGCTCACTTCGGAAGCGTGTTTGGCCATGCTGATGCGGGATCAGGTGAATGAGTGCCAGGCAATGGACTGAAGCCGGCACGAGTGCTCCGAAGCGGTCGAGGGTTGCTCAATGAGTCTGAACGGTCACTACCTCGAAAAAGGAAAAACGATCAACAGCGAGTATTACTGCGCATTATTGGAGCAATTGAAGGGGACTATATTTAATATAATTTAAAAAAAAAATTTCGAATAAATTTTTTATTCCCAAGGAGGTAACTTTTCACCTCACCTAGTATGTGGGACCTACCCGGCAAGGGTATAAATGCAAATATGCTCAGGAGAAGATTGTGGCAAAATAACGGCAGAAGTAACAAAAAAGCTAGTAGACTTGATGCCAAAGCGACTTAACTAGGTGCCACAACGAGATGGATTCCAACAAGTTACTAGGATACTTCCATTAGTAATTTAAGTTTTATTTTAAGTTAGTTGCAGTAAATAATTAATAATATGGAAACTTGATGGAATTGAGGTTTATAATAAGCTGTTTTCATAAGTAAATTGATCCCTATATATAATACCCTATAAATTGAAATAAACAGAGTTAAATTTGAACTTTCTTATTAATTTTTTTGCATTGTACGCAGAATTCTGCGACCAAGTGTAGGCGTAACGAGTTTTGGTACATATATTCGGTGTCGTCGAAATGCGTGGAAATTATGTTCTTTAATATTGCTATCAAAAATAAGAAGTCTCTACCCTTAAAAACAATTCAACATTTTCTTGGTTTTCCTTTTTCATGCTTCTACCAGTATCTTCTGCTGTTCCACTCATTACTAATATGTCTAAAAATTAAGCCGTATGCCGAGCAGCTGAGAGAAACGGGGAGGACATGTGGAATTGGTTACGTTTATGCCAAAACAAAATGTCAAAAAATACAAAGTTTGCCAAAATAATAATAACAAAAGCAACAAAAAATGACTGCAGAAGTGACAGCGTAAAGTGACAACTGACAAGCGGCAAACAGCCAACATTTGATGTTGAGTGGAGCGTACATTAACTAAGAGCATCTCAAGAATGATGACGAACCACCCAGCCACCCAACCAGCCCGCTCTGAAAACCCATCCCTATTCTGCTGCAACCCTATTCTCAAAGTTTTGCTCTTTAGTTGTTTGCATGGCAAAGGAATTCGAAATGCACCAAAAAAAAAAACGATTTTAGAAATTTACACTTATTTATAGTTGGCCGTCTGGCTGACTCTTTGACTAGTTCCACTCGCTGACCAAAAATAGTTGATGACATTTTCCGAACGAACAACGCCAAACGATGTGATGCGTCCGTCGCGCACTAAGCCGGCCAATTTGATAACGATAACGATTACGATGATGTTGCGTAGCAGTTCTTATGAATGATTTGTGCATTATTTAGCCAAGAGATTGTATACTAACTAACTAACCTAAGCAGCTGAGCAAACACTTGACCAACTGTTTTTAACAATCGTTATAGAACGACATTCCAAACATATCAAATAGCTAAACTCGATAATATTACGGCATTGCAATACTCGCAGCTGTAGTAATAGCTGAAGCACCGTAAAGCTGAAGTAGCGTAGAAAAGCAAGGCATATTCGATATTCATATATATTCATATATCTGCCGCCGAAGCATGGCTTAACGCTAAAGAGCTGCACAAAATTAAGAAGGTAATGTCGTCGTTGCGACGTCAGCAGCGCAGCTTCTTAACTTTTCATTCTCTTGCGATTTGCAATGAGCAGCTTATGTTATATGTACAACAACGAGAGTAACTTGCGCCTCTCTCTTTCGCTATTTCTGCCTCTAGTATAATCAAAAGTGTTTTCAAGTCCAAGTGCATAAAACTAATTTTTACCACCATAATAAACAGCTTCACAATAGGAAAACTTCTCAATAAGAACTTATCAAAGTTTTTACAGGCATATCGATCCCATTTTACCTTATTTAGCATTTATAAAGAATAAGGGTACAGGGTATTCCACTGTCAAGCACCGTCCCGACTGTCTGCATTAAATATTTTTTTCTTTGAATGATAAAATTAATGATTAGAAGACGATATTTATGCATTTCTGATTACATTGTACCTGATACAATATACACAATGAATTTATTGACGGCTTTATTAATGCGCAACGGTTTTAGCTAGTAATCTATATGTTAAGAGAGATGTTAAGGAGCTCAGCTTGCAAGAAAACTACCACGACTAACTTAATATATGGCAACATGTGGGAGCCTAAGAGCCGGCTCCAGCGATTCTTCAATTATGCATTTACATACATATGTTTCCCTTGCATTGTCTGAAACGGGCAGATTTATGGGCAACAATATCTCTATCTTGAAACTTTACAATGATTTCAAATTCAAAATTTTCGTATTGTGACTCCATCTCGGGTCCATATAGATAAAATAAGACACTTGCATACTTCAACAGAAAAAATTTTATAAGGAAGTAGGAGTTTGAAGCCGTACTACATATGGGTCATGGGGATCACTACATATGATCACAACTGAATTAGGTTTTAGTATGATTTGAAATAAAACATTTAGTGTGCACTCCTACGTTGTATTTGAAGCAACTGGTGGTAGTTTTTTGATGGCAGAATGCACACTTGGTTTCCTTTTCCTGCAGCATCATTAGCCGGTCAATCGATGGTAGCCCATATCAAGGTGTTTGGGCGGGCTTGTTGATAAACCGCTGGTTTCCGATTTGTACTGAGCAATGTTGTAGTAGTGTTGCCCCTGAAGCTTAACTGATCAAGCTCTCCGCCTTCTTCAAGGTGGAGATGTCATGCATTCTAAAGCACTATGTCGATGGAATGCAAAAACAGAATGCATAATTTTTAGCCCCTCATTTTGATTCTATAGATCTTAGGGATCGACTCCTCAGCTGTTTGCAATGTTGTAACAGTGTTGCGCCTAAAGTTCAGCTGATCAAGCCCTCTGCCTTCTTCAGCGTGGTGATGTCATGCATTCTGAAGTGCATCAAAACCGGAATGTATAATTTTCAGCCTCCTATTGAGATTCTATAGATCTGAGCCATCGACTCCTTCAATTTTTCCATTAAAGAGGTAAACTAAGTGGGACTGTATGGTATAGGCACAACCATGACGGCCGTAATTGGCAACCATTTCTTTACCAATTGAATGCATTTCTTTCATAAATTTTGTATTAAGCCGGCGAAAAAGTGGCTTCACTTTTGCTAACTTTTCTTCGTTATCCAACATTTCGTTGTCACAAACATGTTAACTTCAGCTAAACCTGCGACTACATGATCGTCCTGCAAAATTGACAATATTCCATTAAGCATAACAATAACAGGAAATTAACAACACCTATTTCTCAATAACTCTTGATACACAAAAGTGTATTATGTTATAAGAAATTATTTATTTTATATAGCTCATATTTGTAAACTGAAACTGTCCATTTCTTAGAATTCAGCATTTTTAAATATCGCGGCCGGACGTGTCGACTGCACAAAAGAAAATAAACATTTCTTTGAATTTCAGTGAGCAAAGATTTGCGTGAATGATCGATCATAGGAACTGTATAATTTCGTTATATAAATTAACTTATCTATACTTTGTGAATTTCGGTTGGCGGTTTAATATCAATGTTGCTCCTAAATTTGATTAAAGTAACTAAAGGCTTCGATACTCCTAATCGACAACAACGAAGAGACATGGTTAATGCAATATTTTCTCTTTTCTTAGATCATAATACCCTGTACACAAAGTGTAAAAGGGTATTATAGGTTTATGCAATGTATGTAACATGAGCAAAAATGGTCAGGAACAATAGTCGAGTCGATATAGACATGTCTGTCCGTACGTATTTCCGTATGAACGTCGAGATATCAGACACTACAAGAGGTAGAGGCACAAAAATTTACCAAAAGATGCGCATTTACACCGAAAAACCGGTTTACAGCCGCTGCGTTCAAGCTATCATCTCGAAACTCGACAGAGGTGTGCATCTATGTTTTAAAAATGATCGAAATCGGATAATTACATCAAAAGTTATAGTCAAAAATATGCAAATATATAAACTGTGCCAAAATTGCACTGCATGTAGATATGGATACATGTGAGCTAGCGTTACAAAATTTGGTGTGACCCTAAACGTTAAAACTGTATCCACCTTTTTTCAATAGAACCCCCACCCTTCCCCCGCAATCGATTTACCTTAATTACTGCCACACCCCCCAATATATTGATTTGAAAATTGTCACAGATAGATTTTTGATCTACGTTACAAAATTCAACGACATTGGCCCAAGATTACTGGAGTAATTTTGAACCCACTTCCCAATAGGAAAATGCTTACAGTCATATTAAACTTGTATAAAGAGATATAAAAGCAAATACTTTCGTTCCCATTTTAACGTATGCTGGATTTAGTGCTTATGGGGGAAAGAAAGGGTACAGGGTATTCCACTGTATGTATGTACTCTTAACACTCATTCATTTAGGATATTATAGCAATCAGGTTTTGTTTTGATTAACTTACATTTCTGTTTGTTCTTATCCATAACGCCGCCGCTATTCGTATCCTCCAATCTATACATGTGGCGGCTGTGGCTGATGATTATTTTCGAACAAATAATTCCTTTATATGTATATATGTGTATGCTCTCTTTCTATATGTTTATATATATATATATATGTATATATATATATATATATATGTATGTAATAATATTGCGTTGTTTTCATATATATGTTAATATATATATATATATATTGTTTAATGCTTTAATGCTTTAGAGTTAGTATGTAATTTGCGTAAATTGTAAAAATAAGCAATATTTATTTTCGTTTCTTTGAATTTCAACAGAAGTTTTGTAAATTTTTTAAATACATTTGCTTCGTTTTTGTTTTTATTTTAACTATTGCGCGTTTTGCTTGCTCGTTGTTGTTTTGTTGCTGATGATTTCTTGCAGTGTATTCTTTTTAATGTTACTTTCGCTTAACTGAATTTGTTCGTGTTCCATATGTGTGTATGTATATAAATATGCTTTATATATAATTTATATATATACTCTATATATTTATATATATATATATGTTGTATATATTTGTTTTAAATACTTTTCCTTATGTATTTTTGCGTTATGCATATGTATTATTTCTTGTTTCGCGATTGCTGTTTCTTTTTTGTTTTGTTGTTTATTGGTTGGTTTTTTCCTTATGCTTTTTTGCTTTGTTTAAAATTATGAACACACGTTTTAAGTCTTTTGTAGGATTTGCTTTATGTTTTTTGTTTTTACTGATTATATTCGCACAATTGTCGATTTAATTAACCAAACATAGGAAAAGTAACGTTTTTATTGGTAAAATTGATTGAATTTTGTTGCGTTGTTTTTCTGTTTTTTATGCTTTTGCTTATTTACCGTTTAATTTGCACTCTTTCTCTCTCTCTCTCTCTCTCTTTCTCTTTCTTTCTCCCTCCTCTCTTTGTTGCGCTTTATTTGTTGTTGTTGTTGTTGTTGTTGGAGAAAGGGCGCCCACTTGTGTGTGTGTGCGTTGGCATGTGTGTTGTGTTCAGTTGGAGCAGCGGCGACCACACACACACGCAGCACACACTTGCATAAAGGACACGCCAGGCGGCGGCGGCGGCGACGAAAAAAAAAAACAACAAAAAATTAACTGTACACGCACATACGCTTACAAGCTGGCTGCTATGAAACACAAACTTTTTTAAGTTATCGTCGATGTTGTTGTCAACGTTAGTTTGCTGCTGCTGCTGTTGTTTTTCTTTTTGTTATTGTAGAATAATTTGCACATTTTGCAAAGAAAAAAATACATTAAATGCGAACATTTGATTAAACGCACACACAAAAACAAAATACGAACGATTTGATTGCTTTTGGCAATGTTTTACGAGAAATGCATTTTAAAACCACATTGCTTGCAATTGTTATATTTAATTGCCATTTTACAACAATTCGCACTAAATGAATTCATTTGTTGCGCTACGTTGAACGACGTCGTTGGCGCAGCGCTTGTGCCGCTAAACTGAAACTGACAGCAGCGACTGTGGCTGCTTTTGTTTACAAATTGTTTTTGTCAGCTGCGGCGGCGGCGGCGACTGCGTTGGCAGCGCTGCCAGCTGTTGGGTAGGCGTCTGCTGCGTTGCTGCTTACTCCTACGCTGGCGCTCTTGTTCTTCTTCTTCTTCTTGTTGTTGTTGTTGTTGTTGCTTGCTGCTGACAAATCCAATTGCATTTACAACAAATCTAATTGGCTTTGTTGTTGACGTTGATTAGATTACTTAGTAGTTTTTTTTATTTTCCATTTTTGGTAGTAACTGTAAATATAAGAACAAAAGAGCAAAAATTAGTAATTCATTCGCATAAAGATGCTCTAGGAAACAACGCAAATATTCAATAATTTGCGCCGCAAAAAAAATATGTTTAAAAGAGACACGCTCACTGAACTCTCTCATTCTTCTGCCGCTCTCTCTCTCTCTCGCGCTCTCTCGCTCTTTCGGTAAACCTGGCTCACGCTTAGCTTGGCAGCAGCGGCAGGTGAACGAACGACAGGTACGCATGTGTTTGTCGCTGTTCTTAAGCGTCACACTAATACTTATGCAGTCAGCGGCGCCGTCACACATTCACTGCTACCCAGCAAACAATTTCGAAGGGTATTTGCAAAACTGTGTTGTAATCGAAAATGTTTCGTTTTCTGCAAAAATATGCTTTTGCTTTAAGCTGCTTATGTGCTTAGAGTGTTCAACAAGTCTACGAAATAATTATATAAGATTAAAAAAAAAAGTTTATTTAAACAAATTTTGTTAAGTGTCGATTGGTTCATACATAAAATTGCCACCGAGGGCGAAAGAGGTTCATCAAATTGTGTCTTTTTGTGACGATGGGGGAGAGGGAGTCCAAAACATGGCCTTAATTTTTTGTTATATGTATACATATTCGATATGATATCTTTTTTTTTTACAAATTCGAGGATTGCACCCAAAATTGGTAGATATTTCACTAATACACACCGAAAATTCGATGAATTTCATCAGCTATTTTGCGCAAAAACAATATTGTCTTCAATGTTTGTACAAAACTGGTCAACAGTTAAGACGTTTAAGGCATGTCCGTCTCATTACACTATGTTTTGAGTAAATTCACTAAAATTTGTGACCAGCACAAAGAATTTTGTATCCATTTCCAGACAATGGGCCTTAGAGCTAGCAACGGGTCAAATTTCGTCAATGAGCCACCTCATTTTACTTTTTCCATAAAAATCGCGGTATACGATCTCAGTTTTAATTTACAATTTTTAACCCCTTCGCCGAAGAACCACCTATTTGTAAATATATGAGAACTTAAAACGAAAATCTTTAGTTTGTGTTTATAATTAAATGTTGAGAGCTGTTGATGGCGAACGGTAGCCATATTTTGTGTTTTGATACCATTAACCAATCAATGCAGGTCGCTAGGCTCTATCATCTATTTACCCATTGATTTTACGATTTCGCACGTATTTTCTTTTTTATTGTTTATATAAAATAAAACTGATAAACATATTGAAAAATAAGCAGTTAATAACCAACTCAGACTTTTCCGCACGTTCATCAAAACAACCGAAATTAGCTAGAACAAATTTAAACCACAAAAAAATTAAAAACAAAAAATTTTGAAATTTATTTATTTTTATTATTCCTCTGGCGAGCCAACTATAGCGACTAGAGTGCTCAAATTCAATAGGAAATCCTTTGAAGACATTCCCAAAATGATAGAAAAACATTTAGCTTGCTAAAGCCGATATTACTAAAGGTATTTGAATAATACACTACATCGACAACGACAACGCACGCACACAAAAACATCGCCAAATTGCCGGAAAAGTTGTCAGAGTGCTTTAATCGTCGAAAAACATACAATTCGAGATTTTAGTTTTTTGGGCAATCGCAATACTATACTTTTTTTTTGCGGAAAAGTAAAACTTTCCGACGCCTTGTTGTTTTCCATATTTACACTGCCAATGTCGACTGTAAGCGATTACTCAGTTAACTCAACTCAATCGTTATCGGAAAAATGGAAATGCTGCCGACATGTGAGACAAAAGTTTGCCTGCCGACCGTCTGACCACCACGTCAAATAATTTGCGAGCTGCAAAAATTGTGTCCAAATTTTGTACGCAAATAATTGGCCCTTGTCTGACCTGCCAATTTTTTGCAGTCCAATTGCATACCAATTATCGTCCTGTCTGACCATAGCTTAAGCTAGTTGTTGAAACGGTATTGATTGTGTCGGTCGACTCGATTATAAATGCAACATGCCTTTAAATGCATACCCAATTGCAAATCGAAAGTTTGACATTTTCGCCACAAATTTCGACTTCTGGGCAACATTCGACTTTAATCTTTCGCTTAAAATCAGTCTTTGTACTGCGGCTGCATTATAGCTGACTAAAAGCTGACATGTATGTCACAGTTGCCAACAATTTGTGACAGCGCATTTAATTATAAATGAAAAGAGAGATGTCCACAGTTCTGAAATGCTGGACATAAGATGTCCAATATCTATGATAATATTCTGACTGAGTGTAAGAGTTGTAATGAGCTTATTATTAAAAATAATAATAACAATTAATAGAAAGAGCGCTCACTTTAGTACCCGCCAAGAGACAACAACAAAAAGTCGCTCTTGCGGATGTTATTGTTTTTTTTGTTTGAGGTGAAAGTGGCGTTCATATTTATTTGCTCACTTTATTATTATTACTCTGGTTGTTTTTGTTATCGTTTCTAATGCAGCGTTGCCATATTTCTGAATTTGCTGAATTCAATTCTGCTGAAGCGCAGTGCACGACACGCGCAGTTCATGATCGTCTGTCTGTCTGTCTGTCTGTCTGTCTGTCTGTGTGTATGTGTGCTTGGCTGGGAGCAACACAAGTTCAATGCAAATAAAACATGCGCGGCGGCATAGCAACAAAAACAACAACAGAAACCAGTTTCCAAGTATTGCAATTTTTCTCATTAATGATTCGCAGACGACTGAAGATGATACAGCGCATATATAAAACATTTACGGATGCGTCACAGCCAAATGACAGAAGACAGGCAGACGGACGGACGGACGGACAGAGATTCCAACAAATGCCAAACTGTTGAGCAATCAACCAAGTACGCTCCGCTCTGCAAACACACACACACACATACACACACACACACATACACACACACACACATACACACACACACACACACACACACACACAAAATCACGCAAATACTTTCGGCGGTACCCAGCAACAACCCATCCTTATCAGTAGTATCATTGCCCCAATCAGGGTTGCCGTTTATGTTATATTTATACTATTTGGGGTTTGGTTTTGAGCCAAAATTGTACTCATGGTATATTTTTGGTATATTGGTTTATATGCATACATAGTTTATTGCCAATTTATAGAAAGGGATGGAAAACAGTTCCAGAATTTAAAGCTTGGTTCTGCAGCTCTTGTACTTTCTTCTTCTTAAATGGCCATAACAACCCGTTATCGGGTTACGGTCTGATGTAAATACACTCTTTCATTGGAATTGTGGTTTTACGTGATGGGTCCCAAACCCTACGTACAGCCCTTTTAAGGCCTGGGGTGACTCTACTGGTCTCGAAAGAACCCAGTGTCCTTGTTAGTCGCCTCATACGACAAGCTTTGACCTGCTGGTTGATGTTTTTTTAAGAAATAAGTGGATCAGTAACGACGGGCATAAGAATTGCTGAGTTTATGTTTACTGCTGCAGCTGTGGCGGAGCAGAAAATTTCATTTAAATCTATGGATCATTTAAGTGATCTCATTAAGAGGCGTTTCCTAACATTGGCATACAACTTTCTTGAACAATTGAATATCCAAAAAAACAGTCCGTTTTCTTTGTATTAACCGACTGACATAATTTGATAAATGTATTAACTTCATAAAAACAAAATAAGTGAGCTCTTATTTGCGTGCAAAAAAAAATTTGATGCAGACAGTCGGTGCTCGACAGCGGAATACCTTTTACCCCTTTTATCTCCATAAAAACTAAATCCATTATACGGTAAAATGGCATCGAAAGTATCTACTTTTATGTCTCTTTTCACAAGTTCGATATGACTTTAAGCGATTTTCTATTGGGAAGTTCCAATTGAAAAGTTTTCCTATTGGAAAGTTGGCTATTATGGGGCCAAAAGTTACTTTTATACCCATAACTCCAGTAATGTTGGGCCAATGTCTTTGAATTCTGTATCGCAGATCAAAATACATTTATAAATGTCTGTGACAATTATGTTGCGTGGTGCGACAGTAATTAAGGTAAATCGATTGCGGCAGAAGGGGGGCTTCTATTGTGAAAAGGTGAATATAGTTTTAATGATTTGGCTCATACGATTCTCAACACCAAATTTCGTTGCTTTAGCTCACATATATCCGTATCTACATGTATTGACCATTTGGACCAGTTTATAGGCGAAGGGGGTGAAACAAAACATTGTTGACTATAACTTTTGAAGGTATATTAAACGGTGCGGCTGTAAACCGCGAAAGTATCAACTCAATTCGACAAAGTTCATCTTAGATGGGATTACGCGCATCTTATGGTAAACATTTTGTGTCTCTCGATCTTATGGTCTCGGAGATCTATCCTCTCATACAGATAGACAGACGGACATGGTCCAATCGCTACCCGAGTCAATGATAAGACTTTTTGCCCATGGAACTTATGGTCTGCCACGCCTTCTTCTGCCTGTTACATACATTGCACAAACCTATAATACCCTTTTACACTATGTGTTCAGGGTATAAATGTAGAAAAATTATGGTATACTATTTCGTATACCACTATAGTATTGAAAAAATTGTATATTTCTCGTTTACAATTGCGGCAACCCTGGTCACAGTACTGTATTCGTATTTTAAGAGTACCGCTAAAAGGCCTTGCAAACATCTAGAACAATAGCATTAGAGTGTGTTTTTTGTGCATACACAGTGACGTCACAGGCCGAGTCGAATTTTTATATACATATATATTTCTTCTTTAACCACGTTGTGGCCAATGATTCTTTATTTAGTTTATACTATTTTTAGAAACAGCAATAGCATTTTTTGCATGGTTCATAATTTATTTTTGGTCTTTGACGATATCAACGATGTCGGCGGCAGCAGCAGCAGCAGCATGGCTCATATTCACGCCCACGCATACACTCCCATTTATGTATGTAGATATATATACACGATTCACACACACATGCTATATGTACATATAAGTATATATAATTTCGTGTATGCAGATGCGAATTTAGTGCTGTTTACACTTTGCAATGTATAATATACAATTCCAGGATTTTTTTTTAAACTTATGGAAAACTACTGTTCTTGAAATATTACGAAATCGACCAGTTTCTAAACGTTTTGCTTTATTCGATCTAAAAGGCGAGTTAGCATCGAGCAACGAATACCCAAAACATCTTATCGAGAACATAAAGCTCATTCTTCTAGGAGAAGACTGTCATAACTCAAAAAACGTGATTTTTTGGTTAATGATGCAGAATTGTTGGTTATATCCTGCTTCATGTTGTGTCAAAATGTCATATTAATATAGTCTCCACGTGAGAAGGGATTATGTCACTCTTTTTTCTACTAGTTGGCAGCAAATTCAAAACTTTTAACGCATTTTCTGCAAAATCGAATTTGTTGAAGTATGACAGTCTTCAAGTAAATGTGCGTTATGTACTTGAAGTATATGATTGATTATACTTTGATAATGTTTGCTCCGCATTGCGCTGGTTTTATTATAAGCAGATTATAATAGAAAAATTCTTCTCTATTCCTCAAGTATCTCGTCTTAAAATTTCTATAGCCCGATTATCTTAAAATGTCTGTATGTATCTTGAAAATATCGTTGCAGTGACCAAGATTCTTCAAGAACTGGTACACCGTTTCATTGAAATTGAAAGTTAGAGTTTTACAACTATTAAATGCACTTGGCGAAATGGGATACATGATAACTGATACATCGAAATTTTGCTTGGAAAAAATGGCAAATATTGAAAAAGTTTATTGTCTGTTATTATCTTAGAAAAGCATTCGAAATTCATGAAACTAAACAATTTACTATAAGGAAATTAATAAAATTGAGCGTTTAAAACTAACTAAATTTTTAGGTTACAAAATGCCTGTTACTTGCCTTTCGCTAAAGGAGTTAAAAGTTGAGAAGTTGCTGCCAGCAATTAAAATAAAAAACTTAGATTTGATATTATGTTGCGTTGATATGCGTGTATATGTGTATTTTCGTGTCACGGCTTGTGTCGTGGATGAACGTCAAACTTGCAAAAGATCCTTAACTCGGCTTACATTGGTAGTTTGTGTATCGTGATAAACATACTGTTAAGATTAGCTTAAGAGTCAGACTATATGTTCCATGGGCAAAAATTATCAGGGGCAATAGTCGAGACGATATAGACATGTCCGTCTGTCCGTGTTGTTGCACCGTTCTCGGAGACTATAAGAGCTAAGCAAACATTTTGTTACTAAAAGATGAACATATCCCGGGAAAAATACGAGTTTGTCGAATTACGGTTTTAGCCTACACCATAAAAGCTATCCAATTGAAACTTGGCACAGTTATGCACACTATTACTGTGCATGTGTAGAGTAAAAATGATTCATATATATTTATATAGCTAATATTGTGGCAATTTTAGGCCCCTCTCCTATGAACTGCAACAGAATTTCACTTTATACAGAAATGTTAAAGTTAACAGTTATATTAATCTAATGTGATACGTTAGGGTTATAAACCAAAAACCGACTGTCTGCATCAAATTTTTTAAAGTTAGTTATGTAAATTTTAATAATGTTGATATATGATATATGCCTTTCTGCGGAAATACTCATATTCTTTGAATAAATATATACTATGCCCAGTGTAACACCAATGTCACGTTCGCAATTCGTTGTTCTTAAAAATGTTTTGCTAATCACGAACATTTTTTATTTATTTATTTATTCTCTAGTTGCGTTGCAATTCACCTTTTCCTTTGTACTGCGATTACTGTAGTTAATCGAATTTAAGCTTATACGACGGTCACGTTCGAAGCCATGCAAACACCCATATATATGTAACCAATGGAATGCGATTACTCGTCTAACTCATCTACCCATTGATTACTTAAACCATGAGCTGGCCTCATTAGAATCTGCCTTTATCTCGGTCTTCCCTGGAGCTTTTACAAAGTTTTCTTTGATCCATTTTTTTCGCTAGCAATAAGTCACTCAGGGCTTAGTACCACTCCAAGCACAGCCCTTAATACCATACTTAGCATTCCACCCTTGAATCTTACAGAAGAGGAACAAGCCGTTTTATCGGCCATACGACTGAGGGACTCAAGCAGCTGGATAGAATCCGAATTTGGTCACTCCTCTAACGCAGCAAAGCACGATTTTGTTTTCCGCCAAAACAGACTTCTGTGTACACAACCACTACTTTCAACACGCTTATCATTGAAAGGAGAGGATCTACCAACGCAATTTCCTCCTTCACGGAGGAGGGGCACTTGCGGAGCCCCCTAGTGGAAATCATGACTTGGATGCTTTTAGTACAAAGAAAGAAGAAGAAGATAACTAAAAAAAAAACAGATAGCCAAGTCTATCTTTACCTACTTTTCCGACAAATGTATTTAACACCTTTATCAAGGTTTGAAATAACAATCCGCTCGCAGTTTATAGAATTTCCAGTATAAAATTTATAGTCTAAACATGGCATAAAAACAATGAGCAAACACAGATTACCGCACATACAAAAATTGCAAGCTTTATGGGTGGTACCACACACACACACACATAGATAGATCTTTCTGAATGTGTCTATCAATTAGCAGGGTCCTAGTCCAAGTGCTAGAAATGCGTGAAATGATACCATAAAAACGAAAAACTAAGTCAACACACATGTATTTGTATATGCGTGTGTGTGTGTGTGTGTGTGTGTGTGTGTGTGCACACATACGCAAAAGTTTATGATCGTCGCTGTCGTGTCGGCGTTTGACGTCAGCGCAGCGCGTGCGCGTGCTTTCGCTCCTCTCTCTTACCACCGCAGCGCGCGCAGCGCGGCCGACGCACGCACGCACGCACGCACGCGTCATATGTGACCTAAATTGGGTTGCCAGGCAACTAAAGAGCCGCTCTGCTCTGCTCCGCTTTTGCTCTCTCCACTGCGCTGCTCTGGTACGTTTTTACTTTGCTGTTGCTTTGGTAATTTGATTTAATTAGAAATTTCAGTCTTTTTAGCTAAATTAACAAATGTGGAAAAGCTTTTAAGCAGCAAACGTAGCAGATTTGTTGGCCAAATTCTAACTGTAACTAACGCCTTCTAAGTGGCCCAGCAGCAGCAGCAGCATTGCCAAGCCGGCAGCTATGGCCAAAATAAACTAGTTGGCCGGCTAAACGCGGAATAGTCCGACTATAATATACCCTGCTCTCTTATTAATTTTAACTCTCACAGTCCGAAGAAATATTGCTTATACTCGGCCGAAGCAATGCAAAATCATTGTTAATGAATGCTTCAAATGCAAAAAGACAATTCCAAAGGGACGGTAATGTTTTTTTTTTTTTTTTTCTTATTTGCAGACCGCACAAGAAAGAACTGTTGAGCTCGTAATAGCACCAAAAGTTTATCTACTGTCACTTCAACATTTCTGGTTACCTAGCCAAGATTGGTCTCATGCTGCTCCAAGTCAACCCCCAACCCCTTTAGTCTCTCATTTCATGTAGACTTACAAAGAGAGATAGTTCATTAGGATGTTAATTGAAATCTAAAAAAAAAAAAAATACATTCTCCTGCAAAAAACCCTCTAGATAAATGCTCAAAACTATATAGTTATCAGTAAAGCGAATTTCTCTTAAACTCATTATGTGTATAACTTTTTAAAGAACTGTAAAATGTAGATTTCCGAGACCATAAGCATATGGGAGAAGAAATTTGACACAAAAAAGATGAGCATTATTTTTGGTCTCTGCTCAAAGTGAAATTCATCCAGATCGAATAACTAACTAGCTGAACCCACGCGCTCCTCTGCACATTGATATAGCCGTCTATAAATTCATTATATAAGTTAATTCTTACCGTTCCCATTCCCCTCTCCGTACTAACTCCAGCTGCGGATATTGATACCAATATTCTACCTCTAAAGTCAATGCTTGCGTAGTATATAAGTAGAAACCCATTTAGCATGTTTTATATTGAAAATTGTGTTTGTCGATATCTTTGGCGTCATCTATTGGAGTTCGTTCAAACTTCACAAAAACCTTCTCCCTAATACTGTCTACAATGTGTGAAAATTTGTTTGAAATCGGTTTACGCGTTTTCGAGTTTAGCGAGCACATCATCACTTTTTGAGTCTTAGTTTATATATATATATATATATATATATAAGATAGATCACCCGTGTGGTGAGCGGGTTAGAGAATACCACCTCAGCATGTCAAAGCTTGTCGTATGAGGCGACTAACAATGACACTGGGTTCTTTCGAGACCAGTAGAGTCACCCCAGGCCTTAAAAGGGTTGTGCGTAGGGTTTGGGACCCACCAGGTAAAACCACAATTTCAATGAAAGAATGTATTTACATCAGGCCGTAATCCGGCAACGGGTTGTTATGGCCAGTTAAGAAGAAGATATAAGATAGAAGATAGTAAATATTGAAATTTTGCCGAAAAACATGAGACAAACGAGCAAATAATTTACCTTGATTACGCTTTTACCTCCTCTCTCATAGATATTTACTTTATTTTCGGAAAAATGGCTACAGGGTGTGCCATGGCACCGCTACGTCTGTCTGTGTCATACATATGCATACCTTTTGGCATAACTTTTTGTACTCAAGACGTAACACACCCTCTACTTGGTCTTTAGGCGCAGATATGTACATATATACATATGATTATGTGCGCTCCATATACATAGATATATATATATATATATATATATATATATTTTTTTGTTTAGGAGTAGATGAGACAAAAGAGTACTAAAAATACCGCTGTAGGCGTTTTCGGACTCTTGCTGATTAGCCACAATATAAACGAAGGCAACGAAAGCAACAACAAAAACAACATAGCGACAGCAATATTTTTATTTGCGCTTTTAAAAGCACTTTTTAAATGAAATATTGCGCAAAAAGAGAAATAAAACAAAAACAAGAAAACGAAGAAGAAGAAAAGACCAAGTAAAATGTAGCGGTATCGTTGAATGCTTTCTTTTTGGTTAGTGCGTAGTAGATGGCACACACACACACACACACACATAGACACACACACACACACATAGCCACACACACATAGCCACACACACACACACACATTTGTTGGCTCTATATCCGAAATTTACATGCAAACGTTAAAACGATGTACCGCTGCTTTGTTTATTATATTTGTTTCTATTTGTGTGTGTATGCATGTATGTTTATACGATTGTTTTTTTTTTCTTCTTTTATTTGTTTCTTTGGTTCAAAGTTCAATGACCGATTTCGCCGAATCGAAATGAACGTCAGAATAACGACGACGGCGCGTTAAGCTTTGTTTCTTTTGCTCTTTTGCTTCTGGCTTATTTGTTTGCCGAAACATATGCACTTAGGACACAAGGTCAATCAGCGATATACACACATTAATAAAAAGTTCATTATGGTCTTGTATGGAACGATGAACGCCAAAACGCTGCGATGAACGGCCTCCAGTGATGTGAAAACGAAAACGCGCTCACGACTTAGCAGCACTGCTTTTCCAGAAAGCGATATTTTTGAAAGTAAATGCTCACGACAATAAAGATGACAACTTGCTTCAAATAGTATTTCACACTTTTGCCAGTTTTTGTTTAATTGAATCGATCAATCACTTTTTTTTTTTATAATTAAGTACAATCAAAACTAAAGTTGTACATATTTTTTGGATACACAATTAATCATGTAGTAAATAGGCATTTTAATGTTAACATTGACAACTTGTTCAGTACTGCAGCTGCAGAAAGCAATACTCAAGAGGTTTCTAAGATTCAAAAATCAATAAATTTTGTCAATTAAACTTTTCCGTCACCTAACCGTACGCTTTCCAGGAACGCCATTGGCAATAAACAAGTAAGAAACATATTCAAGAGCTGCTTGTTTATGTTATAATTCAGTTCTATTTGTTTATTTGTTGACTGCAAGTGAAAATTGACAGTCTCACGTAATCGTAAGCCTGGTGCTCATTGTGATGGTTATTCCTCAAATGTTATTCTCAGAACAAATCAATAATCCGTCGTCTCTTTTCAAATAACAATTGACCTTCTTAAAACTTAAAATCAACAGAACGTTTAACATTAAGAATGAATATTAAAATGAATTATTGTTATATGCACCCGTGTGTTGAGCGCGTTAGAGAATACCACCTCAGCAGGTCAAAGCTTGTCGTATGAGGCGACTAACAATGACACTGGGTTCTTTGGAGACCAGTAGAGCCACCCCACGCCTTAAAAAGGTTGTGCGTAGTGTTTGGGACCCACCACGTAAAACCACAATTCAAATGAAAGAATGTATTTACATCAACCCGTTACCCGATAACGGGTTGTTATGGCCACTTAAGAAAGAAGAAAAATTGTTAGTTGCTGACTAATAACAATGTTAAGTTGCTTTAAAAACACAAGTCCGAAAAATGAAATCTCTAGAAGTTCTGTATCGTCTACTAAAAACTGTACAATATTTATAGAGATTACAGCGTCACAGCCGAATATAACTCTTGGATTGCATTCGATCACATTCTAAATCTTTTCCATCTTTTTATTGAACAAAAATACCGGTTGTGTCAAGCCTTAGCCTTATCACGTTGTTAAAGTATTAAAACGCGCATTTAGAAACTAACTTATTTTCCACAAGTTTTACAAAGTTCTTGGTTTTTACTCATCAATTAAAATAGCTCAATAATGAACTTGAAACGAACTTGCATACTTGTGCATATAATAAGACGGGGGCTTCCTATTGCATACCTTTAAACTTCAATAGGGTAGCTTTTGAACGGGTTTTATATTTTAATTAGATACCCAATTTCTGAAATGCTGAAATGCTTTTATTCCATAGGAAATTTAAACAAGTTAATTTGATGACATACGGAATTTATGTTTTATCAATAAACAGTCTTAATATCTCTTATTTCAATAATATGGGGAATATGGTGGGAGACATATATATAGACATATGTAAAAACAAACACAACATAATTCTTTGATTGCCATTATTTATTTCTAAAAGAAACCCATCGCTTCAACGAACGATGAGTATGCAAGATCCAAGCAACGAATGAATGAATGAATACAGTTAGCGTAAACAGTGTCATCTTGCGTTGTTATTTTTAGTTGCATCGTTTTGTTTTTGATATGCGGCAACGCTTTGTTTCTTCGAATGACAAATTCCGAGTAATAAACCCGAAACGATAAACTGTCTATTTTTTTTTTTTTTTGAATGAAACTTTAAACGATCGACAGTTGTTAATGAGCAATCGGGTATCGGACGGCGGCAACAACTAAAATACAGTTAGCGTAAACAGTGTCACTTTGCATTGTGTTATAGTGTTCTGAGTGCGCACAGATTCTTCAATATGCAAATAAAAACAACAACAACAACAATGATGCTTTGAGTGCACAGGAAAAGAGGCAAACACACACACACACACGCATGCATTGCGGTAATTCAAGACTGGAGCTGGCTCTTTTGACAGTGGCATTGAAATTGCAGCAACACAATCGTCTTTCATGATCACACACAATCACATACACTGTAAATGAGAGAAGAACGAAAAATAGCCAACACAACAACAAGACAATAACAAGTGCGCGCAAGAATAAATTCCAATTAGATTTCCTGACTATTGACTTACTCACACTCACGAGACAGAAATTGCGCCTTTTTTTTTATTATGCACTCACACACAATGAATTCGTTTTTGCTGCTTGCTCTTAGAGCAGTTTTAGTAGTCATTCACTCACTCACTCACTCACAGAAGCTAGCACTCGCTCTGCTCGTTTACCTATTGTGTGTACCTTTGTATCATTCGCTGGATGGCTGATTAGAAAAACAACAACAATGCAATAAAATGAAATGAAATGAATTTTTCGGAAAACATTCTCAATTGCAATATAGACAACAATGACGCAGCTGTTTTTCTTGCACTAGCAGAGTAAATCGCTCAATCGGTCAGTACAATCGGGGGAACCACCGAACCACCCACCCACCATGTAATAAAAACGACGTCAACAGTACCAACAACAACAACTACAGCACGTGTTATGTGCCTGTTGCGGCGGTGATTGAATGATAGTTAAGGCGTTCATCAACTCATCTCACGTGTTACTACTGTTGCTTTTGCTGTTGTTGCCGTCACGTCAATTGCTGCGCATTAAGAGCGAATAAAAGTTTTTTCCTTTTTAAAACGCATTTACTGTTAATCAGTGTCGGACAGGTGATCAAAAATTACCTTCAATTTGGACATGACGCAAGTCAATGTGCGCTTTATCCAATTAATCTCTTAGATAATAAGAATTGAAAACTAATTGAAACTGAAGTCGAACGTTCATCGGTAGCTAATTGAAACTGAAGTCGTACATTCATTCATTGAGTGAAAACCATTAGCTCTACAAAGAAATGACTGACCCCGAAAGGTTGGAAAGGTTGATGCTTTGACTAAGTTATTTATTTATTAAAATTAACTTATATAGACGTTTAAATAAAGATTAAAAACAGAAAAAAACTTCGAAGTTTTAATTTCTTGGTTGGTAATTTCATAAATGTATGTATTATTAAAATTTACTCTTATACATTTTAACGACAATATTATTACAATTAATTATAAGAGAGAGCAGAAAACAAACCCTTTTTGGAGGGCGGTTGTTTCTCGAATCCTAAGGCGCCTTAATTTGTATGGCGCACCGTTTGTAGGCACGTAGGTAATACTGCCCGTAAGCTCTCTCGCCTGCAACCCTATGCGACTTGCTTCATATTAGAATGCATTCTAATAACAAGCAAGATTTTGTGAGGGATTTTTTTCACTTTCTCACTTGAAAACCTTCCTTCGTGTAACAAGCAGCGCCTATAGGAGCTAGGAGCATGCAATTTTGTCAGAGTTTAGGTCTTATACACATGCATTTAGTTTTTTTTATGTTGGCTTTTGACACATGGAAATTTGACACAGACCATTCTTTTTTAATTACTCATCTATGAAATCGGTTGGGAAGTGTGGCGCAAACATATGCAAAAATGTCCAAACTTGAAAAAATATGCTTATGAGCATGCTTATGAAAAAGCTAGTTAGTCACCCAATTTGGTATATAAACTAATTTGAACTTAAAAATACAAATTTTTTGTATTTTTTGGTATCCTACAGTCACGCGCAACATACACTGTTTAAAGTGACAGGGAGTTGCGTTTTTTAAAAAAACGATTAAATAAAAAAATGTATATAGATATAAAAGCCCAAAGATTGGAAAGCAAGTTTCAATGTTATATGATATGGGACAAACAAAAATTGTAATTTGAGTGGAAGAAACAAGCTACAAAATGTCGGAATATGGTAATGAAAATGATTATACAGTAAAAACTATCTAATTGGACAATGTCTACATTGGACAACCTATCTGAATTGGACATTTTACGAGAAACCAAATAAATTTCATACAATATTGCATTTTTGTCACGGTGTAAATTGGTCCCTATCTACTTTAAAAGTTGGACCACTTGTAAAAAGTCTGTGTACATTGGACACTGATTTTACAAAAAAAAAAAAAATGTGGCAAAAGACTTACAAAGTGCAATGGAGCTACAAATTAAAATATCTTCAGCAAGTAATGGGTTCCTCAGTCATTTTTTTAATGTCACCAACAAATTTTTAAAGCGCTTTGTAGAGAAGGAGGCTGTACCGATTACAAATTAACTAATGATTTGAACAAAAAACTTGAAGACAATGTTCACAAATAACATTTTGAATGCTATTAATTCGTACACAGAACACTGAAAATCTTTAAATTTCTATACATTAGACAAAAGTCCCTGTCTACATTCGACAAAAGTCTTCGAACCAAATGTGTCCAATGTAGACAGTTTTCACTGTATTTTCATCCGAAATGATATGGTGAACATAGAAATAGAGATCCACAATACAATGATGACATTTGTAGGCGATTTTTTGTTGATAACAAACACGAATACGATTGTTACAACGTGTGTTTTCCTATGCCACAAAATGGATTTCCAGCACTGTTTCTCGCTTGTTTGTCTGAAGTTACTTCTTCACTGAGCAAAAAGATGTTCCGTCGTTTAGCTGGTGTCATTGACTCTATTTTCGTGTCTTAAACTGTCATCAAAATTAATTTTTAATAATAATTACAATTTGCATATAAATAAATCGAAATTTGCTAGAGATGATCAGCTGCAGCAGCTCTCATATTGGTACATTGACCCACAGCTGAGAGTGTCAGTGTGTGTGTGTGTGTGGGCAATCTAACGGTTCAATACATATCGTAAATTGTTGGTTAGTTTCAAAAAGAGAACGCTGCCAACAGCTCTAGCCCTCACCCCCTGTTTACCCCCCCATCCAACCCATCAAATTAAAACAGCTGGACAGTTGCTGCGGCAGAGCAGCTGATTTCGCTGGCAAATGTGTTCGTTGGTGGCAGCGTGGACGACCGGACGGACCGACCAAAGAAACGCGAGCGGCAAGAAGTAAAGCTGCGGCGTTGCCAGCTAGTCGCAAAAGTCGCGCTGATGTGTTTTTGTTATTATCGTGTTTGCTGCTGCTGCTGCTGCTGTTGTTGTTGTTGTTGTAGGGTGCTGCCGGCAGCAGCAGCAGTGGCGTTGTTGAAATTTGAAACGCGAGAGCGCGCTGGCTCTCCTGACCCTCCCCTCCCCTCCTCTGTGGTCTGAGACTTGGCCAAACGGCACATGCACCGTTTGCAATTGTTGGTTAATAATGTAAAGAGCTAACGCGAGTGAGTTAAGCGATAAAGAGAGAGAGAGAGAGAGAGAGAGAGAGTGAGAGAGTTACAGTTTGAGGCGTGAATGAATGTCTACGCTGAAAAAAATGAACTTGCTTGCCAAGTTTATAAGCTGCTTTGCATATTTTACAATTAAACAATTTAAGAGTCATTTAAATTATCAATTGACTGACTCATTATTCCGTTAAAAATTATAAATATAAATCAAACGCAACGGTAGCTCCTCGCTTTTGCAGACGACGTGTAGGCTGCCTGAGAGACTATGTTTGTCTGCAAAGAACGAATTTGTGTGTGTGTGTGTGTGCAATGTTTGTCTGTACATTTTGTTCCTGCTTTTGCTTTGAGTTCCAACAATATACGCTGCTGCTGCCGCTCCGCTGACGGCGTCAATGGCATTTTTTACAGTCCACGCCACTAAAATAGCGCATCCTACTTTTTTGTGCTTTCAAACTCGTTTTTTCTTAAATTCAACTAACTTTTTCCTTAAATGCTGTAACCAAACTGCATTAATAATAGCTCTCACTGTCGTGTACTTTTTCTTTTTTTTTGTTCATCAATAATGGTTTTTCGAGAACACATTTTGAACTAACTAATACACATTCATGGGTCGCTGCACTGCATTTTTATACCCAGCAATGTTGGAGTCAAGGGTTTTGATATACGTTAAGCTAAGCACAAAGCACATAAGACTGTTTATAACTTCTAGACGTAAAATATTTGTAACTTTATGAAATTTTGTTCTTGATCAAACGCTAAGATTAGCGTTTAGTTTCTTTTCAGAATTATTTTCCAAAACATAATTTTACAAATAAAAATTGCTACCAAAGCCTTTTTAAAGTCAACGCACTGTATTTTTTGTTTTTGCTTTTAAAGTGCAAAAGTCTTTCAAAACACTATTTCAAGTAAAATACATTTTTAATTATATAAACTAACAAGAAATTTAAATTATAAAAAGTCCTCCTTTGGGTAATTTAATTTTTCAAAAATATATAAAAGTGCTAATACTGTTCAATAACACTTAAAGGAATCTGGTTCCTATCATTATTATATTATGTTTAAAACACAATTTAAATCAGTCCGTATGAAACCAAAATTTAACCAGCACATACGCACATGAAGTTCGTCGTTCCATGTGGATATCTGGCACCTTTGCGACTTACAATAAAAAAATTAACGTGCAGTGCTGTTCTTTGGAAATGACAATGTACCAAATTTAGATAAGGTGAATTTTAGATATAGGTTAATACACAAGCTGAACTTTCAAAATCTGGCAAAACTAAATAATACATACTATTAAGGAATCATTGATCATTTTTGGTTAGTTATATTTTTAAAAATCCACAAAATACTAGAAGAACCTAACTCCTAGCATTAGCGGTTCTCTTTTCTACAAGCCAATTAAAAAATGTATTTAGAAAGTACATTTTTTGTATTATATTTTGTATGGCGAATAAAGATACTATTGCGTTGAATAGAAGAAACAAAAATTCTATTTAAATACTTTTTTGAAGTCTCAATCATTGCAAATTTTAAATGGCTTATTAACAAATATATAAAACAGTCGGGCAAAATTACAAAGCTTTCAGTGCGTAAAAGTAGGCAAAAGGCGAAAGTCACGAACTAGTTTCTTAAAATATGACAGAAATTTATTAAATGAGCGTTAGAGGTTAGACAACGCAAAATTTAAAAAAGTGTGCTATTTAAGTGGCGAGTAGTGTAATTCTTTAACCCCAGCTAGCGTCCACGTGCAGTTGTTCTTGCTGTAGCGGTCAGGGTTGCCATTTTAGACTTGCAGTTTTATTGCTACAACAACAAAAATGTCGAGCAATGCAATGCATTCCTCACCATTGAGCATTGCAACAAATGTTAGATCTTCTTTAAACGAGCCCACAATAATTGCAACTTTCATTTGTTAATTTTTATGCGCAGTTTGGTCAAAACTCGTGATTAAAGTCAGTTGGTGGGTAGGTAGAATAATGTATTGATATTGATAGCGTTGTTACTATGCTGAGTCTGATAGCGGTAAAGCAATTGCCGGAAGCACAAGACGACAGACAGATATAATTTTAAATACAATGCATAATAAAAACGCCGGTAAATCCCATGATTACAGATTTGGCGCTGCCAGCCAGCCAGAGTGTGTGCGAATTGTAACATAGTGGCAACACCAAAAGCGGCGCTTTGGCAACAGCAGCGTCAACAGTGGCAGCGATGCTGGCGTTGGCTTGGCTTTCAACATAACCAAACAAAATGAATGCTAACAGTATGGGCCACAAATATAGTTTATGTTTTTAGTTGTTACTTACATTCATTTGTTTGCAGCTGCTTTGATTGTTGTCGTTATTATTGCTTAAACTTTAAATAACAATACATCGGATGTGTTGTATGTTGGCTTGGCGCTGGCAGCGACAAACGCGTCGTGCTTATTGCAGCTGCTCTTCTTCTTGTTGTTGTTGTTGTCGTTGACGATTTGGACAAAAAAAAAACATGCTCACTTGCAGCAGCAGAAAGACGACGACGACGACGGCGGCGACGCCGCGGTTGATGCGGCCGCTGCTACAGAGATCCAGCACTTATACACATGCACAGGGCACACACATATACGCACGCTTCGCTGACAAATCGCTTTTAAGCTGTTTGTTTTTTTTTTTTTCTTGCTTTTGAACTATATATTTTTGTTGTAGCAAAATTTTGAAAGCCTTTCGCATAGTTTTGTTTAAATGCTTATTTTACCTAGCATAGGAGTGCGGGAAAAAAAATTTAAACATTAAAAAAAAATACAACACATTGCGGCTGCGGCGGCGGCGGCAACGTTAGCAGAGCGCGGCGCAGCAGCGCAGAAACAGTGTAAAAACACACGCACACACACACACACACACACGCACACACACTAAAAAAATATATACAGCAGAAAATGCTTTTGCTGTGCATTCACTATTTTTGAGTTCGATTTGGAAAAACGAAATTATTAAGTGCACTTTTTGAATTTTCCTTTTTTTTTAAGCAGTGAAAAACTAAAAACAAAAAAAAGCACACACTAAATTTATGCTGTGTTTCCTCGTATAACGGGGAACGGCAAAGGCAGCGACAACCGATAACGACAAACGGGCGACGACGACTTTTTTCACCAACCTTTTGCCTACTGGCAGTTGGTGTCTCTTGCAGCAGCAGCAGACGCGCTCAACTGAGCGAGCGAGCGAGCGCACCGGCGTTGCCACCTAGCTCTTCAGTTGCAGCAGTTGTCGCTCTTCGTTGTTTTGTGCTGGCCTGCTCGCTTGCTCTCATTTAGCATTTTCCTCCTCTGCTAGCGCTGCGTTTATTTTCATTTATGTTATTCCACCGTTTTTATTGGTGCTTTGCTTTGTTGCTGCCTTTCGTTTGGCTATTTCTTTCACACGCACACGCACACAAACACACACACACACACGCGCGCACACTCTATGGCGCTCTCACTGTATTGCTGCTGCTGCTGCTTCTTCTTCCATTATTTGATTCTCAATGCATGTGAAATTTTTTCCTTTTTACTGCTGCTTCTTCAATATTAACAAATTTTGTTTGGTTTTTTAAAACGCTTGCTTTTACCAAGCTCTTTTTTAATTCAACATACACTTATTTGATTGTTTGGAACTTTATTTATTAATTTCATTTCAAGAATTGTGTATTAATACTTTTTGTGTAGGCCAGGCCAAAAAATAAAAAAAAACACGCGGCGGTACAGAACGCTTCAGTGCCTTTTACAACTTTATTACTCACTTTGTTGCTATATATATATTTCATACACTTACTAACTTAATATTGGCATTTTCACGTCATTTTAGCATGTTTACTTTTTATTTATTTGCTAATTTGCTGCGCTCGTCATTTAGTTTCGTTGTTAAATTTTTTGTTGACAGTTAACATAATTTCTTGCTATGTCATATATTTAACAGTATGTTATCGCTTAGCTTATCGCACTTTCACACTACGCTGCAGCCAGTTAACATATGTTATGCTCGCCACCTCGCACACGCGCTCAAACGATGTACTCCTTTTCGCACACACGCCACTTGCCATGACAGTTGGTTGTATGTTAGTTAACAGAACAGCGCGCCGAACAGCAAACAGTGTGACCGTTTGCTGTTAATAGTAATCGGCTGAAATGTCTGCTGCTAAGCCGAAAACTGTTGTTTTTGATTGGTTTTGTTTCGCCTTTTCACACTGACAAGCAAAACAGTCGCAGTTGAACAGCTTTTCACCTAAAAACTCAAATGCTGCGGAAATGCAATTAACTGAATACTAAAACTAAATGTTTGTACAAATTCAGTTGCCGAATCGAGATTAAATATTGAGACTTGATTTTTTCCATTCTTTGGTTTCTTGTCACAGTGTCTGCGGCGAACATGCTTCTGTGACATCACTGGCACACAGTGCAGGCATATTATAGGACAATAAAGCAGTCAATGCGAAACTTCTATTATGTTTTATGTTACCGATTTATCCACCTTCGAATTATTTTTAAATCTTGGTAATCATTCTTTAACATACGTATATGTTTTTTTTTGTTTCCAATACGTTTTTGGTCACACTTCTTAACTTCGTGTTAAACCTGGAACGTCATCCGTGTTTTCTGTACACTAGTGTCTTACGGCGTCTAGGGCTTAAAGCAAATCAGATGCAGAATGAAGTTATAATCGCTGCTTTAATTCACTAATTGATAATGAAAAATTTTAACTCTTTTTCAAACTCATTATTGAATATTTTCTATTCCGTTTTGAGTGTGTCGGTTTCCCTTTTCGCACTACACTATTTGCTGCACCGATAAATCCCAAATCTTACAGTTAATGGCTTAATTGAAGCCATTTTACACTATTTATTTAGATTTTATATATACAGCGACTTATTCATTTATGGTATTATAAGAAATGCATTTTTTTACAGTTCCCCTTCACAATTTTGTATTTCACCTTTTAAAAACACAGCTTGCAGCGCCATCTAGCGAATTTACTGCTTAGCTAGAACGAGCTTTAACAAACACCAAATGAGCTTTCGGCGTAAGCTCCAAAAAGCTTTTACCATTAACATTTCACTTCAACTGCTTTTTAAAGCAGTGCGAACAATATGCGTTTAATTTAAAATTAGTCTACAAAAGCAGTGCATTTATTTTTGCTGTAAAAGTAATTCAAATTACACAAAGTGTAAAAGTGTGTTATAGATTTGTGCCATGTATGTAACAGTGAAAAGAAGGCGTGGCAGACCATATGTGAAATGTTCAAGATCGGATGTAAAGTTTAAAAGCTATAGGTAATAATGTGCCAGTTTAAGACCCCTCCTTCTATAAACAGCAACCAAATTTCTCTTTTTATAGAATAAGATTAATATTTATTTTACCTTTTGCCGCATCAACCCTCCATCTCAAGCCATATAGTTACCTTGCTAGAGCCATTTGCCTAGAAAGGGTATCTCAATGTCGGCAACTGTTTTGCATTCATAAAGAATTGCATTCCAATGACTTTGACGCAGGTTTTGCATTTGTCCATGCAAATCGGCAAGGAAGCTTTCAAGATTCTTTACCTCGACATCAATAGTAGGTCTTCTTTGTTAAAGAACGAGGTTGTATTCATTGATACATCAAACAATCTTAATTATGCGATTACGAAGGGCTGTGTCAAAGGAATAGCTGGCCATCCGGCAAATAAAATGTCCACACCGAAGCATTTTTTGGACATTTTTTATAAGTATTTGCTGTTATCCTTAACCCTAGATGGTTCCTCTTGTTTTACATACACTCAGGTTCTACTTCGTCGAATCGTCTCTTTTCATACAATAAATGTTCACTTTTGCGATGTTCTTTTTTTATCAACTTAATCAATGATTTCAACTCTTTGCTTTCCACATTAACTAAAGACAACAATGGTAAGAACTTTATCCTTTTTTGACTACTTGAAAGGGTTGTGCGTAGGGTTTGGGACCCACCATGTAAAAAGCCAATTTCAATGAAAGAAATACATCAGGCCGGAACCCGGTAACGGGTTGTTATGTTATGTTAAAACTGTACCAAATATGAAAAAAAACAACTAAGAAACTCTTCTTCGACGATTCGACCAATAAGAACCATCTAGGGTTAAGCTTCCTTTTTCTCCTATTTTCTATTTCACCACTTAAAATTTTTATAAATCCTAAACACCCTGCCTACATTGGCAGGTTCTTTGAACCAAGTGTGTCCATTGTAGACAGTTTTTATTGTATTTAAAACAATGTACAAAAAGTAGGTACTTACGTACAATTATTCGTACTAAATCCTACTATTTACTAAGTTATCAGTAAGCTAAATTGTAACCACATAGCTACCCTGCAGAAAATTGGTATACAAGTAACAGCTTCAACTTGTTGTAATTGTAGTTGTAGTCAAGTAGTAGCGGACTGGTTCAAAAAAGAGTTGTGGCGGGATAAGAAAAAAATACAGTTATGGAGAGCGTGCTGTACTCGGCGCTCTCGCTGTTTATTTGTGTTCGCTAAATTTCTCTGAAAGAGTTTTAGCACGTTGTGTTTTTCAGCTCACTGCCGGTTGTCGGTTGTGTAAATTGAAGAAGTTTGCGTCAGAGCAAAGTGCGAAGTTGTGCGAAAATAAGTAGAATTTTATGTTTTTAGCTCAATATTAATTTATTATATTATTTGGTAAAGCAATTTTATTTTATGTATATGAATTTGGAATTCTGCAGTGTTTTCAGAGAATAAGGTAAGCCAAAATACATATTATGTACATACTAAGTACATCAAAATTGTTTGATATGCTGATACTTCCATTTAGTAAGTAAATGGTGTCTAAAATTTATACTTTTGTACATAAATACATTTGTAAAAAAGTATTTTTAAAATTGCTTGTTTTTTATTTTCAGTGCTTTAAATCAAGGTGCCGAAAATATAAATTTTATAATAAAATTTTAAATAATTAAAGTAAGTTTAATAAAAAAGTCAAAGTAAATGGATAACATATAATTTTAATAGAACACTGTGCTTGTTCTATTCACGAGATATAGCATTCCACACGCACCAAAAGTGGTTTGTTTGTAACCATACACACCGAACTGGTATGCATCCATGACCCAATTACTAGTTATATGCCACTCGCAACCAGTTCCTATGACAGCTCCGTGTTAAACATACCACAAAAATACTAGTATTGAACCATATTTACATACCCTTTCTTTGGTTGAAAAGTGATTCCGAACTAGTACCCCACTGGTAGGTTGCCATTGCCCATTTACGAGTTCCATACCACACGCAACCAGTTCCTATGACAGCTGCGTGTTAAACACCTCGCTTTAAACAAATATACTAGTATTGAACCATTTTTAAATACCCTTTCTTTGGTTGAAAAGTGATTCCATACTAGTACCCCACTGGTAGGTTGCCATTGCCCATCTACGAGTTCCATACCATACGCAACCAGTTCCTATGACAGCTGCGTATTAAACACTTGGCTTCAAACAAATATACTAGTATTGAACCATATTTACATCCTCTTTTTCTGGTTGAAAAGTGATTCCGAACTAGTACTCCACTGGTAGGTTGCCATTGCCCATTTACGAGTTCCATACCACACGCAACCAGTTCCTATGACAGCTGCGTGTTAAACACTTCGCTTTAAACAAATATACTAGTATTGAACCATTTTTAAATACCCTTTCTTTGGTTGAAAAGTGATTCCATACTAGTACCCCACTGGTAGGTTGCCATTGCCCATCTACGAGTTCCATACCATACGCAACCAGTTCCTATGACAGCTGCGTGTTAAACACCTCGCTTTAAACAAATATACTAGTATTGAACCATTTTTAAATACCCTTTCTTTGGTTGAAAAGTGATTCCATACTAGTACCCCACTGGTAGGTTGCCATTGCCCATTTACGAGTTCCATACCACACGCAACCAGTTCCTATGACAGCTGCGTGTTAAACACCTCGCTTTAAACAAATATACTAGTATTGAACCATTTTTAAATACCCTTTCTTTGGTTGAAAAGTGATTCCATACTAGTACCCCACTGGTAGGTTGCCATTGCCCATTTACGAGTTCCATACCACACGCAACCAGTTCCTATGACAGCTGCGTGTTAAACACCTCGCTTTAAACAAATATACTAGTATTGAACCATTTTTAAATACCCTTTCTTTGGTTGAAAAGTGATTCCATACTAGTACCCCACTGGTAGGTTGCCATTGCCCATTTACGAGTTCCATACCACACGCAACCAGTTCCTATGACAGCTGCGTGTTAAACACCTCGCTTTAAACAAATATACTAGTATTGAACCATTTTTAAATACCCTTTCTTTGGTTGAAAAGTGATTCCATACTAGTACCCCACTGGTAGGTTGCCATTGCCCATCTACGAGTTCCATACCATACGCAACCAGTTCCTATGACAGCTGCGTGTTGAACACTTCGCTTTAAACAAATATACTAGTATTGAACCATTTTTAAATACCCTTTCTTTGGTTGAAAAGTGATTCCATACTAGTACCCCACTGGTAGGTTGCCATTGCCCATCTACGAGTTCCATACCATACGCAACCAGTTCCTATGACAGCTGCGTATTAAACACTTGGCTTCAAACAAATATACTAGTATTGAACCATATTTACATCCTCTTTTTCTGGTTGAAAAGTGATTCCGAACTAGTACTCCACTGGTAGGTTGCCATTGCCCATTTACGAGTTCCATACCACACGCAACCAGTTCCTATGACAGCTGCGTATTAAACACTTGGCTTCAAACAAATATGCTAGTATTGAACCATATTTACATCCTCTTTTTCTGGTTGAAAAGTGATTCCGAACTAGTACTCCACTGGTAGGTTGCCATTGCCCATTTACGAGTTCCATACCACACGCAACCAGTTCCTATGACAGCTGCGTGTTAAACACTTCGCTTTAAACAAATATACTAGTATTGAACCATTTTTAAATACCCTTTCTTTGGTTGAAAAGTGATTCCATACTAGTACCCCACTGGTAGGTTGCCATTGCCCATCTACGAGTTCCATACCATACGCAACCAGTTCCTATGACAGCTGCGTGTTAAACACCTCGCTTTAAACAAATATACTAGTATTGAACCATTTTTAAATACCCTTTCTTTGGTTGAAAAGTGATTCCATACTAGTACCCCACTGGTAGGTTGCCATTGCCCATCTACGAGTTCCATACCATACGCAACCAGTTCCTATGACAGCTGCGTGTTAAACACCTCGCTTTAAACAAATATACTAGTATTGAACCATTTTTAAATACCCTTTCTTTGGTTGAAAAGTGATTCCATACTAGTACCCCACTGGTAGGTTGCCATTGCCCATTTACGAGTTCCATACCACACGCAACCAGTTCCTATGACAGCTGCGTGTTAAACACCTCGCTTTAAACAAATATACTAGTATTGAACCATTTTTAAATACCCTTTCTTTGGTTGAAAAGTGATTCCATACTAGTACCCCACTGGTAGGTTGCCATTGCCCATTTACGAGTTCCATACCACACGCAACCAGTTCCTATGACAGCTGCGTGTTAAACACCTCGCTTTTAACAAATATACTAGTATTGAACCATTTTTAAATACCCTTTCTTTGGTTGAAAAGTGATTCCATACTAGTACCCCACTGGTAGGTTGCCATTGCCCATCTACGAGTTCCATACCATACGCAACCAGTTCCTATGACAGCTGCGTATTAAACACTTGGCTTCAAACAAATATACTAGTATTGAACCATATTTACATCCTCTTTTTCTGGTTGAAAAGTGATTCCGAACTAGTACTCCACTGGTAGGTTGCCATTGCCCATTTACGAGTTCCATACCACACGCAACCAGTTCCTATGACAGCTGCGTGTTAAACACTTCGCTTTAAACAAATATACTAGTATTGAACCATTTTTAAATACCCTTTCTTTGGTTGAAAAGTGATTCCATACTAGTACCCCACTGGTAGGTTGCCATTGCCCATCTACGAGTTCCATACCATACGCAACCAGTTCCTATGACAGCTGCGTGTTAAACACCTCGCTTTAAACAAATATACTAGTATTGAACCATTTTTAAATACCCTTTCTTTGGTTGAAAAGTGATTCCATACTAGTACCCCACTGGTAGGTTGCCATTGCCCATTTACGAGTTCCATACCACACGCAACCAGTTCCTATGACAGCTGCGTGTTAAACACCTCGCTTTAAACAAATATACTAGTATTGAACCATTTTTAAATACCCTTTCTTTGGTTGAAAAGTGATTCCATACTAGTACCCCACTGGTAGGTTGCCATTGCCCATTTACGAGTTCCATACCACACGCAACCAGTTCCTATGACAGCTGCGTGTTAAACACCTCGCTTTAAACAAATATACTAGTATTGAACCATTTTTAAATACCCTTTCTTTGGTTGAAAAGTGATTCCATACTAGTACCCCACTGGTAGGTTGCCATTGCCCATTTACGAGTTCCATACCACACGCAACCAGTTCCTATGACAGCTGCGTGTTAAACACCTCGCTTTAAACAAATATACTAGTATTGAACCATTTTTAAATACCCTTTCTTTGGTTGAAAAGTGATTCCATACTAGTACCCCACTGGTAGGTTGCCATTGCCCATCTACGAGTTCCATACCATACGCAACCAGTTCCTATGACAGCTGCGTGTTGAACACTTCGCTTTAAACAAATATACTAGTATTGAACCATTTTTAAATACCCTTTCTTTGGTTGAAAAGTGATTCCATACTAGTACCCCACTGGTAGGTTGCCATTGCCCATCTACGAGTTCCATACCATACGCAACCAGTTCCTATGACAGCTGCGTATTAAACACTTGGCTTCAAACAAATATACTAGTATTGAACCATATTTACATCCTCTTTTTCTGGTTGAAAAGTGATTCCGAACTAGTACTCCACTGGTAGGTTGCCATTGCCCATTTACGAGTTCCATACCACACGCAACCAGTTCCTATGACAGCTGCGTATTAAACACTTGGCTTCAAACAAATATGCTAGTATTGAACCATATTTACATCCTCTTTTTCTGGTTGAAAAGTGATTCCGAACTAGTACTCCACTGGTAGGTTGCCATTGCCCATTTACGAGTTCCATACCACACGCAACCAGTTCCTATGACAGCTGCGTGTTAAACACTTCGCTTTAAACAAATATACTAGTATTGAACCATTTTTAAATACCCTTTCTTTGGTTGAAAAGTGATTCCATACTAGTACCCCACTGGTAGGTTGCCATTGCCCATCTACGAGTTCCATACCATACGCAACCAGTTCCTATGACAGCTGCGTGTTGGACACTTCGTTTTAAACAAATATACTAGCATTGAACCATATTTACATCCCCTTTCTTTGGTTGAAAAGTGATTCCAAACTAGTACCCCACTGGTAGGTTGCCATTGCCCATTTACGAGTTCCATACCACACGCAACCAGTTCCTATGACAGCTGCGTGTTAAACACTTCGCTTTAAACAAATAAACTAGTATTGAACCATATTTACATCCTCTTTTTCTGGTTGAAAAGTGATTCCGAACTAGTACTCCACTGGTAGGTTGCCATTGCCCATTTACGAGTTCCATACCACACGCAACCAGTTCCTATGACAGCTGCGTATTAAACACTTGGCTTCAAACAAATATGCTAGTATTGAACCATATTTACATCCTCTTTTTCTGGTTGAAAAGTGATTCCGAACTAGTACTCCACTGGTAGGTTGCCATTGCCCATTTACGACTTCCATACCACACGCAACCAGTTCCTATGACAGCTGCGTGTTAAACACTTCGCTTTAAACAAATATACTAGTATTGAACCATATTTAGATAACCTTTCTTTGGTTGAAAAGTGATTCCATACTAGTACCCCACTGGTAGGTTGCCATTGCCCATCTACGAGTTCCATACCATACGCAACCAGTTCCTATGACAGCTGCGTGTTGGACACTTCGTTCTAAACAAATATACTAGCATTGAACCATATTTACATCCCCTTTCTTTGGTTGAAAAGTGATTCCAAACTAGTACTCCACTGGTAGGTTGCCATTGCCCATTTACGAGTTCCATACCACACGCAACCAGTTCCTATGACAGCTGCGTATTAAACACTTGGCTTCAAACAAATATGCTAGTATTGAACCATATTTACATCCTCTTTTTCTGGTTGAAAAGTGATTCCGAACTAGTACTCCACTGGTAGGTTGCCATTGCCCATTTACGAGTTCCATACCACACGCAACCAGTTCCTATGACAGCTGCGTGTTAAACACTTCGCTTTAAACAAATATACTAGTATTGAACCATTTTTAAATACCCTTTCTTTGGTTGAAAAGTGATTCCATACTAGTACCCCACTGGTAGGTTGCCATTGCCCATCTACGAGTTCCATACCATACGCAACCAGTTCCTATGACAGCTGCGTATTAAACACTTGGCTTCAAACAAATATACTAGTATTGAACCATATTTACATCCTCTTTTTCTGGTTGAAAAGTGATTCCGAACTAGTACTCCACTGGTAGGTTGCCATTGCCCATTTACGAGTTCCATACCACACGCAACCAGTTCCTATGACAGCTGCGTGTTAAACACTTCGCTTTAAACAAATATACTAGTATTGAACCATTTTTAAATACCCTTTCTTTGGTTGAAAAGTGATTCCATACTAGTACCCCACTGGTAGGTTGCCATTGCCCATCTACGAGTTCCATACCATACGCAACCAGTTCCTATGACAGCTGCGTGTTAAACACCTCGCTTTAAACAAATATACTAGTATTGAACCATTTTTAAATACCCTTTCTTTGGTTGAAAAGTGATTCCATACTAGTACCCCACTGGTAGGTTGCCATTGCCCATTTACGAGTTCCATACCACACGCAACCAGTTCCTATGACAGCTGCGTGTTAAACACCTCGCTTTAAACAAATATACTAGTATTGAACCATTTTTAAATACCCTTTCTTTGGTTGAAAAGTGATTCCATACTAGTACCCCACTGGTAGGTTGCCATTGCCCATTTACGAGTTCCATACCACACGCAACCAGTTCCTATGACAGCTGCGTGTTAAACACCTCGCTTTAAACAAATATACTAGTATTGAACCATTTTTAAATACCCTTTCTTTGGTTGAAAAGTGATTCCATACTAGTACCCCACTGGTAGGTTGCCATTGCCCATTTACGAGTTCCATACCACACGCAACCAGTTCCTATGACAGCTGCGTGTTAAACACCTCGCTTTAAACAAATATACTAGTATTGAACCATTTTTAAATACCCTTTCTTTGGTTGAAAAGTGATTCCATACTAGTACCCCACTGGTAGGTTGCCATTGCCCATCTACGAGTTCCATACCATACGCAACCAGTTCCTATGACAGCTGCGTGTTGAACACTTCGCTTTAAACAAATATACTAGTATTGAACCATTTTTAAATACCCTTTCTTTGGTTGAAAAGTGATTCCATACTAGTACCCCACTGGTAGGTTGCCATTGCCCATCTACGAGTTCCATACCATACGCAACCAGTTCCTATGACAGCTGCGTATTAAACACTTGGCTTCAAACAAATATACTAGTATTGAACCATATTTACATCCTCTTTTTCTGGTTGAAAAGTGATTCCGAACTAGTACTCCACTGGTAGGTTGCCATTGCCCATTTACGAGTTCCATACCACACGCAACCAGTTCCTATGACAGCTGCGTATTAAACACTTGGCTTCAAACAAATATGCTAGTATTGAACCATATTTACATCCTCTTTTTCTGGTTGAAAAGTGATTCCGAACTAGTACTCCACTGGTAGGTTGCCATTGCCCATTTACGAGTTCCATACCACACGCAACCAGTTCCTATGACAGCTGCGTGTTAAACACTTCGCTTTAAACAAATATACTAGTATTGAACCATTTTTAAATACCCTTTCTTTGGTTGAAAAGTGATTCCATACTAGTACCCCACTGGTAGGTTGCCATTGCCCATCTACGAGTTCCATACCATACGCAACCAGTTCCTATGACAGCTGCGTGTTAAACACCTCGCTTTAAACAAATATACTAGTATTGAACCATTTTTAAATACCCTTTCTTTGGTTGAAAAGTGATTCCATACTAGTACCCCACTGGTAGGTTGCCATTGCCCATTTACGAGTTCCATACCACACGCAACCAGTTCCTATGACAGCTGCGTGTTAAACACCTCGCTTTAAACAAATATACTAGTATTGAACCATTTTTAAATACCCTTTCTTTGGTTGAAAAGTGATTCCATACTAGTACCCCACTGGTAGGTTGCCATTGCCCATTTACGAGTTCCATACCACACGCAACCAGTTCCTATGACAGCTGCGTGTTAAACACCTCGCTTTAAACAAATATACTAGTATTGAACCATTTTTAAATACCCTTTCTTTGGTTGAAAAGTGATTCCATACTAGTACCCCACTGGTAGGTTGCCATTGCCCATTTACGAGTTCCATACCACACGCAACCAGTTCCTATGACAGCTGCGTGTTAAACACCTCGCTTTAAACAAATATACTAGTATTGAACCATTTTTAAATACCCTTTCTTTGGTTGAAAAGTGATTCCATACTAGTACCCCACTGGTAGGTTGCCATTGCCCATTTACGAGTTCCATACCACACGCAACCAGTTCCTATGACAGCTGCGTGTTAAACACCTCGCTTTAAACAAATATACTAGTATTGAACCATTTTTAAATACCCTTTCTTTGGTTGAAAAGTGATTCCATACTAGTACCCCACTGGTAGGTTGCCATTGCCCATTTACGAGTTCCATACCACACGCAACCAGTTCCTATGACAGCTGCGTATTAAACACTTGGCTTCAAACAAATATGCTAGTATTGAACCATATTTACATCCTCTTTTTCTGGTTGAAAAGTGATTCCGAACTAGTACTCCACTGGTAGGTTGCCATTGCCCATTTACGAGTTCCATACCACACGCAACCAGTTCCTATGACAGCTGCGTGTTAAACACTTCGCTTTAAACAAATATACTAGTATTGAACCATTTTTAAATACCCTTTCTTTGGTTGAAAAGTGATTCCATACTAGTACCCCACTGGTAGGTTGCCATTGCCCATCTACGAGTTCCATACCATACGCAACCAGTTCCTATGACAGCTGCGTGTTAAACACCTCGCTTTAAACAAATATACTAGTATTGAACCATTTTTAAATACCCTTTCTTTGGTTGAAAAGTGATTCCATACTAGTACCCCACTGGTAGGTTGCCATTGCCCATTTACGAGTTCCATACCACACGCAACCAGTTCCTATGACAGCTGCGTGTTAAACACCTCGCTTTAAACAAATATACTAGTATTGAACCATTTTTAAATACCCTTTCTTTGGTTGAAAAGTGATTCCATACTAGTACCCCACTGGTAGGTTGCCATTGCCCATTTACGAGTTCCATACCACACGCAACCAGTTCCTATGACAGCTGCGTGTTAAACACCTCGCTTTAAACAAATATACTAGTATTGAACCATTTTTAAATACCCTTTCTTTGGTTGAAAAGTGATTCCATACTAGTACCCCACTGGTAGGTTGCCATTGCCCATTTACGAGTTCCATACCACACGCAACCAGTTCCTATGACAGCTGCGTGTTAAACACCTCGCTTTAAACAAATATACTAGTATTGAACCATTTTTAAATACCCTTTCTTTGGTTGAAAAGTGATTCCATACTAGTACCCCACTGGTAGGTTGCCATTGCCCATTTACGAGTTCCATACCACACGCAACCAGTTCCTATGACAGCTGCGTGTTAAACACCTCGCTTTAAACAAATATACTAGTATTGAACCATTTTTAAATACCCTTTCTTTGGTTGAAAAGTGATTCCATACTAGTACCCCACTGGTAGGTTGCCATTGCCCATTTACGAGTTCCATACCACACGCAACCAGTTCCTATGACAGCTGCGTGTTAAACACCTCGCTCTTAACAAATATACTAGTATTGAACCATTTTTAAATACCCTTTCTTTGGTTGAAAAGTGATTCCATACTAGTACCCCACTGGTAGGTTGCCATTGCCCATTTACGAGTTCCATACCACACGCAACCAGTTCCTATGACAGCTGCGTGTTAAACACCTCGCTTTAAACAAATATACTAGTATTGAACCATTTTTAAATACCCTTTCTTTGGTTGAAAAGTGATTCCATACTAGTACCCCACTGGTAGGTTGCCATTGCCCATTTACGAGTTCCATACCACACGCAACCAGTTCCTATGACAGCTGCGTGTTAAACACCTCGCTTTAAACAAATATACTAGTATTGAACCATTTTTAAATACCCTTTCTTTGGTTGAAAAGTGATTCCATACTAGTACCCCACTGGTAGGTTGCCATTGCCCATTTACGAGTTCCATACCACACGCAACCAGTTCCTATGACAGCTGCGTGTTAAACACCTCGCTTTAAACAAATATACTAGTATTGAACCATTTTTAAATACCCTTTCTTTGGTTGAAAAGTGATTCCATACTAGTACCCCACTGGTAGGTTGCCATTGCCCATTTACGAGTTCCATACCACACGCAACCAGTTCCTATGACAGCTGCGTGTTAAACACCTCGCTTTTAACAAATATACTAGTATTGAACCATTTTTAAATACCCTTTCTTTGGTTGAAAAGTGATTCCATACTAGTACCCCACTGGTAGGTTGCCATTGCCCATTTACGAGTTCCATACCACACGCAACCAGTTCCTATGACAGCTGCGTGTTAAACACCTCGCTTTTAACAAATATACTAGTATTGAACCATTTTTAAATACCCTTTCTTTGGTTGAAAAGTGATTCCATACTAGTACCCCACTGGTAGGTTGCCATTGCCCATCTACGAGTTCCATACCATACGCAACCAGTTCCTATGACAGCTGCGTATTAAACACTTGGCTTCAAACAAATATACTAGTATTGAACCATATTTACATCCTCTTTTTCTGGTTGAAAAGTGATTCCGAACTAGTACTCCACTGGTAGATAGCCATTGCCCATCTACGAGTTCCATGCCATACGCAACCAGTTCCTATGACAGCTGCGTGTTAAACACTTCGCTTTAAACAAATATAATAGTATTGAACCATATTTGCATTCTCTTTTTCTGGTTGAAAAGTGATTCCGAGCTAGTACACTTTCCTGCAGTGTAATCATCGATGCTATAACTTCATGGTAAAAATAATCTTGTATCCTTTATCTCATAGTATATAAGCTGCTGCTAAATATTCGTATATATAGGCCTAGTCTATTGCCCGCTTGTTCTTATCACAAAAAGTTTTGCATTTGTTTTGAAGCCAACATAATCATATGTGCACCACTGTACCAACGGCGATCTCAGTTCGCAGTTCGGCTTCACCGGCATCTTCGTTGTCTGCGCTTCGGTTATCGCTTGCCCTATGCGGCGCGCGTTTAGTTAGTATTAACTCGTCAACGGTTTCGAACGGTATTGCGGCTTCCGTAATTCACTCTCTCTCTCGCCTCGCGCTTAACAACTTTAATGCACGCTCTGCAACTACAGCTACATCAAACTCGCTCTCGCTCTCTCGCTCTCGCTCTCTCTTTCAATCTTAACTCTTTGCCGTTTGTTTAAGCTGCTGGCTTGCAACCGCTTTGCGCCTTAAATTCGTTTTATATTTCGTTGTTCTTTTTTGTTTGTTGTTCTTTTTTTTTTTTTGTTTTTTTTAGTGTGACTTTATTTTAACCGCTAGTTAACCGTTAACTGTTCATAGTTAGTTTAACCGCAAAAATATACTTAATACCCGCTCTCTCTCTCTCTCTCTCTCTGTGTGTGTGTGTGTGTGTGCAAATTATGCAAAAACAACAACAATAATAAACAAGCTGCATAATTAACAACAACAACAACAATAACAGCAGCGCACTATTGCGTATACGTAATTGCCAAAAAGAACACAAAAAAAGAAGAAGAAGAGTTCATTTAATTAAATTTTGCAAAAATTGATTTTGTTGCAAAAATCACAACACAAAAGTTGTTCGAAAACCATTTAGCAGTTATTTTAAAGTTATTAAAACAATCTCTTATAAGTTCATTTATTTCAATTAAAGAGTTTAAGTATTCAATTTACAGTTTGCCATTGAACCAAAGTAATATATTGACCTTGACCTTGCCGCAATCACTCCTTTTTAACTTTTACTGTGTGTACCCCAGGGGGGGGGCTTCCCAGAGCATCTCCTCTTCTTCTTGTTCGTGCTGTTTTTCCCCCATCCCAATTAATTAGCAAATTTTAACAGAAAAAATTAGCTTTTGGAGGCGCTGCAATTCTGAAAGTCATCAACGAAAAGTGCATTAAATATGCATTTTAACGACTTTTTTAATTACTCGAATATACAAATTGAATGCAATTTGTTGCCTCATGTTAGGCATACGGGAAAATGCGTTGATCGCACAGTTTAAATTATAGCAAATGTATAAAATTTGGAATTTTTAAAAAAGTTCTCACTTCATTGCTTTGTACAGATTTAATAGCCTTTAGATTTAGTTATGGGTATAGGGTCTAGGGTCTAGGGTTGCGAATCCAACAGTACTTTTCGAATAGTTTGGGACACTTTCCATAAGCCCCAAACGAGACCCAACAGTAAAGGCATCACCATGAAAATTTTGGGGTCCTAATGTCGTGATTATAATATCGTTAGTCGTCTGGACCACACAAATTTTATGTTTTTCATCGTCTGAAATAATATTTTCCTACGTTAAATATCAAAACTTCAAAATTTCTGCGGAAAAAGCTTTCACAAGACCTTTTTTATTCCATATGCTATGAATCGTACACGTCTTGTTCATACATTGAGATCAAATTCGTGGCAAATTAGAGATTGGTTCTATTTTTCATAGAGCGCTTTCTTTTTACTCTCTTGACGTCGCGATATTTCACTACAGGCTAGCGGTCAGCACTTGCCTTATTGCCATGTTTATTGGGATACTTTAAGAACAAAACTCTTGTACTTTTATTCCCATTTAGCTTAATCCTAGAACGACATCCTTCGTCAAAATGACTACGCGTGCCGTAAGACGTTAGTGTACAAAGAAAAAGGATGACTTTCCAGGGTTAAAGGTAATCCTGTTTATGCAGATTTCCATTTCATGATAGTGATGTGAGATTACTATTTCGGAACTTTACTGCAACGTTAATGTATAAAATTTTGGATTTGTAGTTGTTCAACGATAAAAACTTATTCTTCGTGATGTTCACAAATGATTGAAAAATAAAAATAATTAAATTCACAGTCACTGAAAACCGTACAAGAAGCCTATCTCCAAAGAAACTAATCCGTCCCATTTGATTATTTCGCTCTGAAATGGAAAGTCAAGTTGGATTTAATCTCAAATATCGAAACCTTATGTCCGTTATAATTATGTGTTGTTGTGAGAGGCATTTGCTGACTACGAATTAAGATGGCAAAAGGTATTGAAAAAACGCATGCACTCTCTCAGTTACATACGTAGGCTGTGGAGAATTATATGCAGCACGTAAGGCCCAACGCGGTTCTAGGTGTTAGACCCCCTAAAGTCGAACCTACGGAGCGGCAACTTCCGAGACACCGACGAGGTCCACCCTGGCCCAGTTACGTTCAGGTTTTTCCAAAATCCGGAACACCTATCTGGCCAGCGTGAATCCCAAAGTCTCGGATGCCTCGGATCTAGGTCCACACTCAACGGCTCACCTTTTTGAGTGCAGCTCGAAGCCCACTGGGCTTACACTGCTATCCCCATTGTCCTATAACTTTCTTCCTATACATCTTTCTTTTATATCATCCTCCGCTTAGAGCATTTTTTGAAACGCTTTTTTGCTCTTCAGCTGTCGCAAAACGTTAAGCTCCGCATTTTTTCTTGAAGTGTCAGATTAACGATTAATTTGACGTATTGAGTGCACCAAAATGCTCTTGTGAGAGGATGATGCGTTTTTGAATTTGCCAAAAACTCTGGCAAACAAATGACTGTATACCATTCAGAATGGACCTTCCAAAGTTTCGAAGTCCATTCGGTAGTTTGCTGTTTAGTTTCGGGCTCTTGCTCATAGATCCCAGATTCGTCGGCTGTTATAACCATCTTTTGAAGCATTTCTTTGCACCAATCGAGAAAAACCCTTCTTTTGTGTAATATTCAAACTATGCGAAATTTTCATGCAATATCACAGGTCAATATGGTTTAGTTGTTGGAAAGCTGAGGGTAGTGTCCGAAGTCATTTGCTGCGTAGAATCAGAGTCCGGAGTCAGAATTGGCCCTGAATCCAGAATTGGATTTTGAGATATTTGAGATTATGTAGCCGAAAAGAGCACAGACAGCTTTTTGGTTTATGACGTCGAAGGCATATATTTCGAATAGCCATACCTTTGCAAAAAAAAAATCGTAATTGATCTCTTGAACCTTTTAAATATATCAAAATCCTGTCGTGTAGGCCAATTCTGACTCCGGATTCGGACTCTACGCAGCAAATTAGTTCGGAAATGACCCTTAGCTTTCCAAAAACTGACATGACCCCGGTATTTGTAGACCTGTGTTATTAAATGTGCACTGTTGGAACTAACAAGCACTTCGTTTGTAAGAGATTTTTGGCACAACACTGCATATGTCGATTCTTATATCTCAGCGTTTCAACGCGAATGATCCAAACTCTCTCGATGTGCCAGAAATGTGGTTTCACTATATACAATTTATAAATGGTTTAGAATCTCCCAGAACATGCCAAAACTTTCCAATTGCGTTTGGGAAAGCAGTTTCGCTTTAATAATAGTGCAGTTCATGCAGTTATTTTAAGCAGTCAGAATGGGAATCAGAAATGGGAACAGAAATGATTGTTTTGTTTTGGTAGTGTTACGTAAAACTCTGGACCATTTTCTTGCGAGATCTTGGTATGAAATTAAGCTATTACCAAGTTTAAACGCACAACATTCGAAAATATCGCTTATTTTGCACATTCTGGAATGTGCCGGGAATGTTTTGACAGTTTTGCCTTGAATTACATCTGAAATCTCTTGAAAAATCAAAAGCTGTAACGGAATGCTTTGAAGCTGAAATATCTGACACACCGCCAATTTAAAATTATTATTCTTAGATGCGAAACTATATATAACTATATATGCATATGTATATTTGAAATGATTTCACTACATGTAAATTTAGTTATACTAGTGGTAACCCTCACAGTCGGATTCCGACTGCAAATTAAAATCCATACATTTTTTAATTCAAAATCATTCAGCATTTCTGATTTCTCTCTGATTTATATGAGCTGTGAGTCACGAGTACATATAAAACTGTCATGTTCTTCCATAACCGAATACATGTTGCCGAAATGCAAGCTCAGGCCGTCGCTCACTGCTTTTGCGAGAGTATTGCCAATAGCAACTGAAAAAAGGTTCTTGAGCTCATACATGTGTCAACACATTGACAACTATTCTCTGTCGTCACACAAATACTATTCCAGATGCCAATAGCTAACAGAGAAAACGTTCGTGGACAGTTAAGACATTATTTAATCTATGATTTAGAAAAATTTATGAATAAAACTTATATTCTGCACTTCTTATGAAAATTCCCTACACAATGATATGAGTTTCAGCCATATTTGTTTCCATATAGTTGTTGAAAATGGGGTCCACAAATTTTTTGCTTTGCAAAATATATGAATAAAACTTATATTCTGCACTTCTTATGAAAATTACCAGACATTTTCCTTAGCCTATTTATATAATAGATTATGGGAAACGTTGAAAGATGCTAGAAACACTGGTAGATTTATCGGTCATACCAAATTCCAAGACGTCTCAGCGCCAACTTCCTATGCCAAAAGAAACATTATGCTTGGTGCCGTAAAGATTGCTTTTGATTTGATAATCAACCAAATTTTAATGGATTATATAAAATCATGCATTGAACTCGAAGCTCGTAAAATTTTGAAAAAAAAATGGACAGTAACTAAAACGCAATTATGGGAGCTTATGAGACAAGAAATTTAAAGTATTTGTATTTATGGTCTATAAAGTGAGGACCTCTTTTTTTCTCTCGAACAATGTGTAGACATAAGTTCAGAGAAATAATTCGCTTGCTACGTTTCGATAAGAAAAATGAACGAAGTGAATGATTGAAAACAGACAAATATTGAAAAACGGTTGTATTGAAGTGCAAGTTTTAAAAAACTTCAATTTTTAACTTTGAGTCAAATTGACGCATTTCGGGAAAAATTGGTATATACGCAACATCTGGCAATCTAGTGATAATTTCTAAAGTTTTTTCTGTCTAAAGCTAAATAAAAGAAGCTAAACTACAGCTACAATTAGCGAAATAAGGATTGTTGTCTTTAAAGTAGGCTCAATACACAATAAGTAATACATTTCGGAATCTTACCATCTGGTAAAGACAGTGTTCCAAACGCTAAAAGCTTTGTTTTTTTCTCGCTGCTCTCTTGTCTTGTGTTTGCTGTTTTGGCGCGCTTAACAGGCGTGAAAGTCTTTGTTCCATGTCCCAGTGTCCAGTGTCGTCGTTATCGTTGCCATTTGATTGTTGGCTTCTTGTCGGCTATTGGGTCTCTGCTTATTGAACTGCTGCTGCCGAAGACGACAAAGACGACGACACCTTCAGAGCCGGCTGAAGTCACTTGGTTGCTTCCTGTGAGCCAGCAACAACAGCAAACATACACAAAAAAATAAACCAGAAAGATGAGTTTACTTTGGTGCTTGAAAGTTGAAATACTCTAAAAGTTGAAGCGATCTTGGAATATGCTATTGTTACCAAGAATTGTAGCTTTATCGTTTGAACGTAGAAGTCAACGATTTTAAGCTCGCTCTAAAGCAGGGATCGGCAACAGGCAACAGCGTTTGCATTGCTCGCATTACTAGTATTTCTGTGTTAGCAAATAAAAGTTGTCCTTGTAACATATTCTCTGCTACCGTTGCCCATCCCTGCCCTAAAGCCCTTAAACTGATATCTTATGTATGCCTTCGTTTGGCATCGCCATTTGAATGAAAAAATGTAAAATTTGCTATGTTCACATCGATTTGCGTTGCTCCTGTTGAATATCGCTCAAATTCGCAAAATAATATTTGAAATGTGATGTGTTTACATTATAAGTTCATTCTTTAATTAAGGCAACCCCTCGATGTTAAAACAAAGCCAATACGAGCATTGGTTGTGACTGTACCTTGTGTTTTTTATACCATGCATATCATATCTACAGCTTATCTTATTGCAATGTTCTTCTTTAAAGAGCCAGCGCCGCTTATAATCAACTTAATAAAGCTAATAAACTGTTTGTAACTGCATTAAAGTACAGAAATCAACTTAAGTCCGGAAACTGTAAACTGATTCCCCTTAACGATAACGCAACACTTACGAAACTTGAGTATGATGTAAAGTTTTGCACAGCAATGTCAATAAACCGGCAAAGCTCCTATAGGAAATGTGACACTTTCTTATATAAACGGCAATGCCGAAAGTAAAAATACGCAAAAATACGAACTCTATGAGCGAGCGTTTTTGATGACCGGCAGAGTTGCTTCTTGAAATTATACATTTCTGCAAATATTCGGATTAGAATAAAGATACAACACTAAGCTTTTGAGCTACTTCTCTAATGTCTGATTTGAGTAAAGTCTTTAAATTATACTTTTTCTTGAATGGAGACGGCTGACGGCCTGACAGTTCCAGGCGCCTGTTAAAATCCATGATCTTGAATCTAATATGCTTTGTTATATTATGCAGACATGTTGGCAAAGATTTGGCTGTAACTTCAAACATCTTAAAAAACGAAGTGTTTTGTCTTATTTATTTGACAGATTGTGTAGTTTTCGCTCAGTCTGAAATTTCTGTGCTCCAGTCTTGCAGAATTTTTGGGCTATAGCAAATGTTCTTACCGAAACATTCATATTTCGTATAAGGCGTCTCGAGGATTGCCCTACATCAGGCCGCGTTGTAAAGCAGAAGAATTGTTGAAAAAACATAACGTACTTTTGGAAAGCACGATTCACTGAATTTAAAACCGATAATTTTGATTCTATTTCTATGACATTGCAACAATTAAGCCTAAAGGATTTCCTTTAAGATGTCTTGCGAATGGCCTAGGATTATGATCGAAGCAAAAGCATCACATCGTTATGTATAGGATTATTAACGTTTTAAACGTTTGGGAATTCAGTTAACGAATTCAGCAGCGAAAAGGTTAATTCCGTTAAGCCAAATCCTGCCGAAAATGAGAAAGAAAAAAATTCTAAAAAGCGCCTTTAAATACTTTTTCCAGCTCACTTTTCAATCGACTTTAGCTACTAATTGTTTCTACCGAATTCCAAAACTTTTAAGCAAAATAACTTTCGATTCAGTTTCAGCAAGCTAGTATACTCAAAGCCATAGAGACAAGAAGTTGAGCCCTTCTTAGCGCTTTAGGACCAAAAGCTTTTTCAGTCACAAATTCTGATAACTTTAGACAGTACTTACTTTGTCCCAAAATCTTGCATCAAATTGAAATTTTTATATTCCCTAAAACACCATAACTTTTCAAATTGGAATCAAAATAACCTATTTTAGAGCCGAATCGTTTTTAACTACCGAATTCCAAAACATTTAAGCAAAATAACTTTCGATTTATATAAGAAAAGTCAATAGTTTCAGCAAGCTCGTATACTCAGAGTCATAGAGACAAAAAGTTGGGCCTTTCTAAGCGCTGATATTCCTGGTTTTACGATTAAAAGCTTTTTCAGTCACAAATTTTGATAACTGTTGACAGTACTCACTTACATTTCCAAAAAGAAAGTAGAGACAAAAAGCCCTTGCGCCCTTCTAAGCGTTAATATCCCCGGTTTTAGGATTAAAAGCTGCCACAAATTCTCTGTCTCAAATTTTCCTTCGAATTAAAATTTGTATGTTCCCTAAAAAACGATTACAATACATAAACAGGGTTCGTAAAAAATGGCTCAAGAGCGCTCTAACTTTTTTGTAGCTGTTCTCCAGAGCGTAAGCTTCAGCAGAAATGAGCTGTCAGTCGCATACGGTTTGCCGCGACTCAAGCTCATTTTGAACAGAGCTCATACTCAGCAAGTCAAAGGGTTGGCAGAATCATGAGTGAATGCAACCAAGGTGTGCTAACTCGAAGTCGTTGCCTCTTAAAATAGTTACCAATTTTCACTACGTCTGTTAGTTGTGGTGAGTGGACGTCGTTCCCGCAATGTTTGTTGTTGTAACACTTGCCTACACACATATATGTGTGTAGGCAAATATTTGTTATGCTGTAATAAACTTGTATGCATGCCAGTTTCTACACAAAGCTGAGCTTTTGAGCTTTCGCACACACAAGTTTTGGTAACTGAAAGAAGAAGAGTGCGCACAGCTTGGTTTCATTTCATCATGGGCAGAATCGTTCGCTGCTGGCAGTGGGCTGTGATCAGTATGTGGCTCGGACTCAGTTCACATGCTCGCATGCAGCTCACTTAAAGAGCCGTTAAAGGTTGCTCATTTGAAGAGCGGCTCATATTAGCGTAGTAGCCTGTAAACATATGTACCTTTTGAACGTTGATATACAACATTTTTGGATATTTTCAATCAAACCATAATTTCATTATGTGTTTCATGGGACAGTTACTGTCAGGGCTCTATTCGGCGCCCTCTTAAACCAAAGCCAAGCTCTCTGACAAAGTTAATAGTAACTTTATTGAGTGTATGAAAAAGTTAAAAAAAAAAAAAAAATGGTTTGCAAAACTGCTCAACTGGCTACTTCACAAACACACACACACACACACACACACACTGAGGCTCAATCGCATGATCAGTTTTGTGAAGTAGCTTCTGCTTTTGCTACAACGCGTCTCGGCAAGACTGCACCGGTGTCCGTCTGTCCGTCCGTCCGTCTGTTTGTCGTCTGGCCGTGCTTGGCCAGCAGCCTGCTTGTCTCTGCCTGCCTGGCTGCACAACAGCAGCAACGCCTGCGTCTGCGTCGGCAGCGACAGCGACAGCGGCACCACTTGAGCCCACTTGGAGACAGTCGTTGTTATCTTTAACTTCGTCTTTGCCTTGTCTTGGCATTTAAGTTTACCTTCCAAAAGGCCTAAGCACATGGACTTGGTCAGCCAAGTGTCATGCCATATACCGCCCCAACCTCAGACCCCGGAACCCTAGGAACATCGGCTGCAAAGCTGCATGCGTGTGTGTGTGTTTGGTTGAAATCCTTCTTGGGCATGACAGAGTCCAGAGTCGACTCCTTTCGCGAACAAATTGTTTTTGTTGCTTTCCAACAAAAAAAAAGCATTTCTTTTTTGTTGTATCGATATTTGTACGATCATTTTATCTCTGGTTATGTGTGTGTGTGTGTGTGTGTTTGAATCTGCTTTATTAATGCCAGGCCGGCCACTGTTTGAGCTCAAGTGCTCTGCACTAGCGATAGCTGCGTGACACGATAAATGGTCGCAAAAAGAATTGAGTCACGAATTGGAATAGAAGAGCCGCCATTTATAGTTTGGCATTGAGCCATTTCGAGGCTTGAAATTTGGTATCTTTTAACATAAAAATACCTGTTAAATGCTTGGCAGTCACTTAAAGTGTTTTGCACGGGTATTCGAAGACGCTAGTCATAAAAGTTGGTGGTGCTGCAAAAGATGTTTATAAGATCGTAACAGGAACGACGAATCTAGCTGCCCAAAACTAAACATATTCAAAGGAACTTTGCCTGTTTCTGCTCAAAAACAGAACATGTAGCTATCATATATGGAACCATTTATTTGGCAGAAGTTTTCAGAGAATTGAGAAAAACCAATCGCTAATCAGCACGACAATGTAAGCACTCACACAGCGGCTCACGCAAGAGGCTTTTTGAGCATCCTAAACGTAGAATTAATGGTGTTATCGGACGCATAGTCCCGATTTGGTACACAATGATTACTTTTTGTTCCCACACATCAACAAAAATTTACGAATATTTTATATAATCGATAATCGGATGTATACAAAATATTTTTTTATATTGTGGGGCAAAGCAAACGATGAACAATATCATCAATCGATTGAATGCACTGTTGCAAATTTTCACTAGTTAAACTGTGCTGGAATGTTTGCATATAAGCGATCATATTTTCTTTACCAAAAATTTAACCTATGAAATAGCGGATCGTTGCTATATACATATGCCATAATTGCAAATAATCGATTTTCATGTAAACGGACTTTGTTTGCATTTAAGCAAAATCAGTCTTGAAGTCTTTTGTCTGTGCCAAGCCTTTAATTTCTATATCTTCAGAAATAATTAGAGCTACGAAAACGTTAAGGCCCTCGCATTTTCTTTAAAGTTGCATTTTATTGGCAACACCAGGCAACAAGGCGAGCGGCTAAGATTTACTGGTAAATAACGAAGGTTTTTTAATTTGTCGCCGATTTCGAATCCGGCAACCATTTTGGATTTTCTAGCAACGTTTTCGAATTATCGCTATTTCAAAACATGCGAATTTTCGAAAGTTGCAAGGTCAGCTAATCTCACATGTCTCGGGAATCTTACTAACGATTTAGATGAACTATAAATGCAATTGAAAGTAATTGACCATTGAATAAATCCGTTTCAGATAGTTATGGTCTACCTGGATTTGATTGCGAGCTACAAGGTAATAAATTCAAAAAATATTTTTGAGTTCAGTGCCTTGCAATCCACAATCGAGTTAAGAACTGTCCGATATTAAATTATTTTTAATTCGAGTCTTAATTTATCTCGAACGGTAGTAAGGTTCCCGAGTTATGTGAGATTGGCTGACTTTGCAACTTTGGAAGTCTCGAATTTTTCGAAATAGCAAAAGTTCGAAAACGGTGCTAGAAAATCCAAAATGGTTTCCGGATTCGAAATCACCCAACCAAAATTTACCGGAAAGTGTATGATCTCGGTCAACTCGATCGGTAGTAAGGTTCTCAAGACATATAAGATTTGCTGACTTCGCAACTTTCGAATTTTTCGAAATAGCGATAATTAGAAAACGTTGCTAGAAAATCCAAAATGGTTAACGGATTCGAAATCACCGAACCAAAATTGACCGGAAAATGTATGTTTTCGGCAGCTCGGTCAGTAGTAAGGTTCTCAAAATATATGAGATTCGCTGACTTCGCAACTTTCGAAATCTCGCATTTTTCCAAATAGCAATAATTTGAAAACGTTGCTAGAAAATCCAAAATGGTAAACGGATTCGAAATCACCGAACCAAAATTGACCGGAAAAGCTATGTTTTAGTCAAAGACCATTCATTGAGCTCAAATTTGTTGCATAGTGTAATATCTGTGAAGAACAGCTTAGTCGGCCGGCCGCTCTTGATGCAACTTTTGTGTGGCGTTGCACACTCACGAATCCGAAGCACGACTTCGGACTCAACTCTAGCCAATGTCTGTGCCTAAGTGTTTGTATGTATGTGTGTGTGTCTGTTGCACCTAGTTTGCCTTCTGTGTTCATGTGGATGTGAAGTGGTGCATTCGGATTGGATTGCCACCGTCTGTCCCAGCATAGTGGACACTCCGGACACTCTGGACAGACAGCGTCACCATCAACATCAGCATCAGCATCGACATCGAGCAACAACAAAAACAGCTTCTTGGTCTCTTTTATTATACTGTTTTGTAGTTGTTGTTGTTGTTGTTGTTGTTTTGTTATTTTCACATTTCATTGTCGCTTATTTGCTGTTGTTGACTCTTTATTTTCTTGGTAATAGGGTGTGAGAAAGGCAATAATCGTAAAGAGCTAACAAATTGTTGGCGTTGTTGTTGTTGTTGTTGCTGTTGTTGCTGTTTTGGTTGTTGGTTTCACACTAAAAAGTTTATCGGTTGCCCATTTCTGCTTTTTACCGCTTGTCGTAGTAATTATATCCAATATATGACTTTATTCAATAACAGAATCTAGACTTTATAGATCCAGTTTAAAGGCCCCAAAAGCAAACCAATTGAGCTGTCAACAGCGAAAGACATGGCTATAAACAACTTTCTCTAGGCCTAGTTTCTGTGTGGAACTCGTAGTACTATCTACTCTATGTCAGGCCAATCTGATAATAGTTCAGAGTTCGTTGTTGCGATTCGCTCGATTCCAAGTACGTAATTCGCAATCGTTCAAGTATTTTTAGAAAACGGAATTTTTAAGCGAAATCGTTCTTATCAGCAAAGCATTAATCGAGCCAAAAGGCGAACTTTTGTTTTGGTTTCTACGTTCTAGAAATTGATTTGTTTCTGTTTCTGGTTTTTGTTTTTTAGTGTGTCAGCATTGCTCATATCGCTCTTTTATCTCACTCACTCACTCACTCACTCACTCTCTCTGTCTCTCTCACACAATTGCACTGCTAATTAAATCATCAAGATTAAAATAGAAGTTCAGTTTTTTTGATTGGTTTAATTAGTAGGTCGAAAGGATCAAGAAATAACTTTGTCATGGGAATGTTTTGAATGTGATTCAACAGGAAGTGAATGATTAACTGTATGCAGTTGTTCTCGAAATTTGTGTGTTTTTGCTATATCTGGATGCATGCTAGAAACATACAGAGATAATTACCCAAAACGCCGGAACGGTTTAAAACCGGCTGTTGAATAGTTCAAGTCGAGATTCATGACTTTATTGCGATAAAGACCACAGACCAAGGCATATCTATTGCAAGGTATGAGCCTTCTTACCCGGAAATGAACATGGTGCTGCGAACCCACTGATGGGACCAGAACCTTTCTGTAACATTGGCAGACACACCATCAAGCAACTTCTAAGGAAAGAGGAAATACTAGCACGAACCACGATAAACACTCCAGGTCTTAGACAGGCCAAACAGTTCCTCGGCTCTTACAACCTAATTAGGTTCAAGCAACTATCGCAGTTAGGGAAGAAGTCTCTTAGAATTCTGACAGGTCTGCTTACTGGACACTGCAGACCAACATCTGCAGGCTCTGTTAACTCGAGGAGAAATCCTCCCAGCACATTCTAGCTGAGTGTGATGCCTTGGCGAGACGAAGGCTGACGCTCCTAGGTAGATACAGGAACTCGCTAGCCGATATGACCCGGTTGCAACCATCCCATATTATTCAGTTTATAGCATAGTTAGCACTGAGACAGGGGGCTTTAAACTTAGTAGGGGGCACAGGTCGCAGTGCTTTACTCCCCAGTAACACAATTATATAAGTTCAATGCAGGTGTCTTCATTTGCTAAAAATATGCTTCTATATGTCTCCTTTGTTGCTCTTAATAGAGCTAAAGTTGAAATTATAGAAACGAAGAAGTTTTCTTTTCAAGTTAAATGGCAACCCTAGCACTGATTATAAGTCCTTTTCCAGTACTTTTTTATCAACTATTCTCATCAGTAAAACAAGTCGAGTGAAGACTTGAGACTTCTGGCTGGCATTTAAAAACTACGATAGAGATGTGCCTGATTTCGAATCGGGCGAAAACTATCCTTGTTTAATCCTAAGGATTTACTCATGGATTTGAAAGTATTGACAGTAATACACACAGACATGATTATCTCCTAATATTGGCTCTATTTGTGTTGTCAGTAACTCCATAAGTAGAGCCTGTTCAACTTAATTAATGTCTGCAGCATCTACTGAAATACCAAGAGGAACCCGTGAGCATACATAACCTCAATATTGTATGCATATCCATAAACTGTTTGCTCTGTCCAGTTTAAGCCATTATGTGTATGTATGGGTCGATTGTGTACATGTTTGTGTGCAACTTAAAGCCACATGTCATTATCTCCAAGTAATTCCTCATAATCACCATGTTTGATCTTATTAAGACACCTTAACTTGTTTTTCTTGACCATCACCATCATCATGCAGCAGTATCATCATCATTATCAACACGATGATCGTCTTTATCATCATCGTCTCTGCGCTTGTCTGTGCCTCGCATCAGACGATCACTCACTCACTTACACGTTCGCACTCATTCATTCAGCCTGACTGACTGGCTGATTGCTCTTGGGTCGCTCCACTGACTAGCTGAGACGGAACAGAAGTGGCCGGCACTGGATGGGACGGTACGGGACGGGATTTACCAACTGACTGCCAGGCTGGCTGCCACTCGTTCGCCTGGTTTTTATACTCTTCACATAAAGCATAGTATTGCAAGTTTGTCAAGTTGTTTGTTAAAGGTGTCATTTCTATGTTCGCACAGTTTTCGCACTTGAACCACGTTCGATTACACTACAAATCTGTGAGTAGCATAAAAAGTTATTCAAATCTAGCAAACTAAGATTCAATAGTTTTGGTACTCAGTTTTCGCGGACGCTCATCAGGCGGGATCACTTGTCGAGACTAGGGATGTAAAAAAACATCGATGTTTTGAGCATCGACGATTCAATGTATCAATGTTATCCGATTTGTTTTTATTCGCGATGCATCGGCGATGAAACTTTGACTTTGTTCACTTTTTCTTACTATTTCATCATGGCAAAGTAATCTTTTCTTAATGGATGCCGTGACGGCAATGTATAATATTTGTGGGAAAAAAATAAAAAATACCTCCAATATCAAAGTGTTTGCGTTCCATACATAAAATAGACAAGAAAACTTTGTGTTGGCACACATCTCACAAAATGTTGGAAACATTCCCGAAAATAAGAAGGTTGAAGCCAACACGGAGCGTTAAGACCGCACATTAAGAAAGAATAACGGAATTATGGAGGAATACGTTGTAAAGGGGTAAAAACTCTATCGTAGAGAATGGCCGGGCTATCTATTGCAGAGAATGAAGGAATTTTTCTTAAATGAACGTTATATGTTTTAATGAATTCTAATAAACATAACATCGATACATTGAAATTTTGTATGCGATGCATCGGATTTAACATCGATTGTTATAAGTTTACAAATTTCTACAAAACTACGATTTTTCAAAACATCGAGAAAGCCTACATTAAATCCAGAATCGGATTCAACTTCGATTGCTATTTTGCAACATCGATAGACATCGATGTTTAGGTCAAATTTTACATCCCTATTAGGGACCCAAGACGTGACTCTTGGCACACATGAGTTAACATAGTGCAACTTTTTGAAATTTTGCAAACTTTTTAAAAGCTTGTCTGGTTCGTTGAAAACAACGTTTTAACTTCTGAACTGTCAGTCAAGTTAGGATGCGGCTTAGCCAATAAGCCAAAAAGCTTCCCGTCAAGTCGATTCAGATTTTGACCCAAGAATTTGAATTACTTTTACGCCGAACCAATTTAGCAGTTAACAAGTATAAGTATCATTAGATTTGGCTATTTGTGCAACAACCGACTCCGTTTCACATCTGGATTCTCATCTATGATGCGTCAAGTCTGTGACTATGAATGGCCTCCTTCAATGTCTATGCTTAAATCTGCCAGTTCTGCAGAGAATCTTAGGTTAATTTTGGAACGGCTGCCAGACTATCTGGCAGCCACACTTAGTACAAAAAGGAGTTAAAGCAGCAATCTTATCAGTATTTGTGGGAGATAGGAGACGTCTTGTCCTTGCTTCCAGTTGCCGTTAAAGAAACGTTCCTGTTGCTATCCGGCCATTATAGTCTTCCGCAGGGAATCGGTTGGCAGCAGGTACAAGGTTGAGGACAAGAGCTGCATTCCCGGAGACCATGTGAAAGGCACACCTATAGGACGTCAGCGCCATTGCTGCTGGGCAGACTACCGATTAGTTAGTTAACCTGAGCAGCTTGTTCAATGGTATGAATCAGTTAGTAGGTTAGGTTAGTTTTAGTAGTTCTTTTCGTGTTCACCTGCGGCCAGGTTTGTCGAGCAATACGACAGCTTGGCACATTTTGCCAGTCTGAAAACTTAAAGTTATATCCAGCTTGCAGGTCGCCATAGGGTTGCTTATTCCCTCTCTATCCGGAAGGAGGGGAACAGTAGTTCTTTGTCTGGCAAGCTCGTACGCTATGTTGTTGCCTTCGATGTCCCGGTACCCATATCGGTCTGCGAACGAACTGCTGAGCCGTCTCGTGCAGAGATTTGTGGCAGCTTCTTACCAGTTTCGAGCTAGATGATATTGAGGTTAGGGATTTGATAGCGGCTTGGCTATCACTATGTTAACGTTGTCTGAGACGTTTTACTGCCTCTTTTATGGCTGAGACTTTTGCCTGGAGTACGCTGCAGTGCTATGCTGTTCTGAAAAGAGAACCCCTCCAACTCATTTGTTCAGCTTTGAGCCGTTCGTGAAGAAGGAGGTGGCATTCGAGGGTTCTGGCTGACCTAAGGACCATTCATTTCTGTCTGGAATAAGTCTATAGAAAGTAGTATTGAGGTGCTCTGTCGGTACAGAGTAGTCTGTTTTAAGTGGCACGAAATTGTGTTTAGCTGCAATGGATGAGTGACCAAATGTGGATTCATGTCAGTTTTTTGAGTCGTATGGCCGATAGAAGCGCTGATCTCTCTCCTGCGAGATTCAGTGGTAAAATATTGGGTATAGCATCAAGCGCCGTACTTGGTGTAGTACGCAGGGCCCCTGTGATACATAGTTCAGCCACACGCTGAACTTTATTAAGTTTGTTTATTCTCAGAACTGGCCACCACACCAAAGCTCTATATAGAAGGATTGCTATGATTATAGCCATATAGAGCCACAGTAGAATGTTCGGGCACATACACCATATAAGGCCTATCGTCTTTTGGCGCGAATAGTGGGCACTTCTTCATGTGTTTTTGAATATTTAGGTTCTAATTCAATTTCCTATCCAATATTATACCGAGGAACTTTGCAATTTCCCTAAAGGAAAGGGCGGATAAGTCTTGGGATTTTGTAACTCCTTGAGGAGAGAACAAGTTCTGTTTGGTCAGGACTTGCATTTAATTCACTTCTGGCTGTCCAATCGGACAGTTGTCCGTTGAGACAACGCCAAAATTTTTGAAGTATGAACCAGTTACTAGGGTTAACGGCTATAGTTTTCGTTACACTGAGTTGGTATGTATAGAGCAGTGATAGGCAACGACTGCAGAGACATCGCCAGAATTTATGAAGTATGAATCAGTTGCTAAGGGTTAACGTTTCCGTTACACTTAATTGGTGTATATAGAGCAGGGATAGGCAACGACAGCAGAGACATCGCCAGAATTTATGAAGTATGAAACAGTTACTAAGGGTTAACGTATAGAGCAGGGATAGGCAACGACAGCAGAGACATCGTCGCTGTAACAGTATTTGAGTATCAATGTGTTGTTCCCTTTCACATGCAAGTTCGCTGCTGCCGTTGCCGATACCTGCTATAGTGTATACAAACTTCGATGTTTCGCATGTTCCATTCGAGATTTATTTTTTGTCATGATGTGAAATTTCTGTTGCTGTTGCTTTTGTCCACCGTCTGCTGCTGTGCGTCTCAATACCTTGTTGTTGTAGGCTGGCCCCTCGTTGACTTTGTTAACTTCACACTAGCCAAGTGCTAACGACTTTGTACCTGCTCCCGGCTGTTTTGCCGGCTCTTACGTACTCTTTATCAACAGGCTGCAGTTTTTTTTTTCCGATTTTTTTAACCTTTTTTTATTTTGGCCCGGCTTGCAACAAGCGATTTGTGTGAGAGTGCTTGTCGCATCTGTGGTTTTTATACTATGTGCTACACAATAGGTATATAAAGTGTATATACATGCAATTTTTTTTTTCTTTCATGCATTACAAAACTTAACAGCTTAACGTAAACGAGTAGCAAAACTATTTGTACTGATTATATAAACCAAAGTAGCAGAGTGTTTCCAGAAATCGCTTTCAAATGAGTTTCAATCAAATTATTCTGAATAAGCACTTGTAGAGGTGAGTTGTACTATAATACTGTATATGAAAAAACATTTAGATCCAAAGAGCGCCCTTGCTACACATTGGCAGAGCGTGTTCTACTGAAATAATCCTTGAACTAACGCTCAGGCCGGACATGAGCAGACGAAATGCTCAACCGTTTGCTTCTCTTCTTCATCGTCGCAGAGCCCAGCTGCGTTGACGCCTACCTATCGGGATCCAGCAGCTAGTAGCCAACGATAGCTTATTCCTTCTCTCTCACGAAGCAGGGAAGCAGTAGTACCTTATCTGCGTCCTGCAACCCACATCAAGCTAATAACAAACTGTTTAGCCATATTCTGAAGAGATATATCACCGATTTTTGTTTGTTAGCGATATTGAATTAGATGATGAAATCTCTAAAGCATGATAGTGCTTCTAAATTAAGGTAGATGAAATCCTTGACAACATCAAAAGTATAGCTCTCAAAATCAATCTGAGCGTTCAACCGCTGTGTATCTCTACTCGAAGAAGACATATACTTCGTCTTGCTCTCATCCCAGCAGACCCACCCTGGCAGATTCTCTTTCAATAGCCGCAAAGGCTATTTACTCGCTTAGTACGCCCGACGATATCGATATCATCTGCGTATGCAAGCAACTGAACACCCTCATACACTCTCGTTCCGATGTACTTCGGTCTTTTGCAACGCATTCTTCAACAAAAGGTTGAAGAGGTCGCAGGATATGTATATTCTGATACATATTTCTTATTTCAACATCATCTCCTATTTATGAATGCCAATCGAATGCAGTGCATTGACTTAAATCGCAGTCTTCTTTTGGTACAAAAAACCAACTGAGTTGTTTGTTTAGGCTTAATATCGGTTTCAGTTGTGTTAATGTTATAAGAAATGACGCTTTCCGGATTGAAGAAAGTACAATCTCTTGTTGTTGTCTTCTCGTCTTTCGTCCAGTTTTAGTCATGCTTCCCACTTTTCGCAAAAACACCTAGATATATTATAATGACTAATGGAAATGATACTCGATTGTCGCTGACTTTGGTGAATCACTCTTATAGCTATATATGAGAACTAATCATGGAATTATAGGATCTTATGTGCAGTTTCTTTAGATAAATATATGTATGTATATGTGCTTAAGTAATCGGAGTGCAAAGGCAAGCGAGTAAAATAAGCAAAGCAAACACATTGAGAGATCAATAATCAATTGATTCAGCTAAATTACTTTATACTTCTTCATACTCTGTCGTGGTAACTGTGGCTGTCGCACACTATAACGCTGTCCTTACTGCAACTCTCTGGAGATACTATCAATTTACATTCGATTTGTTTGTTTGTTTGTTTGTTTTGATTTCGTGGAACCTAGAAATATGCCACAGCACAGCTTCGGATGTTTTGTCAAGTGGTTCTATCTGGTTCTGATTGTGCAAACATTGCTTTGCATTGACCAACTGGAATGTCGCCAGCATCATAATCGCAACAACAACAACAATAACAATAGGCGCGCCGACTTGGGAGGTGGCAGCAGCTCCGAAGAGAATCACAGCAACGCTAGCGAATATTATGAGAACGATAGCAGTACTGCAGGAGCTGGCGGCGGAGGAGGACAGCATGGTCATCGGCGGGGGCAGCGTAAAAAACAGCAGGCTAATAGCAGCAGCAGCAACAACAGCAACAATCGTCACAATCGATTGGAAGAGACTGGACTCTCATTGTGGATCAATGAGCAGCAGCTAAAAATGCTAAGTGGTAAGTTCGATAATTCAGTCAAATATTCGATATGTCAAGAAGAAGTCATCATTAGAAACAATCTGGTCATATCACAGGACATAACTACTCTTTTAACTATGTTCTTAGAGATTTTCCAGCTTTATAGCTAGTAGTAGGTTTGGCTCTAACGTCTAGGTAGTCAACAAAACCAACCTTAGTATCGATTCCTTAAAACTATAAAGCAAACTGAGCTAAATCTTGCGAGTTAACTCAGTTAGGTTATGCATAAAGCCTTTTTACTAATATTTATCCTGGTCGATTTACAATGGCAGTCAAACTCTCTCGAAATTATCTCTTCAATCACCGCTACCGATGCTTGGGCACGATCCCCGTTTGAGTCGGGCGAAAGTTAAGTTGGGTGGCCGATGTGGCTCGTAGCATATCATGGGGGATCCTCCAGAAATGGGTTTATCAACGACTTCTTTGGAGTCGAAAAAGGGATGCAACATGAATTCACATTCGGTATGGTCGAGAAAATGTGGATCATTACGAACACAATCAAGGAGTTTCAGTCACTTCTCACACGCGTCTTTCTTTCTGTTTATCAGTATAATTTCCAAGTTTTCGGTCACCAAAAAAATGCATCATGACTACTTTCCGGATAGAGTTAAAAGATTGAGAGGCAGTGAAGGAAGAAAAAAAGGGCTACAATCCTTTAAAACAGACTTCCACAAAGGCAATACCATAAGTAACGCTTATGGTACCCATAATCCCTAAGGGATCTCGTCTCTACAGTGTCTTTTTGCCACAATTTTTCATAACACGTGTGATCCAGAGCATCCATTAAGACGCGTCGGTCCCAGCAGTTAATCGAAGGCAACACCATAAGTAACGCTTATGGTACCCGTAATCCCTAAGGTATCGTGTCTCTGCAGTATCTCTTTGCCACAATTTTTCATAGCACGTGTGATCCAGAGTATTTATTATGACCAAAAAGTCTTCAAAAAAACCACTCCCGAGATTATGCGAATAGTTCTTAGAACAAAGGTTATGACACAAATCTCAGAGTGTAGGAGCATTGGAGATAGTGACTTAGTAGAAAACCAAAATGAACTAAATAACATTTTCAAGCTACCTTACTTTAGTAGCTACCAATAACACGCAATACTATGGCTCACAATGCCCCCCCTAAATATCTATGCAAATAACTGACTAATCAAACTGGTTCGAAAAGCTCTCTACTTTCCACAGGGCTACTCGGATCGCATTTACGCCATACACAACAGTCATGTGTCCAACGACTTGCGGGATACCACCTTGTATACATATCTGGTGATACCATCTGAGGTTAACTACGTTAATTTTACATGGAAATCGGTTCAACGCAAGTTTTTCTATGATTTTGATATACTAAAAACATTTGACGAAAAAATACTAAAGGCACCAACGTTGTCCATCAATAAAAAGGGTCGCATACCGCAGGAGCAGAAAAGTAAGAGCTGCTGTGCCCAATGGATTTATTAATGTTTATTATTTCAACTATTCCTAAGCTAGATTTTAGCATATTCCTGCCCTGCACCGGAAACAGCTCGGGAACTGCTTGGTTCACTGTTGGCCTTACAATACAGAATCGCAAGAAAAAGCCGCTGCCGAGCACACCCATCCGCATCACCTTCAAAAAGGAATGCGCACATAGAGGTGTGTATGATATAGACGCTTCCAACCCTACTTCACTAACAACTTTGCAAGGTAGTGTATATGAAAAGTCAATAAATGCTTTATACAAATTCATTGTAATTACTTTCCCAAAAAAAAACAAACGAACTATCGATGAATATCTATTTCCTATCTATGCGCTCCAAACTTAAAGGCTTACAGGTGCAGGAAAATTTAGATACCGATTAAAACCGACTTGTATGCCGTGACGTTAACTAGTTGTCGCCTAGTATAAGATAATAAGGAGCTGTTCGTAAATGACGTCACCAAAATTTTTAAGATTTTTAACCCCTTGTCACAAAAAGTCACATTTACGCGACTTCCCTCCCCATAATGTGACGTCACAAGTCGAGCAGCAAAAAAAAACCAATTAAGCTTTGGACATGAAATAGAATGTCCACTGAATCATTGCAAATAGGATGCACAGCCTGCAGGGTATTTGAAGGGTAACAAATTTAGAATTTCATACAAGATCTTTGAATTCGAAATTAAAAGGATATTACATGAAAATTATGAATTTTTTAAACTTTTGATTGTGACGTCACGTTTTAGGAACAACACACTTCCCCCATAACCCTCCCCCTGGGTGGTGACACATTTATAAACAGCCCCTAAGTACAAGAGGTCACACAATGCGCTGGTCCGTAATTCGTGTTTTTCCGAATGCTTCAGCAAAGAAAAGAACGCGACGTCACTGATTCACATTATATTGTATCTTATATACAATATAAGAAAAGTCTAGGCTTGGCAACCCCTGGTGAAACTAAGGGAATCTATTTGAACCGATTAACGTAGCTTTACACTTTACAAGTTACCTAGTGGTTGTTGTAGATCCAATTGATTTGGCGAAATAAATGAATTAAACTTATATTCTGCACTATTTATAAAAATTCTATACAAAATGATATAAGTTTCACCCATTTTTGTTTTCATATAGTTGGTGAAAAAGGGGTCCACACATTTTTCCTTAGCCTATTTGTATAATATATTAGATGTGTGATATCAATGCCACATGTATCGAATTTCATGTTAGAAACAATCTATTCATACGTCAGAAGTATCATACGAAGCGATATCTATGACCAAGGCACACGAAGATAGTCCATCTAGAGATATATAAAACACCTCGGAATAGCTCCAAAAACTTTCAATTGATAATTTTGAAAAAAATCCCTTGCTTGATTTGAAATCGATAGCATTCTTTGAGTCACAAAGCCAGAATACATTTTGGCATTATGAAACAGTATGAATAAAAGAAAGGGACTTATCGTTATGACCATAAAGAAAGCGGACTTAGCACCAGAAACGATTATGGGCGTTAAATGATCCAGCTTCATTTCATGCTAACCAGGTATGAAAGATGATTCCTATATTTACGATACTCTTCTCCTCAACACTTGTGTCTGTTGATTGTGCGTTATGACCGTGAAGAAAACGGACTAAACACCAGCAAAGATATTGGGCGTTAAGTCCTCCAGCTTTATTTCTTGCTCTCAAAACCGACACCAGCATGCACCAGAGTGAAACCAGGACTTCCATTTTAGGGTATCCTCGTTCCGCCTTTGCTTTTAGCTATTTTTTCAGCAAGTTTCATAAATGTGCGATGGGAGCTTTGCACTTCTTCCAAAGTTGAACAAATTTTTTGCAATCAATTGTATTTGTTAGTATATTCATATGTTCCGTAGTACTATAACCTGTAAATGCCTTAATCTTGAGCCTCCCTCTATGCCACACTATGCAACTATATACCTCAATTTCATCCAATCTTTCTCTATGCATACAACTACTTACTTAAATAAAAAAAAGCAAAAAAACAAAAACAACGTATAAAAGCCAAACATATTTATCTACAAAAAACACACTTCGCTCTCAAAACGATCGAACTAAACTAAAAAAACTTAAGCTCCCGATCCAGAATGCAGTTTGAAATGTGGCAAAAATGGATATTGCAACGAGCATCACATCTGCAAGTGCAACGTTGGCTATACGGGTCAATACTGTGAGACAGCCTTTTGTTTTCCCCAATGCATGAACGGGGGCAACTGTACGGCTCCATCTGTTTGCACATGCCTCGAGGGATACCAGGGCACTCAGTGTGAGGGAGGTAAGTAAAATGCTGAACAAAAATATTACAAATAAATGTATTCCAGCATAATCGTTGGGTTGTCAGAAATCTCCATACGATTTTGCTAGATAGTCAAAAATTGCAATTTAATATAGGTTTTTGTTTTAGTTATTTGTGACGTCACTGTGGGGGGAGGAGGTCATCAAATTTTAGACATCATGCTGACGGCATCTATGAACAGCCCCTTATTATTACACTAGGCAAAAACTCTTAATTTAAAGCCCTCGGCTCAAAAACGGTTTCGGTCGATTTGGGGTAGCTGCTTCCGAATCAAGCAACTGTTATCGCTAGGTCAAAAAAATTACCGATTTCGCGGGATGTCAAGTCACTAAGTCGCGAATTTTTCGGTTACTTTATTTCCGATGTAGATTAAATGTACCTCAAGTTAAAGGTTACCGGTTCAATGTCCCGTAGACAGTTCGGTCTATGTCGACTCTGTTCTGGATTGGCGGGCAATGAGCAAAGTAATTTCAAATTTAAACATAGTCCGAGTCATGACCAAACTGTCATTGAACCGATGTTGAATAAACTTTAATTTTATTCATCAAGATCGAGTATTTTGTGACCAAGCCGGTTTCGAAAACAGCGACCCCAAATTCATCGGTAAAGGTATGATTTAGGCTTGTTAAGGAGAGGATTTAGGAGTTTTTTACGGATTCAATCTCCAGTTAGTTAAGCAGTTAGTATCCTAAGGGAGTTTTTCATTATTTAGGAGATTTTCTTCAATCTATTTAAGTTACACAAAAAGAAAAGCTACATATTTTCTTCTGGGGCCTGACTGCAATTCGTCTGAACCTCCATCAAGTCACTATCCTAAGGGAGTTTTTGATTATTTAGTAGATTTTCTTTAATCCATTTAAGTTACATAAACCGAAAAGCTACATATTTTTCTTCTGGGGCCTGACTTCGTCTGAGCCTCTGTTCTATAGCTAAGCAGTTTTTCGACAATGTGTGTCTTTAATGATGCTAATACATCCCTTAGTTCATTTGCCGCAGGAGTCAACTCCACGCTTGAGCGAAATCAGTGCAGAACAAGGTTGGTATCGTTCGACATGGTAACGATTTGAACTACAAATTTAAGTTTATGGTAGGTCTCCAAAGACAACCCTTTAATGTCTAATTATCTTTAATGCTTAAACACTAACTCGCCCACATTTAAGCATGGGCATCGTACTTTATATACACACACACAACACATTAGACGGCAAGGCAAATCCAGGTTTAACAGAGCTGCCAGAGCTGATACATGTTTAGATTTTTTTGGATATGGCTATGGCGGTCTTGCAGCCAAACTTAATCACTTCGGTCATAGCCTTGTAGAATGGCGCCTGCTCAGCGCCGCACTCAATGCCAGTGTCATGATGTTCCTGCTCCTCATCGCGAAATTTGGTTATTGTTTCCAAAAGTTCCTTAAGCACATAATAAGATAGTTTAATTGGAATATTGTTGACATAACATATAAACATACCTTGTCCGGATTGGGCGATTCCATTATCTGTCGCAGCTGATCATTGTAGTGCTCCACAATTACGGTCTCTACGGCCACCGTGCATGCCATGGCAGCTTTTTCACCCATTAGTGCTGTGCCAGCGCCCAAAGCAAAGGCAGCCACATTCCATATGGGCGCCATAATGGTGGGACGCACACGATGCTGCTGTATTAGTTTTTCGAATTGCTTGCGGTGGCACTTCTCCTGCTCCCACATATGTTCTATGGTCTTGCCCATAGGACCGTTGCCTAATATGGCCATTTGTCCAGCGTAGATGCGATCCGCGCCCAGTTCGCCCGCATGATCGACGCGTATGATTTCATCGGTTAGTGCTGTGGGTCTAGCACGCAAAGGGTTTTGTTCCTTGGGCTGCTGTGCAGCAGAAGAGCTGCTGCTGCTGAGGCGCGCAATGGTGCTAGTTAGGCGCAGCCTTTTGTAGGGCGTGCGTGTAATGCTGCGCAACATATTGTGGAGCTGCAAGTATAAAAACAGAATACAATGATTCTAATGTGTACTACTTCTAATCCCTATAGGTATATGCAAGGAAAAGTGCTTAAATGGTGGCAAATGCATACAAAAGGACAAATGCCAGTGCACAAAGGGTTATTATGGCATGCACTGCGAATTCTGTAAGTGACTGTGAGTTTCGGTTGTAGATACTAACTATATTTATTTACTTCACCCACAGCCAAATGTGTGATTCCGTGTAAAAACAACGGCCGCTGCATTGGCAATAACCTGTGCCGCTGTCCGAATGGTTTTGGCGGAAATCACTGCGAGATTGGACGCAGACAACGTTCCACATGCAAATGCAAGCATGGCTATTGTTTGAGCAACAAAAAATGCAAGTGTCAGCCGGGTTATTATGGACGTCATTGTCATGGTCGTAGGTAAACTTAAGTCTCTAAAGACTATGCCCCTTGACTGCTGCCAAGAGATATACATGCAACCATATGAAACCCATGTGACTCAACTGATACTTAAACTTAAAAGAAAAGATAGGAGCACTGCCGCGCCCGCATCGGGTTTTGGAATTGGCAATGGCTTAAGGATCATTTAAAAATCAACATAAAAAGAATATATCTAAATGTTTGTTTATGTACTATTGTAATATTCAATGTATAACCACATCGTTTAAACCTTTTTTATATATGAACTATTGTGTGTAGACGAAACAAAAATAATACTAATTGTGATAAAAAATTTGTGTAATTAAAATTTTTTTTTTAATAAAAACAAAATTAATACATATATATATATGTATGTGCCAGCTAAAACTGCAGAGCGAGGCACGGTTAAAACGCAAAAAACGCTCACGTATTTATTTTATTGTCTTTTATACTATATATGAAATTATACGACGGACAGCCGGGGCGCAGTTTCAGTAAACGATCAACATTCTTTTGTTTTTAGGCTTAGCAATGGCAATGTACCTCTGAATCCATGCAATTGCACAAAAGTCGTGGCACTCAACATGCTATAATTCCATGAGCCGAGATTGTCAAAGAATATTCGAATTTAGTAATTTAGTTAGATGTTTACATACATAAAAAGTGTGTCGATGCCATACTAATTGTAGAAGTTATATTCTTCTAGTGCTGCTAGTGTAGTATTAATATGGCAAGTTATGATGAAATTTGTTCACGTACTTACAGCTTTTTGCACTACTTGCAGATATAAACTTCAATTGCAATCTAACAAAAACTTAGCCGGTGTTATGTATAAAAAAAAAAATGATCGAAATATTAGCAACCGAACATGCCAACTTAATTTGTCACAGAGAACAGCTGTGTTGCGCGTTGCCATATCGTTAATTTGCTATCGATTTACAAATGATATCGATAATGTGGAAAACAAAAATAGTAAGAATTTGCTGCATCCCTAAAATAGACATTAATTTGCAAATGTATTGAACGAGAGTCAGCTGACTTATCCCAGCTTGAAACAAGCAACTAAAATGGCACCAAAGAATAACCATGATCCAGCAAGCTCCTCGGGAGATGGCAACACCAATGTGCAGGAGGATGATCTGCAAGGTAAATTGCCATTTTAAACATAATATTTTTGTCTAAGCTCATATTTTGCAACTGTCTCACTGCAGAGATGGAGGAGGTCAACCAAAGCCTGGATGCGCTCAGCGGTGCATTGGATGCGTTTGAACAGCGCACGGATGATATAATGATTCAGCTACGCGAGCTTTTGAATTCCAATCGTGAAATACGTCGTCAGCTTTCACAGGAAAAGAACAAAGCTGCTGAAAATAACGATAATGATGACGACGACGACGATGGGAACATGCATGTAGACGAGGAGCAGAAATATACACAGCAGCCTCAATCCCAATCCAATGCATAAATATGCATTTCACAAAGTTTCTTGAAATTGCTTTTGAATTATGTATGTACACAACTTGCGTACAACCCATGTATTATTGTTGTTTCTTAAATTAAGCACCCAAACTTAGATATTTTTTCAAAACAAAAGAAAACCCATTTATTGCTAATCTTTGCGTGCTCGCTTGGGTGTCCCTGGCGACTTGGCGGGCTTATGGTCGGAGCTAGAAGCAAGATGATTGAACATAAATGTATACATGCGCTGTGAAACACGTTTTAGATGCTTATTCTCAGCAATAAGTTTAGCTACAGTTTCAGTGTCAAACTTATCGTTTCCTTTTGCGTGTGTCGATGTTTCATTCTTAGCAGGGGCTTCTTCATCTGAGTCAGTTTTGTTCCTTTCTTCATCATTAGTAGTGTCTCCTTCTTCATCTGAACTGGCTTCTTGCGCTGCCTCCCCATTGCCGCTATCAATTGTGTTTGTTACTTCTTCCTCTGTAGCCTCGGCTGTCTCTGCAGCAATGGCATCACAGCTCTTATTCAAATCCAGTTTCGGAGTTTCGCATCTATTATGCGCCTCCGTAATTAGCAGCTCAATACATTCCTCATCATCATCAGGCGCTGTCGCTGTTATCATGCGCTTGAGACTGTCCGCAAAAAGTTGTGGCTGTTTGTGCTCTGGTTGAAATATGGCTGGGTTTGTAAGACGAACCTTTAAATTCGTCACAGTACCGTTTTGTGGTATGGCCTTTAGCAACTGTCGGCTGCCCACATGCCAGACGCAAACCTTTTTATCCTCTCCTGCTGAAATTAATTGTTGGCCATTTAAAGACAGCGCCAAACATGTTATGGGCTGTCCAGCTGTGTGTCCACTAAAGCACAGAGTTTTGTGCTCTTCCAAGTGGTATTCCTGCGATAATGCAAGACATATTATAAATTATCTCTATATAAATAAATGTTATTTACCTACCTTCATACGTGGCACACGCTCCATATTAAAAACATAGATTTGGCCATCACCTGCGCCTACAAACACATTGCTTTCCAAGGCATTGGTCACCACACTGTGTAGGGACACAGGAAAGACTACGCTTAATAGCATTGTGCCACTGCTAAGATCATAAATCTTGCAACAGCGATCCAATGACACTGTATACATATAGGCACGTATGCCTCCACAGCCTATATGTAGGTCTGTTACTGGTAGGCCATGGTCATTAAAACTATACATGGGCGAGTTTGCTTCGTTGTCACCTTGTTCCAGCGGCGATATAACAGTTGTTAAATTCCACAGCAGCACCGAACCGTCTTTGCTTGCGCTGGCAAAATGCTCGCCATCGTCGGTAAAGCGCAGACAGGTCACTGCCTGATAATGCTTCGACAAAGTGTTCAACATGCGTCCAGTGGTTAAATGCCAAATGTATATGGACTCCTGTATGCCCGCTACTAAAAAATTACCGTCTGGTGACAAAGCCAACGCATTCACCTTGCCTGGTACCACAAAGCGCACTGTGGACATTTGCTCCTGACCATTTATTGGCCAAACGTGCACTAAGGGTTTAGTGCTATTTGCCGCTATCACGTATTTGGATCCCAGTAATTCCAGCCCATGTGACTGAACGGTGCCGCCACCTTTGTATTTCATTAGATCAATACCGGTACGCAAATCATGCGCGCTGCAAGAGGCATGATTATTATTAACGCTTGTAAATAAAACCTCAAGAATTTCGGACATGGCGCGCACGTGCGTTACTTAAAGCAATAAAACCAAACAAACTGTTGGGCGATTGATAACGAAATATCGATTTCTAAACGATATATTACATACATGTATATCGAAAATACTGCTGCAGCACTGGCAACTCTGTGACGAACACGCGTTTGTTGATTGCTTTTAAATAAGAAACTTTGTGTTATTTAAACGAATTACATATTGTGTTCAGCATGGTAAAACACCGTCAGCAACAAAAGACAGCGGACAGCAGTTCTGTGGCACCACTGCCACAAAAACGCTACTACCGGCAGCGAGCACACTCCAATCCAATTGCAGATCACTGCTTCGACTAGTGAGTGAGCGCAAGTGCAATACAATTATAGCTAATTATTTTTTTTATATGGCATATCTTTTATCTCATCTAGTCCTGCACGTCCAGAGGATATAGATTGGCGCACCTTATATCCCAGCATAAGCGCAGATCAAAAAGTAGAATTCGCTGATATTGGCTGTGGCTATGGTGGCTTTTTGGTCACTCTGGGTGAAATGTGTCCCCATAAGTTTTCCATTGGCATGGAAATACGCGTAAAGGTGTCGGACTACGTCATGGATCGAATTAAAGCGTTGCGGCAAAGGGAGCCTGGCAGTTATCAGAATATTGCATGCATGCGCACAAATGCCATGAAATATTTACCCAACTATTTCAAAAAAGGACAACTTGAAAAAATGTTCTTTTTATATCCTGATCCGCATTTTAAGCGCTGCAAGCATAAGTGGCGCATTATCAATCAGGCATTGCTATCTGAATATGCCTATGTTTTGAGAAGTGGCGTAAGTAAAATCAAATTATATAGACGAAAACTACTATATGGCCATTTTTAGGGTCTAGTCTATACAATGACGGACGTCGAGGATCTGCACACATGGATTGTTTCGCATATGACACAGCATCCGCTATATGAACGCTTAAGCGATGAAGAAGCGGTAAGGCACAGATATTCAATGGCTTGGCCAAGTCTGTATACTTATGTATTAACGTTTTTACAGGCAGAAGATCCTTTAACCCCTAAGCTTTATCAGAGCAGCGAAGAAGGCGCAAAGGTAGTACGCAATAAGGGCGATCACTATATGGCCATATTTCGACGACTCTAAACATATTTTGTTTGTGTTAATTAAATTTAATCTAGATATTTTTAAGTCTTGACTATTATTAAACATTAAATGAATTGCGTTGGGAAGTGCCTTCGCAGCTGACTAGAGTAACGCCACTGTCTTCGTTGTATTTGATGTCAAACTTTACGCCAGTCATCAATTCCGCCACATAGATTGCAGTCTCGGTATGCTTGGTGAGCGGGCCGGTTTTAATGCTTGAACTGCCACTGGCCAGTGCCATATACAGTATTAACTGATCCTGCATATAAGAGTCCACACATGATTCGTTTTGCCAGCAAGACAGCAATTCGTCAATGGCTTTAGAGCTTATTTCCAATGGATCACTTTGCTTTTCGACCAATCCAGATGAGCCCAGATAACAGTTAGTAGATGTTTGTGCCCAAAAGAAGACGCCAGCGCCATTGTCACGGGCCTTGTCAGCGCGATGCTTAAATGCCGTAATGTCAATTTTCAGCTCATGGCTTGCTGGAGTTTTCTCATATATAGCACGCTCTGCTATGTTTTTCATTTGCTCTGCAATGCTATGTGGCTGGCGACCGGCAGTAAAGGCAAAGCCTTCAACACTCTTAATCTGACCAAAATGTGTAAGAGATACAGCGTTCAAGTTGTTTACGGGTTCTATATCAAGTATGATCCGTCCGTTGCCGCGCGGATAGAAACCATGACGTATTATATCCATATGAAAATTAATGCCAAAATTATTGAGATTTGGCTGCAGGACATGCGACATAAATTCCGCTTGAGGAGCAAATGCAACGTTTGTGCCGCCTAAGACATCAAGTTTGGAGCGTGCTTGTCCAAAGAGTAGCACGGGTAATGCCATTTGAAACACAAGCGTTATGCTGGCTGCTGTGTGTGTATCCACACTGTAGGAGCCAGCTCTTATAGTGCGAGGCTTAAATTCCACTTCAGTAGAAGCCAGTGTGTTTCCGTTGACCTGTGCATTGGTAATTTCACATAGCAGATTAAGTCCATGCAAATGTTGATGCGACAAACCCGGCTTGGGTCGATTAGCGCGAATTTTAACAATACGCACAGGTTTGCCCAAAATGCAGCTCAGACTTAAGGCGTTGCGCAGCGCTTGACCACCGCCCTCCAAATAGGAACCATCAATTTCTACGAAATGTGCCATGTTTTTCTTCCGCTGTTTATTACCAAATTCTTAATTTTTAAATTTTTATTTGGCAATTAGCAAAGTTCGCTGCGTTATCGACTGTGTAACGTTATCGTTATCGTTAATTTATATTGCAATGCCTGCTTGCACAACAAGTTGGCAGCATTTTGCGAAAATCCCAAACAACAGCCAATTGCATTCTACTTTGTATGCAGTTGTATTAAAGTATATGCGGGATTGGATTATCAATATTCTCTTCCAGAAATATGTCCAAGATTTACTTATTCCCCGTAGCTGTGTTTCTTATCTTCCAAGTAACATTTCTTGGCACGTAAGTTAACAAATTAATAAATTACGCATGTGTATACAAATCTATTATGGTTAAACCTAGTTACATTGTCGCTGTTCTGGAGGGTCATGTAGTGCCCGATGTACCGTATATAAGCGATGCTGCTACCTATTCGCCAGAAAGCTGCGTCTTTGGCCAACTCATTAATATTGGCAGCATGCTTTGTAAGTGCCTACTTTTTGTATCTCAACTAGAAACAATCTCGAGTGCATGACTCATATGCACATTAACTGATAAATTGAATTGGCAAATAACGTTGGTTTCTTGTTCTGCTTGCAGTGGGAATCACAATTTATATACGCTATCGCCAAATCATGGAGTTGTGTGAACATCATTCCTTAGACGATTCTGTTTTTCGATATAATCGCTTGGCCGTCTGGTTTGGCATGATGTCCTGCTTGGGCATCAGTTTTGTTGGCAATTTTCAAGAGACAAACGTACGCATTGTGCATTTCATAGGAGCCTTTTGCTGCTTCGGCTGCGGTACTCTTTACTTTTGGATGCAAGCCATAATCTCCTATATGGTACATCCCATGGCGGGTACACGCCTTTTTGCGCATCTACGCCTAGGCATGTCTGTTTGCTGCACCATACTTTTTATAATGCTTGCCGTGACAGGCGTAATGTCGCACATATTATTCAAAGGCCAAGATCCAAGAAAATGGTATGTAACAAAATGATAAGCTATGGTATGTAGTTATATGTGTTCTTTGTCGTTTAACAGGTATCCTTCGGATGGCGGCTGGTATTTTCATGTGGTCAGCACAATTTCGGAGTGGATAATTGCTTCCATATTTAGTTTTTACATACTTAGCTTTACGACAGAATTTCGTGATGTTTCCCTAGATCATCCACCAATTGCACTGCTCTCTTCGTACAGTACCATGTAGAGACAGCTGGAAAATGGGATTGTGTTTGGAGCTTTCCTGGGCCGTTATCAAGCACCACATACAAAAAATGGATATTAAAATATATGTATATATATTAATTGTACATATATTATGTATAGCTTATATATTATTGATTGCTCTTAAGTTCAGCGCAACATTTCATAAACTTCATAGCTGATCCCAAGCAACAGAGTTAGATGCAATGTTTATAGCAAAAAAAAAACATAGATATATGACAACTACTGGTGCTCGTTTCTTATAGATAACTTCTATTTTATTCGAATAATCCTAACGATGTGATACGTACATATATTTAATTTTCCAAATAGTTGTGGACCTTGTGCCATGTGTTCTATAACTATTCCCAAATTTGACTATATTCCTGCATGAGTATTTAGCTTGTAACTCGGGTTCAGCAATACACCAAATATATAAAATTGATTTTTATAGCTATACTTCATATTATTTTTGAATAAAAATTAAATACATATATAGTTTGTACAAAAAATTAAATTTATTTTCAATATTCTTCTTCTTTTAGACTGTTGCATATTAAGGTGGTGTCATATTTAAAGTTTAGACTTAAAGGTATAAATCTGTGCTCATATAGAAGAGTATGGGTATGTATGCGTTCTGTAGCTTCATGTGGCTCATAACAAGTTATCATTCTTTTTTTAAAACCTGTACATTTTATTTCTCATTAATTTAAAAAAGGAATGTTGACCCGTATAAAGCTCCAGAACGCAATAAGTCAACATTTTCTTATGTCGACTTAAGCTACTCTTCCATATGAACACAGAAGTAATTCAACTGATATTAAAATAGAGAATTTTTATAGAATTGGCAGTTTGCCTTTTAGTTTATTTAGCGCTTGCGATCTCGGGAACGTTCACCTTCGCGATGTTTATGAGCTCCTCGACTGCCATGCCCACCGCCTCCACCGCTGCTGCGATGCGTGGAGTAGCGACCATGTTTGCTCGAATTGGAGTTGCGATATTTTTCACCGCTGCCGCCGTCTCCAATGTTATTGCTACCCGTATTGCTCGAGCGCTCTTTTTTCATGTAATAGTCGGAACGCTCCCGAGAGGTTTTCCTGTAAATAGTTGGAAGAAGCAGTTATTAGTTCAATTTCATTTATTCATAATAATTAATTGAAAAAATGAGCTAAAAATTAAAATCGATTTATGCTAGCAGTATATTCATATGAATATAGCGGTTAGTTAGGCCTTTCTTTAAGTGTTTGGACAAGTCCCATACTATAAAAACTTATGATCCTGAAAGTACATATTAATAATATTACAAGCATGAAGCCTGTCAAGAAAGGTGATAATCTGATTGATAATCTGATTGCCGAAACAGCAGTAGCCCATTAGAGTTAAGAATTATATAAAATATTTTAACTTTCCATTCAACAACTTATTCAAATTCAGCTGTTCAGCTGCGGTTGTTTGCCACGTAAAACCCTGTTGTTGCGGCGCAATTAAACATCTCGAGAAGTGAGATTAGATCTATTAGATTAAAACCAAAGAAACTTCGACTTTTTAGTCTCATTGAACTTATTTGTCCCGTAAGCTGACTACAGGTTATTTGAGGAATACTACAATGGCAAACTACTATCCGACTAACTAAGAATAACATTTACCTCTTCCGGTGTTTACTGTGCGGCGAACTGGAGCGAGAAGGTGAGCGTGAATAATGCCGCGATTTCTTTTTATGCTTAGGCGGTGATCGAGTGCGCGATCTGGATGAACGGCTTCTATCGCGCTCTCTTTCTCGTTCGCGTTCTCGATCCCTATGTGATTTCTTGCTGCGCTCACGACTTGGGGAGCGAGAGCGCGACCGAGGCGTGCGAGAATGAGTACGTGTTCTGGAGCGCGAACGGGAACGGGAATCCTTTTCCGGTGTCTTTTCTGTTGGCAGAGGTAAAGGTACGGCACGTTGTATAAAACCACCCCAGGCATTATGCGAGCCATTATTTCGATCGACTGTTATGACAGCCGGCGGCGTATTTGCCTCCTTGGTCTTGTTACGTGCTTCAATATAACGCTTCTTTAGCTCATCCACGGCAGACTCCAGCTTCTCAACAATGGGCTTGGCACGTGTATACAATTCCATAACCCGATAGCAAATATCCGTAATGTCTGCCATGGGCACACGAAAAATACCAAACCAGGGTGGACGATTGGGTAAAGGTATATTCATTTTCCGCGCACTTAGATAAATGCAAGCACAGGCTATAGCCTCTGGCGTATAGCGCATGAATACGTCTGTGCGCAGTGAATCATTCATAAAGTTCCAGGACATTTGCATAAGCTTTTCATGTTTTTCATATTGCAACACTTGCAAATACATGACAATCAGTTTGTGCGGATGCTTAACGTGCACACAGAAACCCAGCTCCTTGAGTACGCGACGCTCTGCCTTAATGACTTGGGTCTTCAAATTTGTGTAGTACTGATCCAGCACCATAGGCGAAATTTCTCTAAAACCAAAGGGTGCAGGTTAATGCAAGTTAAGAAAATCTTACGTTACTTACTTTTGTGCGCGTACTTGCTTAATGTGATGAAACACATTGATGACATCGCGTATTCTGCGCGGCGCTTCTTCAATTTTGGATGCCAGACATACACAGCTCATGGCCACTGTTTCCATATTATGTCGCACGAAACTCTTCGAATAAAAGAACCGCTGAAAGAGCACTTGGCCCGTGGCCATGGCCACTTGTGGCAGCTTTAATAGTATGCCGGCTGTTTGGATTAGCTCACAGCCGAGTATACGCAAATCTTTTTCCGTTTCATGATCAAGTCCATCTTGACTTGAAGGCGTAACATCGATTTTTTCCTCTGGTATATGACTGTTCTCCAACGTCAAAACGATTTTATTGAAAAGGCGCGGATATACAGGCTTAGACGTCGCCTCAGTTTCGACATTGGATGCATCGTTGCCATCGCCACTCGTAGCTACAGTATTATTGGAGATATTGATGTTGTTTGCATGCACGGAGGACGTTGTAAGCACATTGGTAACAGACTCGCCTGCAGAAATTGTTGTTACCGAAATGCTGCCGGCGACTCCGGCTATAACAGCAGCAGCTCGACTGGCCATTTGGTGAGGTAGCTACGGCTGAAACGTTTTGACCAATTGCAGCTAATTGCGACCAATTGTGTCATAAATGACAATGCGAAACTAAGCACGATTGAATTCCACTCTGGCTCGGAGGTATTTAAGGTCAATTGAGCAAAAAAAAAAACAATATTTACACGCACGAATTTAATTAACTTTTTTTTAGGTACACACCACACATATGGTACATGATGTATCGGCGTTATCGATAAATGTGAGCTGTTGCTGTTGCCTATCGCTATAATTATATTTGAAAGAACAAGCACAAGTGCTGCCACCTTACAAAATTATCAGCAATGGCAACATTTGGCTTAAAATTAAACAAAATTTAATTAGTAATTTAATTGTAAAAAGTTGTTTTTTTTGTTGGCCTTGAGTTAAGTGCAAGCTTTGTTGCCTAGCAGCACAAAAGACACGTAAAAATTCGTATGTTGCTAAACAAATCGAATAATGTAACAATGCAGTAACAATGTCAGCTGTTTTCGCCCAACTCCCCCACTGCTGGCAGTGGTAAACGAAACAGCAAACAGCAGCTATCATTTGTAGAAAAACCTTTGAAGTCAGCAAATGGAGCGGTAGCGTTCATAAATGTTTAGCGTTAAAATAATAATTAATAGAAATTCACTGTCGTAACTTAATTAAATGCCAATGCAAAAGTGAAAAACGTGAAAAATGCATAGGTCGGTGCATATAGTTGTGAATCTGTGGAGAAGTAACGAAGCGTAAAATCGAAGAAGGCGGCCAACAATCAACCCCAACTAATAGCCATAAAACACACATATATATATATATATATATATATATATAAATGTATATGTATTAATACAAAATATAATAATAAAGAGAAATCATAACAAAAGGTACAAACAAACGGACATAATGTAATGCTTGTGAAATAGTTGTGCATAGTTTTAGAAAGAATTTGTTGTTTTTTTTTAATTTTATTTTTTGTTTTTTTGGCATTGCGGACATTATTATCGATGCTGATGCTACAGAGTGTGCATATACATATGTATGTATGTATATTGCTTACATATGTATGTATGTACATATATGCTTGAATGAGTGTGTTTATGTGCGATCGTGTGTCTCTAAGCCACAACAACAAAAACAACTGCGTCTTCATTTTGCTGCCTATGCAGCAAAAGCAAACAGCTGTCTTTGGCTGTGTACTCTTTTTTTCATCTGTTCGAATTATAAATGTTTGTTAATTTAAATGCTACAATGCCTAGCACCGTACATCGTGTGATGTACGACAATTATTGCGTGCGTGTGTGTGTGTGTGTGCAGCCCTTGCAGTTTTGTCTTATGACAACATAAATATACATACATATGTACCTTCAAATGAAGTATGTATGCACAATTTATATTTATGCGTCTTTGTTCTGTAATTCTGACGCTCTCTCTCTCGCTCTCTCTCTCTTTTTTTGCTCTTCGTGACTGCGCGTGTGTGTGTGTGTGTGTTGTTCGTGCAAAGCTAAAATAGCCATTGTAATTTACTCTATTTTTGTTTGTGTAGCCAATAATTGCAGCAATGGAGCCATGTTTATATATATATATATATATAACAGTAAATTTGACACATTACCGTTAATCGAGCCCTTTGTTGTACATACATACATACATACGTATGTACGCTTGTATGTATACGGCGTTAGTTTCCTTTTCTAATAACTGCACGCTTCTTGTTGTTGTCATTACTTTGATGTAATGCATCACTCTGAAGTAATCTTGTTGTACATACCTACATAGTTATTGATTATAGAAAATTATATACGCAAATAAATAAGGTTATACCTATTCATATGCACGTATGTATGCATATGTTTAACGAATGATGTAAACATATTTGTTTGTATTTGTATACCTATTCATATGCATACATACGTACGTATGCATGCTTAACGAATGATGTAAACATATTCGTTGTCTTTTTTGCTTCATATTTAAGCTTCTTTGTTATGCGTTACTACGCACTTTGCTTTGCTTTTGGGCTATTGCTATTGCGTTGTGTTTACAATTTCTTTTCGTTTGTCTTTCTTGCTTTTGCGTTTTAAACCTTCCTTATCAGTGGCAATAGCACAAATGCGTTGGGTACATGTGTTTGTATATGCGTGTTGCACACAATCGCAATTCTTATATATGTATGTGTGTTTGTCTCAAAACGTGTAAAATAAAAAACATGAACTTATTGCTTATATGATTACATTTTAATAGTTTCAACTGCACCTGGTTATTAATGCCCTTTTGAAGACATATATATATTGTAACAAAAAGCCCAACGAGTTAAGTTGGCAAGCCATGTCTAGTAGGTTTACACGTTATGAATCAATGGGTTACATGTTCAGAAAGAAAATACATATAGGATATCCCAAATGTGTGCTGAGTAATTAGTGACATGACAAGCTTTATGTTTGTTTTTTGTCTTTGCCCAAAAGTTGGTAAATCTAGTTACTTTTTACTTCGAAACTACTCGTTTCGTTAGAGACGTTTATAGCTTGTTACATCCGCCACCTGTTCAAAACTTCAACTTAATATACAGTGCAGTGGCGATACAGTGAACTAATTAAAACCAAGGGTGTTCTCAATACCAAATTTGTTCACTCTATCGATTCGAACATTTTATGATGTTATTTAAACATTAGGCACAAATCTTGTCAGGATAGCCTTTTATTTATTTAAAAAAACAAAAAAAAAAAAAAAACTAATTTCTAATTTTTACATAAAACAGCCACATATCATCGCATAAGTTGACTAATTTAGTACATATAGCTCATTTTGATTGAAAAGCATAACATAAAAAAAGTTAAAGTTTTTTAAAGAATGTTGAGATTTTGGTCTGTTTTTGGTTAAAAACTAGGTTTTTAGACTCTTTAGAGTAGTCAATGTAAAACGAGTGTTCAAATAACCGAGTGTTCATTCTATCGCGACTCCACTGTATTTTTAGAAATGGAAAGCAGTAAAAGAAACATTTAATTGCAGAATCTTTTAATAATGCTAAAATAGCATTTTTTAATTTAAAAAAATTTTTTTTTGCAGCTGTTGGTAAATAAGCAGTTATTTCTTAAAAACGAAAAACAAACAGCCTATAAAACTTTAAATACAAACTGACTTTTGATGTACAAAATACACTTTTCATACTTGGTGTGCTTGCGCTTTTGGATTGGCATATTCATTTCATTCACTCTTCAATGAGTGCCTTTTTTGGAATTTTTTTTAAAGGAATCTTCGTCATTATGAAATAAGCTAAAGCATGTAGATTTAGCGAAAGCAATTTTTGTTTTGAATACATCATTAATGTTTTTGCTTCTTAGCTTGCTGTTGTCGCACTCTTAAACTATTTCAGAAGAATATGGAATACTACTTATCAAGCAAGTGCTGCTGCAAGCACAGTTTTGTTGAACGAGCCCAATTTGCATTTTCGTTGCATGGCTCCAATTAAAAATGCATTATACATACATACTACATACATGCAGCTTGCATGTCAATAGTGTAGAAAGGGGAGCTCCTCACCGTTGCTCAATTGTGCGTCACAGCAGCAAATAATTGATGCATATGATGTACATACACATGCATATGTACCTATGCAACTGCATATGCATACATACTTGGGCCCAACAGTTGCAATTGCTAAATGAAGGGCATAAAAGCTTCGGCTATGTCTGTGCTTCGTTTTCTCACTTGTTTCGTTTTCGTTATGGGCTTTGTTGTTGTTGCATGTCAATAGTGTAAAAAAGGGGAGCTCCTCACCGTTGCTCAATTGTGCGTCACAGCAGCAAATAATTGATGCATATGATGTACATACACATGCATATGTACCTATGCAACTGCATATGCATACATACTTGGGCCCAACAGTTGCAATTGCTAAATGAAGGGCATAAAAGCTTCGGCTTTGTCTGTGCTTCGTTTTCTCACTTGTTTCGTTTTCGTTATGGGCTTTGTTGTTGTTGTTGTTGTTTTTTGGTTTCGTATGCTTACAGCTGCTGTCCTTGATTATAGCTTTTCTTTGCTGTCGCTGTCGCACTTTGTCGTTGGCGTTTGGCAGCAGCAGCAGCAGCAGCAGCAGCAGCAGTGTTGTTGTTATTGCTATTTCTGTTGCTTTTTGCTGCTTCTGCTTGTGCGCTCTTTCGCCTAATTTTGTTGCGAGACTTGTTATTGTTGTTGTTCTTGTTGTTGTTTTTGTTTAGCTTTGACTCGCTTTGTTATTATGATTTGCTTTGTACATGTGCTTTTTGCTGGCTTGGCTTTGGCTCTCTGCAAAACTAACGAGCTCTCTCTCTCGCGCTCGCTCTCTCTCTCTCTCTCTCTCTCTTTGCAACACTCTCTCGCTGAGCTTGTGCTGCTTTCAGATGTTCCACAAATTAAAATGTACGCTGCTTCACTTCAATGTGCGTTCATTGGGGGCTTCCAAACTTTGTTGCCAGTTAATTTTTAGTTACTAGTTGATAAAGTAGCAATAAAAGTAAATGCAAATAAAACAAAGCAACAAAATGAAAACGCAATAACAACAACAACAACAGCAACACAAGTGGCAGCAATAACAACAATTGTGATCACAACATTAGAGACAACAACACAGTGAAGCAAAAGTAAATGAACGCATTAAGTAAACTATTATAACTGTTGACTCTATTTTTTGTAAGTTTGTTAACCAAAAAAAGTTTCGTAATTTTAAAAAAAATTAACAATTGCTTCCAAGTCAACAGCAGTTCGTACGTTCTTCCTTGTCGCTCTGTTGTTGTGTATGTGTGAGTGTGCGTTAAGAAGAAGAAGAAGTGTGTGTGTGAGTGAACACTGAGCATGTGTGTGTGTGTGGGTGCCTCTGTTTACAAATATTTCCAGTGTATACAGAGTTGCATTTTTGAGCAACAATAACAATATAACAGTAACAAAATGTGAATTGCAATATTTAAAAACTAAAGCCAAATAATATGTGCTAGTGTCTGTAATCACGCTGCATTGGCAATTTTGCTCTTGTCGTCTGCTCAGTTCTTTGTCTTTGTTTCCCTTATTTAGTTGCTGCTCTTTTTTCATTTCGGTTTTGCGTTCCATAAGCTTTATTTAGACAGTCGTCAGCCCCTTGTTCTTCTTTGTATAGATGTACATATAGACATAGTACTTATGTATGTAAAAACATCATCTATAATATTAGCCAATGCTTCGAAAACGTCAAACACAAAAGCACATGGACCTCCTCCAATACACTATGCCGTTGTTTTTGTCTGACAGACTTTTGAACTGCTCATATCATAAAAGTGTTTTGGGCCGGGAGCTGCTCTTCATACGCAACAACAAAATTCAGTTGCAGTGTTGTTGCTATGTGTGGATATGAATAAAAAAAAAACCAAAAATTATTCCAAGCAAGGCATGAAAAAGTCAAAAACAACAGTAAACTTTTCAAGCATATATATGTGTGTGTGTATACAGATATGCTTGCCCAAGATGAGCAATCAAAATTCCAACTTTGCTAAGTTTCACTGTAAAGAAAGAGCTTCAAAGCAGAATTGGCTTTGGCCAAGAAAGCTAACTGGAAACAGACAGATAGAGAGAGAGAGAGAGAAAGAGAGCGTGAGAGATTAAGGGCGCGCACACACATTGAGAGCAACCAGTTGTACAGTGCTTAAAAAAAAACAATTCATATCTAATGTTAAAGTACAAATATTCATGTCTATTTGAATTTTAAACTTTAAACACTAATTGCAGGCTGAAAAATTGCTTTACATAGTAATTAATTAAAAGCTTTGTCAACTAAAGTAGTGTCTACTATTTATGTAGAGTTTTTAGAGGTACTACTGTACACTGATTGCATACCAGTTGAGTCGAAGTGACTCTCTTTCCTCATTGCATTTGTGCGCGCGCTCGTTTTGTTGTTGTGTCATTTACTCTCAGCTCTAAAAGTTTTCACATGCCAATAACATTAAACAGCTGAGCTTGTTTGAAAACAACAGACGTTTAGATCCATTGGACGCAGCTCGTTGTCGTCACTGCCACCAAAAATCCCAACCCCCTTGGCTGCAACCCTTGTCTTCATTCCAGACAAAAACAAAAAACAACCAAACATTAATAGATAATGAAAGTAATCAAAGCCTTCAAAATCGAAGGCGTTACCTTGTAACCCCTTCCATAGCTCAATTATTTATTAAAAATCCAATAGCTTAGCTACAATTAGTTTAGGAATTGAGCGTTTTAATGGATATTGACTTATTCATAATATACAGCCAACAATTTCTGTTGGAATTAAGTCACGAAATGTATATACATACCATACATTGTATAAGTAATTGTCGTGTGTAATGTCATTTATCATGCCATTAGTGAAGCGTGTTACATGCATGAGTATCTATGTATGACAGCCTTCAAGAAATATGTACATCTATACAGTAAGTTTTGAACTGTAAATGGCTATTTTTTGTTATTTCTGCTGCACTTGTAGCATAAATAAATAAATCCACTATATATCAGAATCAATTACATATGGAATATTCTTATAGTTCTTTAGTGAAAGCCATAGAAGCCAGTCGGTCTCATATTTTAACCAATGACACAAAACTTTAAAATGATGCGATAATGTTACTAGGACTTCATGGAATTTATCGTAGGAACGACAATTTCTTTACATTTGTTCAAGTGATGTTTTTAAAATGGATTAATCTGTGTTGGTTCGAATTTTAAATGCAGTATGTCAATAATATCTTTAAGATTTTTGCAAATCTGTCTTAAAAGTTGTTGACTGGAAAATTGTCTAGAAACTTTAAATGAATATAACTACATATATTTAAAAGCGTAACTCTCAAGAGAACATTGTGCTCAAATCTGAGTAGAAAAATAATGCATGCTTAACTCTCAAAAATCAAAAACAGCGCATAATAGGCACTTATCTTTATTTTAGCTGTTGAAATTTTCAATTACCTGTTTTAATTCTGACAGTTTTTCATATATTGTGAAAAATTAAAAAAAAATTGTAAAAAAAAGAAAGTTCAAAAATTTTAATATGTGAAAAAATTGCTCACCATATTCTATCAATGGTTTCAACTGTTATAAAGTAGTGTCGGTTGTTGTTGGCAAGAGTCTACTGTATGTACTGCTCGAAGTAAAAGTATGCAATACAAAATGTCATATCGTTATTACCGTTATAAAATGAACACATATCTGCATGCAAACTGTCCGGAAAGGGGTGTTAATGAGCAGCAAGAGGGTGCAAGTGAGATAGCTAGACAAGGGTAATTTTTCTGTGACGAACAACGTGTTGTTGCTCTTGTGAATGCGCTGTTGACATAGTTTTTTTTATTTAGGCCGTGCACAGAATCGCTCTCTCTCTCTCTCTCTCTCTTTTTGACCTAGATATGCATTTGCGTTCACTCATGGCCAAATTTATACAAATGCGCTGAGCAGAGTCGAGTTTACAGTTAGTAGCCATATGTGTGTGTGTGTGCGTGTGTGTGTGTGTGCGTGTGTGTGTGTAGCTGTCCTTCAGTTCCATGAGCTAGTTCATGATTGATGAATTGTCAGCAGCAGTCCGCACACATATTTAACATTACGATGTCCTAAGACAAGGGTCAGTCAGTTACTCAGTGAGCTCAAAACGCTTGCTACTCTAAGGGACAATGCATACTTTTGAGATTAACTTTCTAAAGTATTGATAATTAAATGTTTTTCTTTATGTTTAATTTACAGAGCCGCAGCCGCAGTGATAAAGCAATAAGAGAAAAAAACAGACCAGCTTAGCCTTACATATATAGATATATATATATAGATATAGACGACACATCGACCACTTTAAGAAACCTCATCTTCCAACTGCAGCAATATGTCATCACCAAGTGCTGGTAAACGACGCATGGACAATGATGTCATCAAGCTTATAGAATCAAAACACGAAGTGACCATATTGGGCGGGCTCAATGAGTTTCATGTGAAATTCTTTGGGCCGCAGGGCACACCTTATGAGGGTGGCGTTTGGAAGGTGCGTGTCTATCTGCCCGACAATTATCCCTTTAAATCGCCGAGCATTGGTTTCGTCAACAAAATCTATCATCCCAATATTGATGAATCGTCGGGCACGGTGTGTTTAGATGTTATCAATCAGGCCTGGACGGCCCTCTACGATCTCTCCAATATATTTGAGTCCTTTTTGCCGCAGCTGCTAACATATCCGAATCCCGTTGATCCGCTGAATCGAGATGCCGCTGCGCTGTATTTACACGAGCCCGAAGAGTATCATCGAAAGGTGGCCGACTATGTGCAACGCTATGCCACCGAGGATGCACTTAGGGCGGCGCAACAGGAGCGTGATAGTAGCGACAGTGAATCAAGCATGTCGGACTATAGTGAAGATGAGGCCAGAGATATGGAGTTATAATATCGGTTGAACTTTATTAATTGTAAACGACAGCGTAATGCTATAAGTAGCCTGATCTAAACTACACACACACACAGACACACACACAGACAGACAGACAGACAGACAAAAGCACACACTAACATACACGTATATCAGATCTATAATCAAACAATATAATATAAATCGATATTGCACAAGCTATGCATGCACTTGTATTTGTGTGTGTGTGTGGCATGTGCCTCGTGTGGTGTGTTGTGTGGCATATTGACATATTGTGACAACAATTATACTTGCATGAAGTATAAAGACAACAAACACAAATTACATACATACTATATATATATATATATGTCTATATATATATATATATATATATATACAAGTGCAGAGCTTTGTACGCGTATATAAATATATTTATATATATCTATGTATATCTATTAAATATTTCATAATGTAATCGTAATGTTTCAACAAAAGCAAAAACAGTTAAGTAATAGCTATTAGTAGCTTATAAAAAATGTCGAAAATTTAATTATATGCATATATATCTAAAGTGACGATAAGTGCAGCGTGTGGCATAGACAACCACTATTAGTGACAAAAAAAACAAAAAACAAAAAACAAAAAAAAAACGCAATTTTATGGTTCTAATAATTACAAACTTAAGTACATAAAAGCATAGTTATCTAGGTACAAAGCTACACACACACACATACACTTAAATAACTGCGCTTAGAGCTTTAAAAATGTAAAATTTTAACTTGAAATAAAACCATTTTTAAGGCTCTAAAACGGCGAAAACACACACAATATATGCGATATATAGCAGTCTAACTATAAGCTAAACTTCTTTCTCGTTGTATTACGATTTCGTTGGGTCGAGTATCGACCTCCAAACTGACAAATTCTATAAGACTAAGGAGAGCAGTATATCTCTAGTTTCTAGGTTTACGCAAACAAAAGTTTTATTGCAAAATGCTCAAAAATCGCTAAAATTTATTTCAAAGTGTCGTTTCAGTGAGTTCGTTTGCGTACTCGGAATTATTCTCATGTTTTTTTTTTTTTTATAAAAAGAACGAAAATTTAAAAATTTCTTATTAATTTCTTAAGCATAGTTAGTCAGACTGCAATATATGATACACACACAGTCAGGAGTGTGCCAGAAATCGCTAATACTTTTCAAACAACTCACTTGGTAAATACGCCAGTCTGTTTCGCTCAAAGAAACTTCTGTTACATTGACGAATTGCTTCGCTTGAAAGCGATTTCTAGCGCATTCCTAAGTCGAATAGTTTTAGAGCAGCTAAAGCGCAAAATGGTTAAAGAAAGCTTCAAAAGAAATCAGAACAAGAGTCGCCGGTCGAGCATTGTATCATTTTGTTAAAAAACCATTTACGCTAAAGTAGCTCCTAACTCAACACACACACATACGAACTCTTAACTGCAATATAAAAAACAAAATGTAGCAAACAATCTTTAAATATTGTCGATATTAATGTGAAAAACAAAATTTGTCAGCTCCGAAATATGTTTGTTCCAAGTTGAATTGCAAAAGAAGAGCAAGAAGAGTATCTAAGTATATAATATAATTTACATACAATACTTACTTAATATAGAGAGAGTACACACAATCCCATACAACGAAGCGCGTCGAAAACCCAGCCTTCAGCTAGACCCAGTTCATGAACCGGTTCGGGTTCAACAGCTTTATTTTGTTTTTTTGTTCTTAGTTTTTGAATTTTTTTTGTTTTTTTTTTTTTGGTCATTTTTGCCATTCAACTTGAAGAGAAGACAGTTATTAAAAAAGATTAAGTTAAAGTAAAAGTTTGCAGTTCAGTTTTCTTGTTATTAATATTATTATGACTATTATGTAATTTTAAAGTATAATCTTATGCAAATACTTGTAACAACAACAACAGCAATTTGAATGCCAAAATTCCAACTGTATGTTCATACTTGTCTTGTTTTTGTTTCTTTTGACAACTATACAATTTTTTCAACTAAATTAGATGTCTTTTTGTGCATTACACACACACACACACACACACACACACACACACACACACATACATATATATATATTTTTTTAAACACATACGAGTTGATGTATAACACGTTTATGACTATTTACAAATTTAATCATTATGCATCTAAGAACATATTGTACTTGGTAGTAGATCCCACTAAAAAAATTATATATATTATGATGACAAAGTGTTTAACTAAGGTTTTAAAACTAATTAAATAAACAACAAATAATAATGCAACAAACAACAACAACAACAACAACAAAAACAATTAACTTTTAAATTTATTGAACTAACATTAATATATTATGCTTAAGTTTGAAAAAAAACAAAACAAAAGAAAACAGAACACGTGTTTATGGAAAGATTATGTAAAAAAAATTCAAAACAATAAATTTAAAAACAAATATATATATATATATATATATAAATTTTATAAATGTATATGAGCAAGAAATACATACTACAAGCAACAACAGCGGTAAACAGTAAAACACAATAATTAATTTAAAATTAAAGTGAGACAAACGTTAAATATAAAATAAAAACAAAACAAAATACAACTACATGCAATGTAAAAACAAAAATAAATACTATGGAAACAGCGTTGTTAAGATTCAACAATAAAAACTGATGAAAATATACAAAATCAATGGGATTGCCGTGTGCCTCTTGTGCCTTGTCGAGCTTGTTTGGTCAATACGCTGATATACACGGATACGGCATAGTTTTGTTATTGTTGCGATTGCTGCCGCCTCCCCGTCCTGCCCCCAAGATAAACAACAATTCATTATAACTGGCTGGCAAAGTGTATACTTGTACCCTGAATGTACTTACGACTAACGGGGAACAACGAATGAATGAACGAATGAACACTTTGATGAATTGGCTACCGCCTCTTCAACAAGCAACGGTTTATGTGTCTTCTTCTTCTTCTTCTTAACCGGACGTTATCGGGTTACGGCCTGATGTAAAGCAATCCTAGATAGTACGCTCTCTACTTGGTACTGGACATGGACTGCCACTTTGTTGCCTTCCTGCAACAACCGCAATGAAGACATTTCTCACGCAAGCTTCTTCATTCATACACGCAACATGAGCAAAAGCCAGTGAAGCCGATGAATGTGTTGATTCGCTTGTCGGCGCAGAGTTCATTGTGTTCATCCTTCCATAGAATGAGTCAAAGTTCTTACGGACTCAGCGCCATTAAGCAAAACGAGAAGAATGAGCTTCTTCTAGAGTGTTGAGTTCGTGTGGCGAGATTCTCTGCTTGATCTCCATGCTGACATCATTCTTCGTTATCAGATTGGTGGACGAAATCCCTGACAACATCAACTCATCGTTTGTGTTCTCTCCAAACACTGCTCTCTATCGCTGTTCTTGTGAAATTATTTGCATATATATTTGAATAAGCTTGTTCTAGAGTGTTGGGTTCTCTCATTTGGTTGAGTGATTCTCTGCTTGAGCTCCATGCTGACATCATTCTTCGTTATGAGATTGGTGGACGAAATCCCTGACAACATCAACTCATCGTTTGTGTTCTCTCCAAACACTGCTCTCTATCGCTGTTCTTGTGAAATTATTTGCATATGTTGTTAATAGCTTGAACAGAACAGATTTGCCTGATTCTTCCTCATTAGTTGAAAAGTATGTCCACCGCGTCGTTGAAACCTCATGCAGGTGGATTGGACACATGCTCTCTGATAGGCGTCTCACTGCTGGGAATGGTGATATACGCAAGGTCCCAGTGGATGTAGAATGAGAATGACCCCAAGGGGGAGTCCTGACTCCTCTTCTCTGGTGCTTGGTTGTGGACCTACACCATTATGTGTTGAGTTTTGACGTCATGTATAGCGTGTGCAGCGAATTAACGTTCGTTGTCGTCAGATTTCATGAATATTTCATCATTATGCGTAGTCTTGCCAGCGAGGCAAGACCATTCAGGTTTCACGAACAAGCTTTGATTAGGGTATTTAACAGTCGGGATAACTTTTCTGTTTTGCCAACTTTTGGTGATTGTCACCATATTACGCGTTTTTGGTTCTTGAAACGACGCTGTCTTCGACTTGCTGCAAGCCGAACCACAAAACACCAAGAAAAAGTCATGGAAACTTGAGTTTGTTGATTCCTTAAAGGAGTTCTATTTTGGTATTTGTTGAAAAGTCAAATGTCTTTTGTTTTCATCGTTAATACGCCTTAAACTTAAACTAAAAAAAGCTGGAAAAATCCAAATGGGTATCAAAATTTTAAAACTAATGAGTTATAACATATGAAGCATATTTTTAGTGGACTGCTGTTTGTGTACGTGTGTCTGTGTCTGTGTATGCGTGAGCGTTCAAATAATCGATTGTCAGATGTTCAGCAAGCTAACAATCAATCAAATTTAAAATGTTGTCGTTACAATATATATAAGGTATTAAAATCATATATGGATTTTGTGCTCTAATGTTCACTATGTCCAAGTCTAACATGTATATTTTCGATTGTACATATGAATAAAGTAACTGGGTCAAGCGCTCTTGGGTCTTCTTCTTAGCTGGCCATAATAACCCGTTACCGGGTTACGGCCTGATATACAGCACTCCTCAAGGCGCCACTGCTTTACGCTGGCCTTCTTCAATCGGTGATACCAAAGGTAGCTAGTGTTCTTTCTTAATCGTCCTTCCAATCGAGGCATGCTCTGCCCCTTCGCCGCCTCCCTTCCACAATCAGCCGTTTGTCCAGTGTGAGACCGAGATATGATGGCATGGCTTCATCGCTTAGGAGCACAGCCGAACACTGCCCGTGCCTGAGGGAGAAAGTGTCGTTGGCTGATTTTACCGTTTTTACTCCGATATTCTAGCGCGCGAGCCACAGCCTAAATGCGTTTATTTGTAACTGCTACACAGCCGAAGTGATACTTGGATTGTCGTCCGTAGACAAGGGAGTGATGCGAGAGTCTTGAACCACTGGCAGATGCGCTGTATAGATGGTGTACAGTAAGGCTGCAATACTATCGATAGTGTCGCCATTAGTTTCAATAAAAAGATTCAATTGTAACGATACTGCCATCGGCTCGAAAAGATTCGACACTATCGATAGTACTATCGTTTTCTGACCATTTTTAGCTTTCTAATCTTAACCGCTTTGCGTAATTTTAAACCATCGATAGTTCGAAAAAATATCGATAGTGAGACACAATAGAAAAAAAATCGATGTATCGATAACGCTATCGATAGTTTTGCAGCTAGTGTACAGTATTGGGCCAAGCACGTTTCCTGCGTTGAACATTTTTATGCTTGATTTTACCTCCTCTACATTATATGAATGATAATCTGTTATTGAGAAAAGATTTTAGCGAGAGATACTTTGTGTTGTAGCCCTGATTCCCATACTCAAAAGACTGCCTAACGTCAAGCAGGCCAAGCCTGAAATGTGACCTTATAAATTCGAATTGGTGTTCAGAGATAAGATCTTCAGTAGCGACAGCTTATAGAGCGGTATGAAGAATCATTGTTTTTCAGCTTTCCTGCTCTGTCAGTCATGATGATCTCAGCGCAGCAGCTAGGGAAGTCACTCAGCTTCAGATTGCTGTTAAAAAAGGCTACTTGGACGCTGACTGTGACGGCATTTATGCGGTCACATCTAGGAAATTTGTTTTTTGCAAAATCTTTTCACGTGGAACTTTTGGCACAAAACTTAAAAACTGCTGAAGCAATCCATAGATATGAGTCATTTGTCTATTGTTGATGTAACAAGTAGTTATATAAGACCAATATTCCCATTAATATGGTTCGGTACCTAAAAAAAAAGTTTTAAAAAACCAACCCTACAGAATTTACGGTATTTTTTACTTACTACTGATGGGAATTTAGCATTTAGGTATTTTGACGTAGATGTGCCGAAAAAGATGAAATGAGATGACATAAGTGGGGATGAGACGCGCCGAGATGAGAAGACAAGAGAGAATAGGGAAAAGAGAAAAGAAAAGAAAAGATGAGATGAGACGAGATAAGATGAGAAGAGAGTAGAGAAGAGAAAAGAAACGAAGAGAGCATAGAGAATAGTTCACTCTTAGAGCCAAAAATGGTGGTTTTGGCATCTTGGGTGGCAACTTAAGTTGCCAACGGGAACTAATGGGTTAATATTACCGGACACAGACGTACAATAATAAGATGCGATGGAATGACGAAAATCAAGTAGGCTGAGGCTTTTCAGATTTCTGTACAGGAGCTAGGCCTTCTGTACAGAAATATCTTTAAAATGTTATAAACTGTTTAATTGCATCTGCATTTAAATTTATTGCCGATGTGAGACACGGCTCGCTTGGTGATGAGGCATCACAAACTTGCTTGAAAATCTCTTCATCTCGTACATCATCAGACATAGCGCCATCCTCATCGTTCCAACATATACGAATTTTTCATAGCTGGACCAATTGATTAAAATTAAGATCACCTGAATCATAAGGTGCGCCATGCTTCATTGCAGAGGTCAATCGATTTCTAACAAAACAAGGTCAACAGCATGCATGAACATGCACGCGTATTTCAACAGCTAAGATTTACAATTAAGTCTATGTTAAACTCTAAACCTATTGACGAGGTCGACTTGATGTAACCTTCGGAATCTACTTCTTAAAGTATGGCCTACTTTTTTGCGTCGCTGTAAAAGGTGCATTGCCAAAGGGTTTGCGTGATTTTGAAGGCGCAGCCGGCTCTTTTAAGACATCCCCAACTTTAGGCACATCTAGGTCACTCACCAGGGGGCACCACTTAGCATGCGAAGGGTTTTTGCCTGCAGGATTCGGATTTGTTGCCAATGGATTTTCGCAGCGATTCCGTAGACTTGCAATCCATATCGCCAGCCAGGAGCTATGCACGACTTGTAGATGGTCACCTTGTTTTTTAGGGAAAACATTGTGCTATGCTCCATCGGAGAGGCTTGACTTTACAGAGAACTCTGTCGAAGGCTCCTTCGCCCCGAAGCCCTCAAGTGTGCTATGCACTTGTTCTGGTGTTCCATGCGACTTTCGGAAACCAAATTAAAAAGTAGGGATTTTTCCTTTTATGCTTTCTATGGACAACAGACGAGTCACCAGGCAGCGTTCAAATAGTTTGGCAACCGTGGGCAGTAAACTTATTGGTCTGTATGAGCCCAGTTAGGAAGGGCTTTTTCCAGTTTTATGGATCATACAGATACTCGATTTCTTCTATGTGGTCGGTACATGTCCCAGTCTCAACACAGCATTGAACACTAGGACCAAAAACAACACTGCTTTGGCTGGCATTGCCTTGAGTGTCCTGATGTTTAGGCCATCTTCTCCCGGAGCCTTTCTGGTTTTTAGCTCTTTAATGTGTCCCAAGACCTCCTCCGCTGTGATGGGATGAACAGGAGCATATAACTGCTCTGGACTGTCGAGTACGAGCTGAACCTATCTTTGCCTGCTTATTGAGCTGCTATTCTCAGCGAAAGCTTTAGCTCTTTCCCTAGGGGATCTAGGATCCGTCAGGCTTTTTGATTGGGAACCTTGGTGTTGTTCTATTGGAGCTTGCACTTGCTTACTCTGACACGTATACCTATTCATGTAAGGCACAAATTCCTACCAACTGTTTGCTATCCCTTACTCGTAGAGCAGATAGTGAATTAAAGCTTTGAATATGTGCATATGGAGCAACTTGAATGTGCCGTGCCAGTTCACACATGTGTCTTAAATATTAATGGCTTGTTAAGGCCTCCTGCTATCCGTAATGGTTGAATGGTTTCCTAGGCTAAGTCATAACACCGACGCTACCTATACGTACACGGAGGGCACAACAGAAAAGTCACTAAGGGCAACATTCTTACTATTGGAAAATCAACAAATTACACTTGCATACTTTTAAGCGCTCCCAAGCGAACTCCCAAACCGCTCCCTCCTTCATGGAATATGTACAAAGCCTAATGCTAATAAAATTATAGTGCAAAAACTGGCAGGCACATGGACAGAGGGGCTTGGGGCGCCACAAGAACAACACCAACAACAGACAAAGTCAAATAAATCAAAAAAGAGAAAGAACCGACAGACAACCAAAACAATAGATAAAATCTACGGGTTCGTGCGGGTTGTGCATGGGTGTTACACTACCTATGCAGTACGTACGGATGTTATGGATGTGAAAGTGCCATAAACAATGTTAATGGCATGATACAATTTCCGCGCCAAAGCTTTGTCTATAGACACATAAAAACTTTGCATGACGGCAGACAATACTTTGACGGAACATCAAAAGGTTCAAAGGTAGCTGGCTGACTACAAACAGACCCTAGACAGGGCAGGGGCAAGCTCTAAAGTATGCTCATTAGATGCCCGCACACGAAATTGAATGTTTTACTTATGTACTATGCAAAATACACTTGCAGAGTGTATACATGGTTATTGCTAGTATGTCGAACGTGACAAAAAAAATCAAAGTAAATCATTTCTTTTGGTAAAATTGATGGCAGACGTGATACTAAATTGCAAGCAAAATACAATAAACAAAATTTGCGAATGTGACCAATGAACTGGTTTTTTGTGGCCATCTAGATAAATTTGTAAATACTTTGCAATGCGACTAATTTTTAGTCGTGTTTATTTTGTATAGTATAGTATATACATGGTTATTGCTATAATCTCGAACGTGACACAAAAAAATCAAAGTAAATCATTTCTTTTGCTAAAATTGATGGCAGACATGATTCTAAACTGCAAGCAACAGACAACAAATTTTTTTTTTCGAACGTTGCCAATAGGTGAACTTGTTTTTTGTGGCCATCTATAGCAATTACTAAATACTTTTCAATGAAACTAGGTTCAAGTTGTGTTTATTTTGTATATATATAAATATTTAATTTATTGTATACTAGTGGTAGCCCCGCAGTCGGATTCCGATTTATGTCGAATGTCAGTCAAAGTTAGAAAAATTAGTATTTTTTGCAAAATGTTATATTAAATTGAAAAAATCCCTGTTTAGTTACGAAAAACTAGCCTTACTCTGTATAGAAAGGTACGTCTTTCTTTTTTCTAAAACATACTGAATAAGTAAAATCGATTGAATTATGGCGGAGTAACATATAGATTTACGTGTAAAGCCAAAAAAAACATTTATTTATCAAAACAAAAAAATTTGAGGGCTCCACAAAAAAAAAGGAAGTTGTTTTGAGTTCTACTTGACCAGATCTACAACCTACAATATATTTCTTGTCGGGTGTATTTCGTTTTTTACTTTTCCGCAAAGAAGAATTGGTATTGGCCAATAAACTAAAATCTCTAATGTTATGTTTTTCTACGATTTAAGCACTCTGACAACTTTTCCGGCGATTTGGAGATGTTTTTTTTTGTCCGTGCGTTGTCGTTGTCGATGTAATGTGTTAGTCAAATAACTTTAGTAATTTTGACTTTAGCAAGCTAAATGTTTTTCTATCGTGTTGGGCATAACTTCAAAGAGTTTCCTTTTGAATTTGAGCATAGTCGGGTCGTCAGTAAATAATTTTCGAAATTTTTTTTTTCATCTTTTTGTTGTTTAAATTTGTCGTAGCTAATTTCGGTTGTTTTGATAAACGAGCGTAAAATCCTGAGTTGGTTACCAAATGTTTATTTTTACTTTGTCGCACAGTGTTATGTAAAAGGGTATCCAAATATCGGCGAGCACATTACAAAATACCTTTTCAGATGCAGACAGTTCTTTTTGGTGTTTCAGTGTATTTATGGCCAAAATGAGCAATGTATTAACATTAAGACGAACATTTGCATATTAGCATTAGTCCTTTGTTAGCTGTTGGCAAGCTATACACACACACACATACACACATACATATATAAAGTATCTGTGAGGTTGTGTGCGTTTGACACTATAAAAAATGTAAACACATGTACCATAAACCATTCAAATTGTTTATGTGCAATATGGATGCGTGTGTGTGTGTATGTCGGGCGTTTTTCCAGGCACAGCGACGGACAAGAAGAGCAACTCTAATAAAGCCAGTTCTCCAACACCAAACCGGGGTGCCAATAGTGTAGCTGGGGGCGTCGGCCCACAACCCATGCCAACGGCGTCAACTTCAACGGGGGGCCCCGGCCCAACGTCGGGCGCTGGCGCTGGTGCTGGTGTCAGTGTCGGCAGATCAACGTTACATGCGAACAAAACAATTTTGAAAACAGTTACTGTGTTCCTTGCCAGCGGCAAACGAAATTCAAATAACCAGTCAAAGGCCACAGCGGCTGCCCGCCAGAACAAACGGCAACAGCGGCTCAAGAAAATGGACGAGCTAAGCGGTAAAATCAATCCAAAATTGTTGGAAAATTTGCGCAAAAAAACGCGTTTTACCAAGTGAGTAAAGCCCCGAATTTAATCAAGAGATCAGTGTTTAAACCTTTCCTGCCATTGCAGAGATGAGCTGGACGCACTGTGTCGCATATATCGCAAGTTGGTCTCCAATTGTCAGTATGCCGCCAAAACATTGGCATCGGGCTCAACCAGTGTAGCAATAGCCAAACCCCATGCGGCAGTCGAGGTGAGTGCGAAAAGGATTATCCACCCTTATCCTTGATGAAGAAGGTACAAGTATACCAGTGGCTGCTTGTAAACTCCATATTAAGAATAATTATAAAAGTAAGTGGAAAAACGCGACTAATAAGAAAGAAGAAAGAAAACTTGGCCGGATACCGTTTATAAACGCACAATAGAAATATGTTTCCTTGACCGGGAGCTCTGATGTCGTGCGCGCCATCACCGGCCACTTTGTAACGACGCTTGCCCTGCAAGGAGCAAACGGCCGTTCCAACTTTACCAAAGTTTAAACATAAAACAAATAGACCTCGAACCACGGTAGATCAATCGCATCACACAAGAAGTGAACAAGTTCCCGTTATACACTAGACAACACGCATCACAACAAAGAACAAAAAGATACACATACAAACCAACAACAGACCACAGTAGCATAACGGTACTTAGAAGGCAGAGATAAGCCGCGAGCTGTGATTGGCTGACAATACCGTAGCCAGCACTATAAAAGTCGCACCAGTTGCTGCATACAGGCTCACTTGTTTTCTGATCGCCAAGCCTGCAGGATCAACTTCGTCAACAGTGCACCAGTGGCTGCAGAACACACAAATTTCTGTAGCAGATCGCCTGGGTACAACGGCGAGATTAATCCCAGCCTAAGACTTTGTTACAACTTTTAACGATTTATGCAGGAGCTGCTGGGACGAGGATGAGGTTGAGCATCTCTGCTTCAGCTCTGTGCAGACGCTGGCTCAAATATCTAGGCAGTTATTTCCTGAGCAGCATATTGGAACTATCTGAAATCAGACCTAAACGCATTGCAGACATTATCTCTTCATCTGAATGGTCTGCCCTTTGATACTGTCTGCTCAATATCAGGGAAGAAGTGTGTAGAACCCACGGTGTATCAATGGGCCCTATTATGGCCAAAGTTCATACCTAACCTAACCTATATAAATATATGTACATAAGAAGGCACTGAGAAAATTGGCTATTGAGCTTATAAATCTGCCGTAAGCAACGGATTTATCTTATCTCAGATGTCCCCTCAGTCTAGAGTCGTGTGTCTAGTAAGCTTGGAGAATTCTTACACATTTGAAGAGTAGTTTGAGAGACAATTTCAATAAGTTGTAATATGTTTTCCGCTTACTTACCTGTTCACCACCTTTCAGGGCATTGATAGGATAGTCTTTCGCGAGCTGCTGCACAGCACTTTTGACATCGTAACCGAGGAAATATTAATGGAGCGCATATTCTGCAGTTGGGATAAGGCTCATGAGGGTCTTCCATTGCGTCTAGAGGGCTGGCTCATAGGTCTCTCCATATTTTTGCGTGGTACACCCGCTGAACGTGCTGCATTTTGTTTTCGGGTCTACGATCTGAATACAGATGGATTTATAACAAAGGATGAAATGTTTACGCTGCTGCGCAATTGCCTTATTAAACAGCCACAGGATGAGGACCCCGATGAAGGTGTTAAGGATTTGGTCGAGATTGTGCTCAAAAAGTTCGATTTGGATAAGGATGGAAAGGTGAGTGTTCTGTTTTTGGTTTTCCTTTTTTTTCGATTTCGCTAGTTAGCAACTAACACCCCTGTGTTAGGTATCTCTGGAGGATTTTATGGGCACAGTGGCTGCGGAACCCTTGCTTATAGAAGCCTTTGGACAATGTCTGCCTACGGATAGTGCAGTGGTATCGTTCTTCTCAACGCTTCAGGTATAAATTATAGACATTTGGGATTTACGGCACTTGTACTGACTAGTAAATACCCTTATAATCTCCTTATTTATTATCGTATATGTAAAAATGTCCAAATAAACTTCTTTAATCTTGATGCTGAAATATCTTATTATAAGTACGTAAAGGTTCCGCTGAACCTATTGAGTCTGCACAAATGTTAATCCCGAAAGGTTAAGCTGTAGTCATGACATTTCAATTTCAACAAATTCACAAGTTAAATATCTAGAATTCAAGACCAGCATAGCATAACATAACATTGGCGAAACGAGCTCTGCATCGTGAGTACTCAGTGCTCATCACAAAGCTTGTGAAATGTCATAAAATTGTCACAATTTGTGACTATGGAGGAGAAGGGAATTCAAAATTTATAAAACGAAATCATGGTGACGTCATTTGTTAAAAGCCCCTATGACGATCTAGTATTACAGTATATTTAATAAGGTGGAGATTGGAAAAATTGGCCACAGAAAACTTGACAACTGTGATCATTTTTGTATACATACATGCAACACATTGACAACTTTTCTCACAAATACTATTGCAACTTAAATTCTGCAGGCGTCTCTGCTGAAGTTGCCGACCCCTGATTTGAAAGTTTTCTTTTTTTTTGGTCTATTCGTTCATGTTCGTTACCGACGAACTAGTTACCGATCTGATTACCGTGTAAGTAGTTGTATACTTAATTTGTGTTACAGCCATTTTGCATACTACAGGGACACTTCTAATCTCTAACAAACTAGTTACCGATCTTTTTACCGAGAAAGTAGTTGTATACTGTTGTGCCCTAATATCGGGTGATGATTAGAGCAGCTAACCAACTTGGTCAAGATACAGACAGTGATCAGGGTGTTTGATGCTGTTCTAACAGAACCCAGGCACCATCCGACACAGACTAGCCTCGGTTTTTTCATGAGGTCGTTCTTGACCGAGGTCACATTTTCACTTGTTCCCCTGTCGAGTGCTCCGTAGGGGAACCGTTTTACGGCTTTGGGCAAAGGTCCTAACAAAGTAGTCAAAGTAAAAAAAATGAATCTAGTAGCGTTTGTGATTTTTATTAAACCTATATTGTAGTAGAAGATTCTAAAAGTATTCATTACAACAGCAAATCAAATAGTTTTGAAAATAGGAGCTTAAGCTAAGTTATTAGTTTGGTAGATTTTGCGCACGGAAAAAATAAAACAATGATTTTGTTGGGTAAGTAGTTACTCATCCTGCCAGTTTTATGGCGATCTATTACATCATTGTTTTTAGTTGCAAACTTGGCTGTCGGCATTGTAATCGACCTTTTGGGTCTCTACCATGGGATTATAGGTGCCGTCCTGAAGACATATGTGGCTATTCAGCGCCAACAGCCAGATGTGATGCACTGGCTGAAGTACTGGATGGTTTATGCCTTCCTGTATATCTTGGGTGTACTCACAGATTTGTTTTTGGGCTGGTTGCCTTTCTACAACTTTTCCAAGTGTATTTTCAACATTGAGCTCTGGGTCAATATGCCTGATAGCAGCGTCTGGCTCTATGATAATGTTTTTATCCAACTGATTCGAGGAATACGCGCTGTTAACGCAAAATGCGGTTATCTAATGAAAAAATTGCTGGACAAGGCCCTTGGCGATTTGTACGATTGTTGTGAGGAAAATCTTTCTAAAGTTGGACGATTGGCGTTATCCTTGGCGCACATTTTGATGCAAGTCTTTGTGCGTAATTTTGTTAAAATGCTATTATCATCTGTGGCTTTTGCTAAAAAACACAGCTCTGAGCAGAGATCAATAGATGAACAAGTCGCTGAGCTGTCAGATGCCGAATAAGAAACTATCCCCGAATTTGAACCTGCAGCGTTTCTATAGATTATGTTGGCGCCAAACAAGATTGAGTCCCTAACAAATTGCACAATTATATTATATGTTTCAAATTTTCCGATAAATTTTGGGTTGCTTATTTTGAATCCGGAAACCATTTTGGTTTTTCTAGCAACGTTTTCAAATTAACGCTGTTTCAAAAATTACAGTTTTCGAAAGTTGCAAAATCAGCTAATCTCACATATCTCGGGAACCTTACTATCGATTGAGATAAATTGTGACTCGAATTGAAGGTAATTTAAAATCAAATCAACGTTTTTTGCATAGTGTAATCAAACCGAAATTACTTTCGGATACGGTTACGATTACGATAGTAAGCGGTACTCTTGAAACTACAAACGGTTTTATGTCTGTATGTGACAAATGTGTATTTCTTTGCACATAAGTATAAATAATATTAGAAATTGAAATAAGCTGGACTTATCATAGCGATTAGCATTTTTTTGTCCGTTTGATTCCTAAGTGGATTTAATAGCAATTCAGTTCTTCTGAGATTTATAATCTAAACCAACCTAGACAATATTCAGATTCAATTAAAAAATCTCTACTTCGTTTCAAAAATTCAACCAAAAGGTACGTCTTTTTCCCTTCTAAAACATTCTAAATAACGAGAACCACTTCTTCGAGATTTTCAAGCTCCTCTTTTCAACGTCCTATACGGAGTACGTATCCTATCTAGTTTCGGTTGTTTTGCCTGAGTTGCTTACCAACTGTTACTTTTCAGCAAAAAAGTATTGCGATTGGAAAAAAAATTAAATATCTAATTTTATGTTTTTCGACGATTTAAGCACTCTGACAACTTTTCCGGCGATTTAGCGATGTTTTTGTGTTGGGCATGTCTTCAAAGGGTTTCCTATTGTATTTGAGCACTCTAGTCGCTATAGTTGGAATAATAAGAGTAAATAATTTTCGAAATTTTTGTTCTCCATTTTTTTTTTTTTTGAATTTCTCCTAGCTAATTTCGGTTGTTTTGATAAACGTGCGGAAAAGCCTGAGTTGGTTACCAACTGTTTATTTTTTTTTATTCTCCTGAAAATTACTCATTTAAATTACCCGAAAGTTAAGTTTCGCAAAAGATAAGAATTCATCGTAAAGATGCTGATTTTCTCTTCTTGCTGCTGATTCTTATATTTAAGTTTATAAATAATAAGAAATACCAATAATTAACAGGATTTCTGCTTCTTTCTATCAACTTGGCAGTGTTGGTAACAACCAAAGCTAAACAAAGTGCCAGTGTTTGAAAAGATCCACTGACCATAAGATTTCAGCTGTCAAAAATTACTCAAAATACGAGCGTGACTAGTATGACCGAAACCGAAATACCAGAGCGTTATTTATTGCAGTCATTTTTCGTCCGCTGAGTATTTACTGGTATTTCGGTATTTTCGTGTAATTTTCTTACATAATTGGATATTTTCGTATATTTTTACTTGGCCACACGCGCCAATAACTGAAATGAGTGCAAAAGGTAGAAGAAAAAGAGAGAAAATTCAAAGCAGACTAGGAGACTATGCCCGGGTTTGGAAATGTGACGTCAAAATTGTATAGTCCAAAAAAACAGCAAATAAATATAGGCTTTTGTGTTGCTGTCTTAAAGACAGTGTACGTGTGTAGCTGCTTGTGTTGCTGTCTCGGTTAGACCGACTCACTCGTGCACAAAATTGAGAAAGTGAAAGGGGTGAATGATCGCATTTCAGCAAGTCGACTCAATGTACTAACTGGTAAGAATTCCACTCTATGACTTTAAGGCGCTTTGGCACGTTGATACAAAGCTTAGTAGTTAGTAGTTGTTACAGTACCATAACTTTTGAACAGCTTATACGATTTACTTGATTTGGGACTTGTTGGATTTGTGTTTTCGATTTCATAGCTGCTTTTATTGAGGCCCTTTTTTACCGATAGAAAATATTTACAAAGCGTATTTTTTGGGGGATTTTCAAAATTCGGTATTTTTCTCATGAAAATCGTGTATTTTTGCGAGTTTGCGGCGCGGTCACACTGAGCATGACTCCAACTGACTCCCTAATAAAATATAAATGTGTGTTTACGTATTTGGAGCGTTTTCTCTCAGCTTTGCTGCTTGTGTCACTGCTGCTGTGGCAACTCATATTAAATTCAAAATTTCGTTTCAAACATAAACTGCTCCTAGTGAAAAACCAAATAATTTAGCAAAGCTGCAACTTCAGCCGCATCGTAAACCAAAAGTATGTATTCGAAACCTGCTCAATCCCATCGGGCTACGCAGACCGCACCACAACGTGGACGGAGGCCGGTCTGTGTTCCACTGTTGATGGTCGATGAGGATGGCAAGAAGCGATACTGTTACCACGGCGGCAAGTGTAAATGTGAGCATTGCGCGAGGGTACGTCAAGAGCAGTTGGACCAGCTAGACGCGCAGCTGGAACGCTTTGTGCCCAATGACCACCTTAAGCTTGAAGTGCCCATGCGTCTGGCCCCGCCAAAGCCATATAAACTGCTAGCTACGCGCGTTTCGCCGGAAATAGGCCAGCGGCTGCTAAAAGATCACAACGCATTGCGTGAAAGGTATCCAATATATTATTTGCCAGACAAGTACTTTACGCAGAATAGCTGGAAGCTAAAGGGACCACAGGACAAAGCCACCCAGACCGAAATAGCCATAGGGTATGTGGGCATCGATGGCTGTCCCTGTCCTGATAAAACCAAATGCTGGGATATATAGACAACTAAGTTTTGGTACAATAACTGGGAGCAGTATCAGCGTAAGAAACATTCAGAAAGAAAATAATTTGCAAAATTTTAAATCTTCCGAAGACTGACAACAGAAGGCATGCACCTAGGAGCGGATTTGGGCAAACTGCGTACACAAGGCTGGTCTCAGGTACGCGGATAAACACAGAGGACAGGAGGAGACGCTCAGTATACGGTAGTGCACGCATTCTTCCAGCGTTACCAGCTTTAAAGTTGAATGCTTGGAATCTTGCAGAAAACCTGTCAGCTCGTCAGCCAATGGCAATTCGTGCTACTAAAAAGCCGCATTATAAGTCACGAACTAGGACTTCCAGCTGCAGAACAATGTCTTCTTAAGTGTCAATGCCATACAAAGGCATAACCACTCGTATTGTTATGATGTTATCGAAAATGCAAGGCGAAATTTGGGACCTATAAACTTGCGAGCATCGCTAATGTTGTACACCAACATCAGAAGATTATAATGAAGCCAACAGCCAACAATATATGAATATAATGTAGCTTAACTCTTTCCGTATGTGCTTTCGAACTAGCTTCTTTTTTCCCTAATCTAACTATATAAATTCTTCCCACAGTGGAGTTCCGGTTAATGTTAATCACCATTGAGACACGCTTCCTGCGAAGCGGTTTATGCCATTTTTAGGTTTTAACTCGGTGAAACGGAGTCAAAGCGACCGAAAGTAACAAATCACTTTACACATGCAATAATCTGGCACCGGAATTCTAGGTGTTTTCCGGCAATTAGATTCAACCGGTTAGCCAGAACAACATGGACAACTATGCGGAGTGGCAGTAGCGTGTCTCAGGTTTTGCGAGAATCTTGACGTTACTGAGAATATACGACGAAGTTCAACTGGAGCTTATAGCTATGGACTATAGTGTACATAATCCGATTTATTTAGATACGAGCTCCATGGAGGTGTTGAAACTGAAAGAACAACGAATTTGGTTGAACATTCAGTTTTCGGAGATAAGTTACAATATGCATTCAGGAAAATAAATAAATTCGGTGTTTATATCTAAGAGATGTTGTTGCTTTATTAACTAAGGTTACTTGTGATACAGATTTCTCGCGTTGAATTTTAGAGTTAGTGTATCCGAAGAGTTAGGTGAAAAGGAAGCGTGTTATATACAAGAAAATAATGTTCATCGAAAACAGAGATGACATGACCAATAGCCATTGTTCACATCCGTCTGTGCATCTGTTTAGTTCGATAGATTTTTAGGACTTAGAGGATTAAAAAGTATTTCGTGCGCTTATCAAGTAGATATCAATTTCCGGGAGATGGAGAGGCGACTTTTTAGACGTGCGAAAGGAGATCGAGTTGTACAGCAGCAAGAATGATGTTAAAAAGTTCTTCCAAAAAGTCAAGCGACTGGTTTAAGAAATAAGTACCTCTGCGTCTTGCTGTAGAGATGCAGAGGGAAATCTCGGAGTAGATGCACAGGGGTTTGTGCGTAGGGTTTGGGACCCACCACGTTAAACCACAATTCCAATGAAAAAATGTATTTACATCAGGCCGTAACACGGTAACTGGTTGTTATGGCCAGTTAAGAAGAAGAAGAAGATGCACAGGGGTCACCGAGGTGGTGGAGGAAACACTTCAGCAGCTGATTATCGGGCGCTTCCACAGTTTACTTCCCAACGTCTGACGGCTCGGGTATATCGCCGCCAAGTCAAGACGAAGTTAGGGTCGCAATGAAGCGGGTCAAGAACAACAAAGTTGCTGGCGGCAAAGAGTACGTAGGGTGCATGCACAAGTTCCTTTTTCAGAATATGGCTAGTTGACAGAATGCCCAATGATTGAAGCCTTTGTGTCCTCTGCCATGTCCTCAAGTAGGGTGACCTCACGGTGTGCACTTCTTTGTAACGCATAGAAGGCCCTATCAAGGGTATTGTGTGAAAAACTAAAGCCATTCGCGAAATCGGTACCCACCATCTCTTTGTCGGCTATAAAGCAGCATCGCGTATATGCCGAGCTCGGTATCCCCTGTGCGACTTTGCAGGTTGACGTTGAGCAACAAATGAAGCTCCTTTAAGGTAGCAAAGAACTTCTACGAGACTTTTGATATCGAGCGAGGCTTCAGACAAGACGATGCCCTCTGCTGCGAGCTCTTGAACTTTGTGAGTAAGTGAGTAGTAGAAACCACTCTCGCCAGATGAAACTAACATTCTCTGAGACGATTCTTCCATTTTGCTTTATGGCACTGAAGATGGGTGATAACGCAGTCTGATGTACATGTGCTTGGAGTCTTGCCTGTAAGATCTATGATGCATACGATGGAACGACGAACTCTATAAGCTCTGAAGAAGCTTCTGCGAGAAAGGTCTTCAATGCAAGTGTCGAAGGGAGGCGACGAAAGGGCAGACCATGTCTCCGTTGGAAGGACCAGGAAGAGGGAACACTAGCTACCTCTGGTATCATCAATTGGAGAGGGCGCGCGCAAAGCAGATGTGCCTGGAGTAGAGCTTTAAACCAGGCTGTAACCCCGTAAAGGGTTCTTATGGCCAGTAAAGTAAGTAAGTACAGTTGGAAATGATTTGACATATATTTGTTCTAAACTTGCCATATTACAGTCAGTGACGGATTAAGCAATTGTGGGGTGAGCAACAATGTACTATTTTATACTGTAAACTTTGAAACTATTAAGGCCAATCAGGGCCTCTTGTTCACCCCGCAATGGCTTAATCCTTCACTGATTTCAATGAAACAAGCTACTAAAAACAGCTTGATTCTCATTAGCCCGATGACCCTCTGCTTATAGTTCATTAATGAAAAGCACTTCAAAGTCAAGTTGTAATTTTATAATAAATTACAATGAATTACACGTGTTTCATATTAGAGTAACAAAAGTGCAAGTTACTACATATATGAGTGAGTGAGTCAGTGAGTGAGTCAGTGAGTAAGTGTGCATAACGAGACAGTTTCAATTGCAGTTCTTCAAGTAAAATAAATAAAGCGAAACTGTCATCATAAAATGTATCTACTAGATACTTACGTATCTACGTGTATATATGTGTGTATATACATGTTTGCAACTATATATCTGTTTAGATATCGTGCTCGCTGAGTGATCTTTACTTTGATTACAAGTTATACTCATTGCATTGCTACAATACAAACTTAGATAGATAAAGATAGCATGTTATCACATTTTAACAGTTATGTTCATATGCAAGCTAAATAGTTGCAGGGCCGAATTAAGCATGTGGTAGCCCAAGGGGCGGGATCAGCAACACATGTAAAGATTTTGGTGAAATTGGAAAAAATCGAATCTAAAATCTTATTGGCAGCGTCCTGAATTTTGGTACACTAAAATTGCATTGATAACTGAAAAATGTTAGCTGGGAAATTTTCCCCACTTTTAGATGCTTTGAACAAAATAATGTAATTTTATAAAAGAAACATACTTACTTTGCTCTACCAACTTTAATGTATTGCCGAAACTGTTCAATTATTGGTTAATTATTTGCCGAGTTATATTACATTAAACACAAAATATCGAAGCTCCTATTGGTGTTATTTTCGTGCTTGAGCTGGAGAACCACGATGTACATTCATATACAAAATTATTTGTTTTACCAACTATGTAAAATTGTTGAAGCTTACACATTGTTCGCATCTTCATAGTTACCAAAAAAGTACGTTGATTTCAAAAGTGCAACGTTTCGTTTTACCCCCTGGCTTTGGAATTCAAACCGAAATTTATTTCGGGTACGGTTACGATTACGGTAGTAACGGTACTCCTGTACGGCAAAGAAAAAAACGGTTTCAATTCGGATATTTCGGATAAATTATAAGTGTTACCGGTTGTCGGTTTTTGTAAAAAAAATTTATTTCGTTCACGGTTGTGTTCTCGTCAAAATTAACACCAAACATTTTATCCTTGCATGTAATGGAAAAATTCCATATTCTAAATTGAGCTCATTGCTCAAAAAATCATTGAAATTTTGAAAATCTTTTTGATTCTGTTTGCATTGCATATCTTATGGTTAAAGATGTATTTGTCAACTCATTCAAAACTTTTCCATCAAACATAGTGAGTAAAAACTCATGATTGATGGTAATGGCTTTTCCTAGTTGGTTTAATTAATTTGATTTTGCATATCAGTCATAAAGCTCTGATAAGTTCCTATTAAGTATGCAATTTAATGAAATTGTAGTACTGTTTTTTTAGTGTAATAGCTTATAATAGTGATATGTAAACGAGATTAGATAATGAGAACGGCGCACGACAGTTGTGCTTGCTCGTAGGAGTAGATGCCGACTGACTTGTGTGAATGGCAACATGCAGAATGTAGTTGTAAGCCAGGGTTGCATACATAACAATTCCTTTCATACTTAAAGGATTCTTCCAATGATCGGAGTCTTCACCGATGATTCGATAGCCGCTTATATTTCTAGAAAGTCTAAAGCTACTGTGTCTATGCATAAGTTCAACTTTTCTAAACCTCATGAAATTTCCTCTTTCAAAATAGGTGTATCCAAAGAGTCTTTTTATGAAATCGGTGACCCTAATTTTTGGCCTAAAGGCCGAGTCGAGTTTCAGTGCCTCCGCCTAGTCAGTCTTAAAACAATTAATACCATCTTGCCAAATGCTACGTATTCATTATCAGAATGTAAGACACTTGAAGTTGCTCTTTCTTACAAAAGCTGTAATACTCGTACCCCTCCTGATTACACTAATAGTTTTCGCCGATGTTTTCGTAAAGCGAACTTTAACTACCTTTTCTCAACTGATTGGTCTACGTTATATAGTTGCATTGATATGGAGTCTGCGATTGAAGTTTTTTTATTCAGTTTTGCGCTCTTTAGAAATAGGCATTGTATGCTTTTTGGCTAATCCAATGTTTTTATAGCTAGGAAGCATATTGATGTTGTGCCGCAGAGAGCAGTCGCGTAAATTGCAATACTTTTCTTTGGACAGCGCCAAATCCATGAAGCATCCGCGTAATCTTTGTGGGTACAGTAAGACGCGTCGGCGCATACTATAGTCCGGTCCTGTGTGTGTTTGTGTTTCCAAGCGACAAGTTTAAACAATAAGTTAGTCAGCCGTTCAACCAGCTTGGTTGTACTTGTAATATGAGCTAATTTATTCGATTAGTTGCATCTACACACACACACACGCACAACATGTGCATTCGCCAATCAACAATATCAGAAGATATTACACTTGCACTTGACATGCGCCGAACACACACATGCATACACAACAGCAATGCAGAAGGTGGACCGGACCGGCTTATATCTAAGGTCATCCCAGACCGGAATGAATATAAATACTATACTGTTAGAGGCTACAATAATGTTGTAGTTGCTTTTTTGATGTGCATGGCTAATCATTTCACATTTCTTGAAAGCAAACCCTCTTAAAACCTCTTGTTAATGACAAAAGCATACGAAATCGACAGGGCGATATTGCTCATAGAGTCTAGTATAACCCCCAAGGGTGCTGTAGAGGTAGAGGTAGAGGTTGGGGTAGAGGTAGAGGTAGCGGTAGCGGTAGAGGTAGCGGTAGAGGTAGAGGTAGAGGTAGAGGTAGAGGTAGAGGAAAAGGTAGAGGTAAAGGTAGAGGCTTTATCAATGCACAGCGGAGTGCGCGGCTTCAGCTAGTAAAAGATAAAAATAAAACAATATTTTCTTGATTTCCCACTTTTTACTTTGAAAACAAGTTCTATAAATTGCACGTGTACTAACAATTAATGATAGCAATTTAATTTAATTCCTCCCAGTTTTATGTTAGGTAAGTATTAGAATAATCTAGTTTTATAATTTTTGCTTTAATTCAATCGATTATTATGCGCATTCCAATCAAATGCACATTCACCTACAGAAAGATTCCTTATTATTTTACTTAACGTTTCACAACAAAAATAGATTATCGGATTAACAATCGGAAGCCAAAAGTCATTCATCAGACAGCTCGTTGTAGAATAGTTTTTGTTAAACTCATTCGACTTTCTCCAACAATTAGTTTCACTTTTGATGTATTTGTAATAGAGTTCCAAACTGAAAACACATTCAACAAAAGTTTTTTCGCGACATTTTCACTATAATTGCTCGAATTGAATGAGCAATCCGTGAAAATATATCTTTGTTAACCAAAATACAAAGAAACTAAAAAATCTAGCTATGAGTGCAAGCAGATGCTCGTGACGGCATACAAGTCCGTCTTCCCCAAGGCGCGGCTATAGATGTTTCACATTAAAATTTGACAACGTCAAATCACTTCACTATACCTGGTTACGTTGTAACCATAGGGTCAAGGCTATTATAGATTTGCAGTTAAAAGGAAGCGTGGTAGACCAATCATTACTTTTTCAAAGATGATCAGCATCAAAATACGAGTCGAGTCGTTATAGCCATCTTCTAAGGAACAGTTTTTCTATCGCCTAAAAACGTGACCAGGCGCGACAGAAAGGCGATCAAGAGGATTCAGCACAGACGCGTCTTCCTGTTAAGATGCGTTGAGAAACCTCTTGACCGATGATTAGAACCTTAGTGTGCTCTGCCCTCTCCTCAAGAAGGCTGAGACGCCACGAAAAGTGCCAACTATTATGTTATTAGTCTTCTTTCTATCGCAACATCATATTTCTATTGAGCATATAGTGTGCGAGGTGACCCCACAATATGCACCAACTACCCTCCTTTCTATCGCAGATAAGAATCGAGCTTGTGGTGTGCGGGTTAGAAATACCACCTTAACAGGTCCAAGCTTGTCGTATGAGGCGACTAACAATGATACTAGGTTATACCAGTAGAGCCACCCCAGGCCTTAAAAGGGTTGTGCGTAGGGCTTGTGACCCACAGTGTAAAGCCACACTTCCAATGAGAAAATGTAAACCCTCCGCTCGAAGGACCAGTTAGTGAGCACACTAGCTACCTTTGGTATCGCCTATTGGAACAGGCCCGTGCAATAAAGGACGCCTGGAGGAGAAATTTACATCAGGCCGTAACCCGGTAAGGGGCTGTTACGGCCAGTTGAGAAGAAGATACGAATCGAGCGTGTTGTGTGCGTATCGGACATTCTTAGTGTGGCTTTCGGCCTGGTTAGTTCACCTTTGACCAGACATTCACAGTATGCCAAATGCTGGAGAAGACCCACAAGTATTGTCTTGACACCACCTCTTTGTCGATTAAATAGCAGCATTTAATCGACCTTGAAGGGATCATGTTTATGCCGCACTTTGAAGAATCACATTGATGCAGCTCTGTCAAGGTAGGAAAGTACCTTTCCGAAAGACGACGCCCTCTTCTGCGACCTCTAATTTATTTAGCAGAGTTTTCAGAGTCCATCTGATACATTGCAGGCAACCTAATATTTGATTTTTGAGTTGTCATCCCTGGGCACACTAGAATGGCTTCACTTGGAATCAATCTATTCCACACAAATCCATTCGAATGCACCCAATCCGACAAGAGACAGTGTGTGAGTATTATAATGTCACAAGATCGTGAACAACGTGAAGAAGCACATTGAACATAATATTTCGAAGAGTTTCTTTTAAAGCTGAGATTGAGATCGATCCTTTCACAAATTTAGCACGTTCTGCTTGCAACTCGGGCTTCAGCTCGTTTAACTGAAAGTTGAAAAAGGCATTACGCATTTATGTGATTCATGGTCATCTTTAGATCTTACCCGCTCCGAACGACGAGCATCTTGCTGCTTCAACGCCTTCAACTTCTGCCGTTCTTTAATTTCGGCCTTTATTTCAGCCAATTGTTGTTCAGCAACGCATAAACGTTGCATGAGTTGCTCTACCTCCAACTGTACACCACTCTCAGCACCACTTCGTTCGGTCATGATGTCCTTAGAATCTTGTGTTCAGTTTAAATTGTTTTGGTCCTTTAAATTTAGTCTTCAGTTTCAGATTATTTGTGAACTGTGTTTGTGTCAATGTTTTTTTAGTTACTAAATATAGTAAAAGCAATTTCAATTACTTTTGCTTGAGTGACTTTGTTCTAAAGTGCCAAGTTCCTATGGTTATAGGTTTGTTTGAAAACATGAGTTTTCGTAAAATACGAATGTAATCTTTCAACTTTTAGTGTTAGAATTTGTCGTAGAGCTCGTCATCTCATCCAATGGACCAAAGATCTTTGGGAGTACTTTCTGCTCAAACACTTCTGCATCAGAGTGTGACCTTTACTATTGGCTAGAGTGAGTCTCCGCTTGGTCTCCATGTTGACATCGCTGTTCGTTGACAAGGTAGAAGAAATCCTTGACAATATCAGTACATGTCTCTCTACTCGAAGATACAATGTACTTTGTTTTGCTCTCATTTACCACAAAATGATGATTATGAATGTTACGAGTTTTTATTGATAGAACATAGATAGAGTGTTTCCGTTGCTTTCAAATCATTTTGTGTCTTCAAAAGAGTACACAATAGTATCTTCGACAATAAACCGTTCTTGAGATGGAATAGATTGGCATTTTTATCGAGCTGCAAATTTATGTTGAGTAATAAAACCTTTCTTCGGACTTTCACAAATTACACTAGTCTACAAAATGCAAACTTTTTTTTTATACTTAAGAACTCGGATGGGTGATCATTGATTGGCTGTGCTTGGGTTCTGGTGGCACAGGGTGAAAGCTACTGATCGTACTTCACTGTGAATAGGCCATGGTGATACCTGTCTCTACTTTAACCAAGTTGACGCAAAACCTCCACGTGGTGCCCCCTGGATAGCTGCTCTAACCGCCACCCGGTGTTAGAGAAGTTAGCTAATGTGGGCAGCAAAGCCCTCCCTTGGCTCTAAATGGGTTGTGCGTAAAAAACTACCCCAATGAAAGATCCAAAAGCTGCATCGGATAGGGACTCCCACAAAGTTGACGACCCCCACGCAAACGTATAAAGGACTATGACTTGAGGGCCAATTGGCGGATACTCTCAGTATGTGCAGAGCATATATAACCGCCAGACAGGAGATACGATGGAAAGGGCAAGGCTGCTGCGAGGAAGCAGACTGCGCCATTTACTACAGCAGCCATGCGGAGCGGCACGTATTTGGTTGCGGATTTGTTGTTGGCCGGAGACTACATAACCGTGTCTCCCTTCAACATCAGAACGGAGGACAAGGACGATGCGACCAAGGCTGCGTTCTATAAAAGATTTTTAAATCCTAAATGCTTCTTGCAATATACTCAGTTATCTGGCAGTCTTCATCTCCACCATAGAATATATGATGAGATATAAGCTGAAAGAAAAGTGTCGCGATTCGTTTATGTTCTTGTTTCTATTTACATATCAATTCGTAAACGGAAAAATGTATTCATTACTCATTTACGAATTGCTTATCAGCAAGTCAAGAGGGCATTGAGAGCAGTTTTGATTTACATTTCTAAAGCATAGAATCCCTCCAAATTTTGTATTATCTGCGGCAGATTTTGGAGTTCCTTTTCTAAAATGCGGGTCATTTGAAACCGAAAAGGGATTTATGAATTCGAACACAAAGATTGCGAGCGACAAAAGAAATAAAAGAGAAAAATAAACATCTTTGTTTCATATCGCTCGCGAGTATCTGTATCTCGTCGTTGCAGCAGCGGCAGCGGGCAGAGGCCGTGACAGCATCGTGACGCTTTTGGAATCTACTCTTACACACTTTGGGCATACCCTAGATAATTCAAAACAGTTTCTGGATTTGAAATCAGCGACACCCAATGTTTCGGGAAAGGCATGTTTTACTCCTGAGTTTCTGTTTTGAGATTTTTTTTTACGGAAATTCAAAAAAAATTTGCAATCGTGGCGTTTTTTCAATATTACCAAATAACTTCTCCATTTGGCTACCGATTTTGCTCAAATTGGTGTTAAAATGTTTGCAAAGAATCAATTTATCGAATCCAGAATTGACCCATTAAAAAAAGAAAAATTTTCAATTTTTGACATACAAATTTTGAGTTAATTGCCTTGTAACTTGCAATCGAATCAATTTAGACCAAAACTCACTGCTAGAGATTTTACCCTCAATTCGTGTCACAATTCATCTCGATTGGTTGTAAGGTTCCCAAGATATATGAGATTTGACGACCTCGCAACTTTCGAAATCTCGAATTTTTCGAAATAGCGATATTGGTGGTAGAAAATCCAAAATGGTTTTCGCATTCGAAATTAGGGACCCAAAAATTAACGAAAATGGTATGTTTTAGCCTTTAGGCCTTTCAATAAGGTCAAATTTGTTGCATAGTGTAATCGTCGTAAATGTAGCAGTTGAGTTTAAAAACATTTACCACTTGTTTTTGTGTGGTCAATTTATACACGGTACTTTTCATTGGAAAAATAAAAAATCTTCTATAAATATAGTCAACTTACAAGTTATGCAGGCGAAAATAGGTATACAGTAGATATCGCTTATATGCAATAGTGAAAATGCAACGCTGTTTTTGGATTTAAACGATTATTTCATATAAGCGATAACCGGCTATATGCAAAAGATTTGTAATAAGCGATAATCGATATCCAGCGCTTTTTTGGCGTATAAGCGATAATTTTATACCAGCGACAATCGGATATATGCAAAATATTTTAGTTTTTATTGGTTTATATGGGCAAAAAAGCGATTACAATCGTTTAAATAATCAACATTGCAAATTTTCAATAATTGAACTTTGCTGGAAAGTTAGCATATAACCGATCATATATTTTCCAAAAATGCATCAACAGCCTATATATGAAATAATTGCTTACAAGCGATTTTCATATAAACGAATATGTTTGTATGAACATTGCAAGCTCTTAAACGAATTTTTTGCATATAAGCAATAATTTCTTATAAACGATACGTCATATGAGCGATATATGCTATATATCTATTAAAATTTATTGGTTTTATTAAAAAGCGGTCAACTTTAACAGCTGTTCAGCATATGAGGGTGATCCACCTGACAGGTTTGACTGTACTTTCATTCCTATTTCAGCGTATGCCAGGATAAAGGGTATCCCACTGTCGAGCAGGCGTATCAAAACTATTTTGCGCACTGTATGTGAAGACAAGCTGAAAATATTCATATGAACTACATAAATAAACATATAGATTCGTATATGCTGCAATATTTCATATACACTCTAAGCGATACGTAGATGTAATCATTGGAGGTTGATTTACTTTAAGGCACACTCACACACTCACACACACTCACTCACACACACTCACTCACACACGCTTAGAGATAAACTTTGTGCAATTGGAGCTGTATTAGTAGAGATCTACACATGTCTAGCAACTGTTTATAGAACGCTTACAGTTTCATTATGGCGTGTGAATGCCGCTGTCTCTCTCTGTGTGTGAGTGAGTGTGTGTGAGTGCTTTTGAGCACGTATGAGTGTACGTATGAGTAGTATTTGAAATAAGTAATAACTCATACGACCGACCGGCATCGCACGGTGCGTGCTGTTTACATTATGAAAATTCAGTCCGAATTCGTTAAGAGGCGCTAACGGTTTGTGTCGCTCCCAAGTTGCTCCGAACAGAGCTTTAAAAACAATTCAAACGCGTTGATCCTTGGCACACAAATTGATCCTACAAAATGTCAAACACGGAGCAAAGGTTAGTTTTGGAACTTTTCAAAAGTGTCGCTAAAAAAATACAAAATAAACAAAAAATGCATTTTCATAAAAAAAAAACAGAATATATACTAAATGTATATAAATATATATATATACATATATATATATACATATATATATATATATATACAGTGCAGGCTCGAAAGAACAGACGTTTATGTGAACATTCGCAAGAGTGAACACATTTTTTTTTTCATTGACTACTCTTAGGAGTAGTAGAGTTTACAAGTGTAAAAATTCGAAAGAGTGAACAGTTTTTTTTATGTTTTTATTTCTTAAATGTAGGAAAATATATTCAATAACACTGTGCTACAAAATAAAAAAAACGAATTAAACCCAGCAAGTAATATAGTGTAGTTTGTAGATTTGGTTGAGTAAAACTCAAAGCCATTTACTTTTTTTCTGTATAACTCACCCATTTTTTTTATATACCAGTAACGGTTTTTTTTTGGTTGTAAAATTATGAAACTATTTATTACCGCCCCATTTTTCTATAGATTCTCTTAATATAATATGTTTTAGAAAGGTGAAAAATGTATCTTTCCAAATCTATATGAAGTAAGGCTATTTTTTTTTTAAAATAAATAGCGATTTTTAACAACAAAAAACTTTTTAACAAAAGCAGCTAAAGCTAAAACGGCTGCAACTTGAAAACTAATGAGCGGATTCTCATTCTCAAATTTTAAGAGTTATCATTTGGAGGTTGGTTAAATCTAGAAATAATATGGGTTTTGAGTTTGTGACATCTGTTATGTGTCGGTCTGGGAACTTTGTAATATTGATAGCATTTATTATTTTAATTCATAACTCGGTTAATTCTTGATCAATTTTCATATGTGAAAATCATCATCGTTTCATTCTGATTTAAATGTACTTTTGAAATAAGTTATTAATATATAACTTTTTCTCATGAAAAAATGCGGTAAATGTCGGTCGAATTTCGAAAAATTAGGGCTAATAACGGAAACTAGTCTTATTTTATATAGATTCAGAAAGGTACGTCTTTCTAAAACATACTTAATAAGGAAAATCGATTGAAAATGGCTGAGTAACAAAGTCAAACGACAGTTATTTGTCAATATAATATAACTCGTACGCGATGGCTTTTAATAAGTATCATAAAAAGTCAAAACAAACATTCTTGTCGAATTTAATAGGATTACCTTTCGATTCCAATAAATAAAGCTTATCTTAATACATTGCTAGGTAGTCATCCGTTGGAGGCGTCACCACAAAAACATTCATAACTTCCATAGCTTCCAAAACACTTTTTGTCATAAAAATTTGTATTATGTGGTATAGTTAGTTATGCGATGAAAGTTTACATATGTGATGAAATATAGACAATGAAAACTCTTTTAAGCATTCAAATTATTAAAAAATAATTGTTTTTGGATCTATAAATAATTAAAGTGACATGCTGACTATAATTGTGCATAGTATCATTTAAATACAGTGAAAACTGTCTAATCTGGACAACATTGGACAACCTATCTGAATTGGACATTTTACGTGAAACCATAAATTTCCATGTTACATTAAGGTCCCTGCCTACTTTAAAAATTGGACACTTTTCTGGTAATTTTAAGTCCATTCCACTTGTAAAATGTCTGTGTACATTGGATACTGAATTTCGCCGCAAAAAAGCCTTACAAAGTGCAGAGGAGCTACAAATTAAAACCATTTCAGCAAGTAATAAGATCCTTCATTAATTTTTTTAGCGACACCAATTGATTTTTAAAAGGCTTTATAGAGAGGAAAGCAGTACCGATTACAAAATAGCTAATGATTTGAACAAGAAACTTCAAGAGAGGAAGGTAGAGAGGAAGGCAGGTGCGATTACAAAGTAACTAATGATTTGAACAAGAAACTTCAAGAGAGGAAGGTAGAGAGGAAGGCAGGTGCGATTACAAAGTAACTAATGATTTGAACAAGAAACTTCAAGAGAGGAAGGTAGAGAGAAAAGCAGTACCGATTACAAAGTAACTAATAATTTAAACAAGAAACTTCAAGACAATGTTCACAAATAACATTTTTGAATGCTTTTAATTCGTATATGACAAATGTAACAACCAAAACACACAGAACACTGAAAATCTTCAAATGTCTATACACTGGACGCCCTGTCTACATTGGACAAAAGTCTTCGAACCAAGTTTGTCCAACGTAGACAGTTTTCACTGTTTATGATAAACTGTTGGAATCGATAGAGTTCGGTATTGTGAACACCCTTGGTTTAAATTAGTTCACTGTATCGCGACTGCACTGTACTCTATATATGTACATATATAAAGCAACGTGCCGCTAGCAGCAATTTTACACGTATAATCTTATCAGTTTTTTTTTTTCTGTTACTAGCTGCAGCGAATAAAACAATATTAATAGTGTAGAAAAAAATGGAATTTCATGCAGAAAGTCGGAACGATGCCCGACAGTGGGATACCCTATACCCTTGAAAATCGAGTTTCTGTACAAATGTGTATATCGGATCGTTGAAGGTTATCGGTTAATTCGGCAAAATGTCAACAATGTTTGGTTTATAAGCTTAACGTGAGTCTTTGTACCAAATTTGGTGGATCTAACATAAATGTTAACCTTAACATTGCTGCAAAAAGTAAAATGTTGTTGACGCTTATTGGAGGAGAGGCATAAAATTACCACACTATTACCTATATCTTTAAAAGTTTTTATCTGATTTTAAAAATTTTTATACAGCACATGCACAGAAATACTACGCATAATTATGCCAAGTTACAATTGTATAACATTTATGGTGTGGCTGTAAACAGCGAAAATCTTTCACGAGGAAAGTGGGCAAGATATCAACATGATTCGATAAACTTCATCTGCTGTGATAAAATGCGCAACTTTTGGTAGCATTTTTGTGCCTCTACGTTTTATGGTGGCTGAGATCTCGACATTCATACGACTCGACTATTGCTCCTGATCATTTTTGCCCATAGAACATATGGTCTGCCACGCCTCCTTCTGTCTGTTACATACTTTGCACAAATCTATAATAGCCTTTTACACTTTGTGTATAGGGTATAAATGTTGGCGAGACAAATGCTATAAAAAAAAGCCTTGCTTCGGCAGCCTACCATTTCCAAGCGTTATCTATAGTTCGATAGATTTGGCGGGTCTAGACTGCCCAGCTTATGCTGCTAGCACTAGGTAACGCTTGTCCAAAGTCTAACGTTTATAAAACGTTTAAAAACACATTGTCAATTTAACGGTTGCCCAACACCAAAACTAGAACTCCGCTCCCGAAGCGCAGTTACGCTTAATCTAAAAAAAAAACCGCATTGTCATGATACATTTCTGTTTTTTAAGCAAAGCCGAAACCTTTTATTAAGTGCGAGCACTATTTCTAATCTCTAAATCGATGTACTCATATATAATTCAATATTTTTTTTAAAGATCAACGCTCAAGTATTAACCTTTGATTGCAGTGGCAGTGCCAATTGATAGACGACGCCCTCGTCGTCGTTGTTTCAAACTGTTTTAGAACTGTTGCCGAACTGCGGCGAACAGTGGCGGGAGCACGGTTTTTGCAAGGGAAAACGCTACGCTCACTGTAGTACGTTGTCAGTTTCTATCCTAAACTAGCTGAACCCTCTCCCACACAAATGCACAAATATCGTTTTCCAAGAAAACGAATTTTCATGATTCTATACTTAACTCTTTATTTTCGTGTACATTTAATAACACAAGTCTACAACTACCGAGGTCATGTCAGTTTTTGAAAAGCTAAGTGTCATTTCCGAAATAATTTGCTGCGTCCAACCCGAATCCGGAGTCAGGATTTTGAGATATTTGAAGTTATGTACCCGGAAAGCGGCCTGCGCAGCAAATTACGCCTATTTCCAACAACTAAACCATGTTGACCTATGTTATTGTCTCAAATGCTTAACGCTAACGACGTCAATATATTTCGAAAAGCCATAACTTTGCGAACAAAAATCGTAATTGATCTCTTGAGCTCTTAAATTAAAAGGTAAGAGTGGTACTAAATGATGTAATGTAACTGGAGAGACAGACCCTGTACCTCAAAAGTAGGAAAAAACGCCGTTTCCGGATTCTATTTCTACCCAGCAAATTACTTGGGAACTGACCCTTAGCTTTCCAACAACCAAACCATGTTGACCTGTGTAATTATTGAATTACATGTCCACGATGAATTGGTGGAAAATCGGCCGACATTTCAGAATATGATAGGCCGATTAGCTCTTATTATGATCCGATAGATAGATCCACCAAAATTGTTCAATGCCACCACAATTGCCGTTAAAAAATTAAGTGCAAACTTAATTGAGGCGATCATCATTAGCGGCAAAAACAAAGGCGAATTCCACAAATTCCGATAACACTGTGCTACAAAAACGAAATACACCCGACAATTAATATAGTATAGGTTGTAGATCTGGCCGACTCCTTCTCTCTAGAATTTAAAACAATTTACTTTTTTTCTGGTAAACCCTCGAATTCAGGACAAATAAACTTTTTTTTGGCTTTACACATGAATCCTTTTATTTTCTCCCAAACTGTCATCTATATATATGAAAATGACAGCCAATTCTTTATGACTCTCCTCCTCAAAAACTACTGAACAGATTTTGATGAAATTTTGAGGATAGATTGCCATTATGTTGGAGAGTGTTCTTATCTCAAATCAACAATATCGAAATATTGCTTTTCAGCTGCTATAGTATATAATGCATACACTCACCGTCATATTTTGACAGACAATTATTCCGTCACATTTTGTCGGCATATTAACCTATTGAGATGATATTCCATCTTTCATGGTTTTATTGTATGCTCCAAAAATAGATACATTTCCGCATATGTTTGATCCAATTTTCAAAACACTTGACACTTTGTTATCGAAAAACGTTGAAATGGCACTTTTTTCTTGTGTGAGCTCATTCCCGAAATAAAAAAGGTAACCCTTGTATCGTGCTAAATAAGATTTGTAACAAACGATGTTGCCACGCCCAGGTCCGCAAACAAGGGCCACGAACTGCTTTCAAAATTTACGAAACATTTAGATTAGCGATAACTTGAATGTAGCAAAGATTGATTCATGAAAAAATCTCTTTCTAATCGATAAATTTTACTTTGGAGAATGCCAACAAATTGCTCTAGAAACCCTAAAATATCATATAAAATATATCATAAAATATCATAGCGAGTTACTTATGCTGTTTGCTGCATTTGCTTTTGTACATTATTAATTTGCCATTTCTTTTGAGCATTCAACAATCATTTAAGCTTTTAATTTGATCGATAAACTACGACAAAATATGTCGACAGTTTAATTGTTTTAATTAATGAATAATTGAATGAAATAAGTGTCTATAATATAAATAAGCGCAAGTAATCGTTGATGCTGTCAAACTAGAACTAAGTACGTGGAATGCTATGATGGGCACAATAGAGTAGAACCTCGATTATCTTGTCACTTCGCTTAAATGTCATTTTGCGGTGCTTTTGATATAAATCACGCGTATGCTGCGTGCATGCCGTGATGGTATCACATCAATGAGCTTAAGAATGTTTAAAAAAATGAAAGAGCGTGACGACACTGATTCACATTTTTCGATATTGCACCGTTTTGCATACAACTTGACTCAAATGTGTACACTAGTAAAAAACTGAACTGACATTAGTTAACCTTCAAATAACCAAAAATTTCGATGTTTCACATCAGCTAGGCGTGCCGTGACGGCAAGTTTTTTCATTTCAATAATTTGGTTTTTGGCGATGAAGGAAACACCATTGAAAACTACAATATACAAGGGTTGACTTTAGCGTTATTGGGTCACAGCTTGGCATTTTCTATTCGGAGTGACGTTTCTTGTTAACATTGACTTGTAAAATTCACCTAGGAAGAAAAATGGAATTGACTCGTGAAAATTTTCGTGCGTCAGGAAATGCTTCGTTTAACTTACTTTGACTTTTCGCGTTGAACCATCGACACTGTGAAAGACTAGCACAACAATTTCACACATGACCGTTGTTCGCTACAGGACAAAATCCTTCATTCCTCCAGTTTTTCGTTTTTCGATATAAAAAATAATATACAATTTTCTCTCCTGAAATTGCTGTTTTCCGTTTTAAGTTTTTATTTGCCATTGTTTAAAAGGAAGTCTATAAGCAGATAACTCTTTCGCCTTTCGTCGAATTTCGTCGATCACAGCAAAAGCACAAGATCAACAATCTAATCCAAACTTAAAAAAACAAATTTTCAAATTTTTCATAAGAAAAGGTGATATATTAATACTTATTTTCGAAAGTACATTTAAGTCAATTATTAAAGCTGGAGGGTTCCCCAGAAAAAAAGTAAATGGTTTTGAGTTCGCTACTCGATCAGATCTACAACCTAAAATATTTTATTTGTCGGATATATTTCGTTTTTTTATTTTGTCGCATAGTGTATTACAGTTTAAAAACTCGATCTTATGAGAAATAAATGTGACATATTAGGAAACAAAATTCGGGCATTAATTTTTTTATTTTTAGCCTATGGGATCGTCCACTGTGCATTGGTGCATAGTTTTCTTCAAGTTGGTTATTTTCCGGTTGTAAACTATCAAAAATACCTATATTTTGGTCATATATATGTACTAGGCGTGTCTTGTGCTATTTATAGACAAGGTCTAGATAAGAACTTTGCACATTGTGCAAGAACTCGTTGAGTGGTTCGGTTCGGTTTGGTTCAGTCGAGTGCATGACACTGACCATGGGTTCAACATACAAACCATAATTACATAAGCACGTAAATATGTGTGTGTGTATAGACACACATCTGTATAGCATTAAAGTATTAAAGGTGTGTGTGTATGTACATGTTGGGGGGGGGGGGGGAGACCCTCGTACAGTTTTTCATTATCAAGATCAAAGGCAGCTGCTGCGCCGACTGCAGCAAAAGTTTATATAGATATAATATGTACACTTGGTTGCAGAATTCTGCGTACAGTGCAAACAAAATTAGAAAGTTCAACTTTGACTTCATTTATTTCCATTTTTATTTTGTAAAGGTATCAATTTACATTTTAAAACTGCTTATTATAAACCTCAATTCCATCAAGTTTGCAAATTATTAACTATTTACTAAAGCTACCTTAAAATGTGCAACCGCAAAATTCAGCGTAGATCAATTTTAAGTTGTAAAATTCTGAAGATAAAGTACTGTTTCTTAGTCCCCTTGCACCTCTTGTCTTTCCTGTATATTTTCGCATGCTTTTACATAAGAATTTATTTTTATTAAGCCATGGATAAAAAAGGAGTAGAAATTAATGTGACGAAAAGAAAAATTACTCTATTTGGAGTGTAAATCCTGCATAGAAATCGGACAAAAATAACAAACTATGTTTCGTCGGATTCTTGTGGAAGCCCCGTTCTGGGCGTCCATTCCTACTCCCGAAGCAAGAAAAATTGTAGGTTTTGAAATTGGACACGTTAATACCAAGGATTACCGCCGATCTACTGATGTTGGAGGTTACGGAACGCTTTGCTTAAATAATATACAATAATAGCGTAGGAATAGTTTTAAAGAAAGCTGTCCATAATAGCCATGTAGCCCTTAACAAGCCTCTAATGTCCCCTGCTAATAAGCAGAAGCGTAGGGATTTCGTAATTATGTATATTTCCAAGCCGCCAGAGCTTTGGACAAAAATTATTTTCTCTAATTCGAGTAAATCTAAAGATTTTCGAAATAAAAGGAAAGATATTAATGTCGCAGAATGAGCGTGAATTAAGATCATTTAATACCAACTATAAAGCATAGAGAAGGCTGCGTTAAGGTTTGGTGCTGTATGACAGCTTATATTGTCGGAAAATTGGCATTTATTGAGCCAACAAAGAATCACATGGGCTATATCCAAATTTTTAAAGATAATTTCATCCAAAGTGCACATTAGATGTGCCTAGAGAACGATTTCTGGTTCCAAACAGACAATAACGTTGGATAAAACTAAATTCACCACGCCAATCTCCGGCTCTCAACCCGATAGAGCATTTGTGGGATCTAGTCGAACGCTGGATCCGGCAACACACCATTACGTCCAAAAATATGGTCAAGGAGAAGATTGTGGAAGATTGGGGTTAAATTACGGCAGAAGAAACAAGAAAGTTACTAGGATACCTCCATTAATTAGTTAATTAAATAAAAACTTTCAGTTTTAAAAAGTAAATGGATCCCTATATATAATACCTTTCTTCTTTTTAACTGGCCATAACAACCCGTTATCGGGTTACGGCCTAATGGAAACACATTCTTTCATTGGAATTGTGGTTTTACGTGGTGGGTCCCAAACTCTACGCACTGCTCTACTGGTCTCGAAAGAACCCAGTGTCATTGTTAGTCGCCTCATACGACAAGCTTTGACCCACTGAGGTGGTATTCTCCAACCCGCTCACCCAACGGGTGATTTTTGAATTTTGTACGCAAAATTCTGCAGCCAAGTGTATGTAATATCATTATAATAGCAACAATAACAAAACTGCTGACTGAAATTTAAACGTTGCAATAAAATTCCACTTAGTAGTAAGCACAGTTCATTGTATTGTTTATAGCTCAGAAAGCAAGCCCACTCCAAACTATATAAGAAAATAATATATAGAGCTTAATATATTTTAAACTTTTTAAAAACATAAAAGCAAGCAAAGGTCAGCTGACAACGCTTATGAGATGATGATGATAAAACCAAAATTATTATAGAACCAACGCCACAGACCGAGGCACAGATACAGATACACAGTGTGCTCTCATTGTAAACTAAAAGTTTGCAGTTCAAAAAGCAATGGGTCACAGCCAAGTTCGGATGAGTTAGACACGTTTTAAGTGCGGTCGAAATGATTATTAATGCCATAAAACCACGTAGTGCTCACCAATTAGCGAACTGCTCGAAAATTGTTTACCAACACGCATTGCAGTCATTAGAGGCACGCATCTTCCTAAAACCTATACACAAAGTACATATATCATATATCTAATCTTGGAAACTTGTGTAACTCTTGCAGCAACAATGATGCCTACAACATAGCGCTGCTTGTAAGAGATGTGCTCATCTTGTTGGTCAAGTTCTGGTACTTGATTCTCGAGTCGATTGTACAGCGCTTCCTGACAAAACCGCTGCAGGAACTTAATGATAAGATTGTTTTGATTACGGGCACTGGTCATGGCATGGGCAAGGAAATGGCTTTGCAGTATGCAGAGCTTGGTGCCAAGGTCATTTGCTGGGATGTCAATGAGAAGACCAATGAGCAAACCGTCAAGGCGATCAAAGAGAAGGGCGGCAAAGCCTTTGGTTATACCTGTGACGTGACCAAACGTCAGGAAATCACAGATCTGGCCAATAAAGTTAAGAAGGAGCATGGCTTTGTCGATGTTGTGATCAATAATGCAGGCATTATGCCCTGCCATCCACTGCTGGAGCACACCGAGAGCGAGATACGCACCATGTTCGATATCAATGTGTTGGCACACTTCTGGGTAAGTGTTGTGCGTTAAGCGTCACGGCATAGCGTACCGATAGATATACATACTTAGTTACTAGTGCCAGCTGCTTTTCGAACTGTGACAACTTAACTTTAAATCAGGGATACAACCCGTAATCGTTACATTAACCGTTATCAAAAACAACCGATTTTTCCGAAATAATCGTATTCAAACCGATATATTTATACCGGTATGGTTTCGGTTTTTTTCTTTGCTGTTGTGCTTTACGTTCCGTCACTCTGTGAATCATTTTCATCTACGTTGCACAGTGGCAGCGAGTTGGTCTAACAGACACAGAAACACAAGCAACATCACACGTACACTGTCTTGGAAATGGTCGCTATTCAGCAAAAAAAAAACCGAATTGTTTTACGGTCCAGGGTTCCACTCTATGACTTTCATGCTCTTTGGTAGGAACCGGTATAACCAGTAAGCCGAAACAAATATCGAATCAAAACCGATATTATTGAAAAAGAAAACCGAAATAAAACCGTTTACAGGATCAGCAGTACCGGTACTATCGTAATCGTAACCGTATCCGAAATAAGTTTCGGGTTGAATTCCTGCTTTAAATTATATAGAGAATTGGAGAGTTAAATCGTAGCGTTTTATAAAAGATGGCATTACTTCAGTGTTCGTAGTCACACATACAAAAGTAAAAAACTTCGTGAATCTTCTGATATGTTGCATCTTTCCCGTTTCGCTTAAGAATTATTTTTGCGTGTAGTGTTAATTCATTACATGCACATGACGAAAAGTAAGACGAATTATTAACGTATTTTCGCTTTGTCGTCGACATTCGACGACCTTATCAGGCCTTGATTGCGTCCCTGACTTCGTCATGGCATTGGGGACGTCGGGCAGTTAACTTCGGGGGCGGCATTATCCTCACCATCGCCCGATAGTAAGCCAGAGAAGTGTTCCCTTCACAACCTCAGTGCACCCTGTGCATCCACTACCCGGTTTCCCTGTGCATCTCTACAGGAAGACGCTCCGGTACTAAAACCTTCAGAAAGACGCTTGACTTTGTGGAAGAACTTCCTTACGTCGTTGCTACTTCTGCACATCTCGATCTCCTCTCTCACACTTTGCCTGCTCACGTTTTATGCATCTGAAGAGCATAGATCCATTCATCGAATCTAAAGACGAAGAATTCTTGATATGTGGTATCGTTGCGATGAAGAATACTTTGAGTAATGCGAATGAAACGCCACGAATTCTAAATCTCTATACATATATATCAATAGAATTTTACCAAACCCCTAACAATGTGAGAACCTCCCTTTTTTTTAGTTATTGCGAGAAACTTAACCTATATATATATGTTATGTCCTATTTATTTGTAGATCAACAGTGAGTTCCTGCCCGACATGATTAAGCGTGATGAGGGCAGCATTGTAGCGCTATCTTCCTGCGCGGGTCTCTTCGGATTGGCCAATCTGGTGCCCTATTGTGGCACAAAGTTTGCCGTACGCGGCTATATGGCTGCCTTGGCTGAGGAACTGCATCGCAATAATCCACAGCACAATGTAAGTGCATAATATCAAGTAATCAAGATGCGCTTTTTTTTAATGCTTTATTTTAGGTAAAATTGACCACAATTTTCCCTTACATGATCGATACGGGTTTGTGCAAGCATCCGCGTCATCGTTTTGCGCATATGAAGCTTATTCCGGCCAAGGATGCGGCGACATCCATAATTGAGGCGCAGCGTCAGGGACTGGAGGAGGCAGCCATACCACGTCATTTTGTGGGCGTGGAAAAAATTGGACGATTGATTCCAAAGAAAGCGATGCGCTTGGTCAACGATTTCCTAGATACTGGCGTTGATTCCGACAAAGCTTAATCGAGTGCCAAAGCATAAGTCACTACTTAAACTCTAAAAGCTTAAGATATTTTTGTTTTTAACATTTTTTTTTCCTACTTATGTATATGTGCATACTTACTACATGATACGATGTTGGGCAGTGCATTTAGGATGTGAGAATGGTTGTTACTTAATATAAATATGCTGATAAACAAAAGTTTTCAGTATGATCAAAATTGTTGTTTTCATTTAGCAAGGTATACTTAACAAGGTAACCTCACTGACTCTTCGCTGATGACCAATACCATTTTTAAGTCCTTCGTCATTTGCGATTGTTTATACATATAGCAACAAGCAGGAAGGTGGGGAGAGCGTGGTCGCGGTTTACGTAACGCACAACCCTTTTTAAGAACTGGGGTGGCTCTACTGGTCTCGAAAGAATCCAGTGTCATTGTTAGTCGCCTCATACGACAAGCTTTGACCTGCTGTACAGTAAATTAACTAATATAACTCTTCTGTAGGTGATCGCTCGGCTGATAAAATTGTGCGACGCCAACCAATACTCTCCATTTAGAATATTTTCAGACTCGTGTCTTTGTAGTGCTCGTTTTCCGAAACATAAAAGTCTGTTCTCGTTGAGAATCGGACAGACAGCAATGAAATGCGGAATGTTTTCTTGCTCCCGCAAGTTGCTACTCGTTACATGAGGAATGAAGCTCAGATTTAAAATTTCGCCACGGGCCATGAAAATGTTTCGGATCTGCTCTACCGTTAGACAATCATTAAATTAATTTTTTTCTCTCGGATCGTACTGAAGCTGACTATAGACAACTCGAGCAGTGCTGCTCTAAGACTTCATCCATTTTGTGCAGAAGCCTTCGCATCCACGAACTCCAGTTCGTCGGGTCATTGAAATTGATCACTTCGCCATGTGCTCCGTCTATGTTTTCCCATTCGTGGAAACATTGAGATTTTTCCCTTAACAAAGAGCGTGCCATTATTTTGGATAGTCTATTTTCATGCATGCTCATAACTTTTACCATTTACTCCAAATGCAAGCTACACGTGTACATATGCATTGAAGATAGTCCCGTTTCTGTATAGATCATACGGTTTGGGTTGGCCTGTGGTTAACGAAAGAGTTTTTTTATAAAATACCTCAGCAGATTTTCTACTTCGTCATATTGCAGCAGACCCCACACTTAAGCACCATATCACATGATAGATGGGAATACAAAACAGCTTGTATTTCGTGCTGATAGGTACATCCTTCCTTCTCAACGAGCACTTCCACGTAGAGTTTATAGCTCCTTTAGCATCTTTTAGTTTTTCGGTTAGATAATATTTGAATTGTGCATTAATGGTATATCCATACACCCAGGTATTTGTAAGCCCTCACAACTTCGAGGTCCATTAAGATGCCATTTTTCTCCCAGAGCCAGTCTCCTCCAGTGTTTTTTGAAAATTAATATTTTCGACTTTTCGGCTTTTATGGTAAGGCCCCACATTTTGCAGTAAAAAAGCAGCTCATCGATAAATTTTTGCATGGCCCTAGGGGAATTAGCGACAGACCCAAAAGACCAAGTTTACAGAATCAAAAGCCTTACTAAAAGCAGTATATATGACATCAGTTTATTAGACAAACAGTTTAAAATAAAGGACGTAAACTCTAGGAGATTTGTAGTAGTTGAACGACCTTTTGTGGAACCATGCTAATAGGGAAAGATGAGCGACTTACAGAGATGAATCAGGTTAGAGACAAAAAGCTTTTCTAACCATTTGCGGATCACTGAAAATTTAGCTATACCTCGATACACTTAGTAAGGTATGATAACTTAACCGACGCACAGTGGATCCAAATGAGTGATGTGAGAGTACCTGGCTAAGTATATCCTGTTGCAGACTTATTTTAAGGTGTGCCTGCAATCTCTTTCAACTGAATTTCAACCCAAATCAATTTTTCGGTATGCCAGATATCTTTTTTACCGAATTTCAGTAAAAAAAGCAAATCGTCAATGTGACAGAACTACCTTTTAGAGCATGGGAAATCGTACAAGTAAGCAATTGATCGACGGAGATCAATCTACTTTTAGTCTGCTGTATGTCCTTGCCTTCATCTCAGCAAAACCCTTTTGATAATAAATGCTGCTAGCCAAAATTGTGGTCCAAACCTTCGCATTTTAGTGATAAAGATTAAGATGAATCGACCGCCGAAATAAATTGCTAACAAAGCTACATCAAGCTGAAGGCTCGAAATAATGGCACACTCCATCAAATTTAACTAGGTTTATTCGATTTACTTCATTACGTCTTTCTTCGTATGGTATTTCCAGCCAATCCTTATTATATACTGGAGGACAGACTTCGTTTTTCTCTTACAAATTTCCTCCCGCGCTTGGAGTGCAACGTAAGAGCAGAAGCCGTTGAAAAAAGAAAAAAAATAGTAGCATACTTTTAGTTTCCAGCGAATATTGAAGTTTTCATAACCTGCACACAAAGTGTGCAATAGTCGAATCGATATGGCCATGTCTGTCTATCCGTCTATCTGTCCGTCCGTGTCGTCGCATCGTTCTCGGACACTATAAGAGATAGAGACACAAAATGTTTACCAAAAGATACACATTTGTCGGCTTATGTCAATATATCACCCCTTTTCCCGAGACAGAATTCCACGATTTGCACCCACACCATAGAAACAATCTGCCTAAAACTTGACACAGTTTTTATACAATGTACACAAAGTGTAAAAGTGTATTATAGATTTGTTTTTCAAAGTTTTAGGTAATAATCAATACAATTCAATTAATCAAGTACAATTCGGATTGATTCCATTCTATTATTTCAATCCGAAAATTCTTGATATAACTCCATTTTCTGTACGAGTGAGCTTAAATTGAGTACAAAAATAGATTGGTTCAAAAACGATAAGCTTGGTATGAGCACGACCTTTGTACTCACTTCAATCCCGAATTGGGATTGTTTCAAGAATATTCCCGATTATATGTAGCCTTAATAGTCGATTCTAACAGAGTGAAATCCTCGACCGTTACATTTGAACGCAGCTAATTTTCGATGCGGCCATAATCAGAGTCTTGCTCGTAAGTTTCGATACTCTTTGGGGTGTACACTTTAAATTCAGAGCTGCCAACAGCTATTTTCTTCAACAGTTGGCAGCTGAGTATCCAAGTCCAGCGAGTTGGCAGCACCGCGCAAGCAAAAAAAATTACCATATTTAAATAACGGTTCTTCGCTGCATATTCAGAAGTCATGGCTGAACTTTATAAAAGAAAGATTTTGCATTTGGCTGAAATGAATCCCAATATGTGCTTCTTTAGCACAATTGCACTGATAATATCCAAATCAGAGCCCAGCACATTTCAAGACAATCATACAAGCGAATATCGCGGCGTTATTAGATTCACATTGCGCGACACAAGGCGTCACATAGTCAACTGCAAGGTTTGGGGCAGCAAGGAAACGGTGGATGCATACAACATGCAGTTGCAAATGGGTGATGTAGTGGACGTGCTGCGTGCCAAAGTAATTCCGCTTTGCCTACCAAATGCCAATGAGCGCTATCAACCACGTCCCACGCTAAGTTGTGCCTTGGTCATTAACGAGGGTCAAGGACGTATGCAGCTGCACAGTGGCAATAATGTGTCGCGCGTTGAGGAGCTCTTGTCACTGCGTAATCTACCGCATAAACCGCCATTAACAGCACTCAAATTAGCCGATGTGCGTTGCGGCCCTTGGGAGCAGCAGCGTGCTGCTGCGCCACCGCAGTCCATCGACTTGTTTGTGGCTATAGCTGCTATGAAGCCTGTAAAAGAAATGAAACGCAAAAGCACACGTGATGGCTTTGGTAATACTCTATTGCACTGCTTGGAGTTGGTGGTTCTAGATGCTAGCTGCCCAGAAGGCATGCTATTTACAATATGGCACTATGAGTGGATACAACGTGCTATGCGTTTCTGGCATCCATGCAAAACAGTATTGCATTTGATTGATGTGAGCATATGTTACTCGGAGTATCATCGTAGTGCAGTATTACGATACAATGCTGGCACATTAATTTACGAGAATCCTCAATGCGTGGAAACGCAGCAGCTGCTTTCTTTTGCGGCCACAGTGCCAATTCAAAACTTTGACATTTTAGCGCAAGTGGAATTGGGAAACTTGCCATCTGGTAAGTTAGTGGCCATTGTCGAAAGAAATCATCAATAGTGTATTTATGTATCCTACACAGCCAATCAAATTCTAACACAGATGACGGTCAAACAAATTTATTCCCGCGCTGAGGGCGATTTGCGTGATGTAGCTACTCAAGAATTTACCGCCGTACTGTATGCCGTGGTTACCAAATTCGATATTGACGGTCAGAGCCAAATCATGAGCAAAAAATGGTAAGTATTTTGCCATTGTTCATTTATTTGCTATAATTAAAATAAACTGATTATACACATATAGCAAATCCTGCCAGCACCTTATACCACAGAATCGCAGCGAATGCAACAATGAGACTTGCCAGCTAGAATTCTCGCTCAACTTTAGTGGCCCAAAGTTGGAGCACTTTTTTAACATTAACATGCAACTAACCGATCACACGGGAACGCTAATCGAAACGCGTCTCAGTGGCGGCGTGGCGGAACATTTACTGGAAGTAGGTGCACATGCCTTCGCGCGACTATCGGAACGCCAGAAGAAAGCGCTTAAGTGGCGCTTTCTGCTCAAGTACTTTGAAGTAAAGCTTATGATTAAGAAGCCATCAGTTTTGTGCAAAAATCTGACTATAATTGTGGTTGACATGAAACCTACAGAGCTTCATCAGTTGATGCAAAATATTTCGGTTTTTTAGATTTATCATAAGTGCCTCAATTTTGTTTATAATCTTAAAAAGCAAAGCATCGAAAAAATACCTTCTAGTTTCACACATGTAAAGGATTCTAAAAATAGTATAGATAGGTTTTTTAGACTAAGTCAATGTACTCAGTTTCTGGACAAATTACTAATTTTGTAGTTGCTCTCAAATCATTAACATACACACACATAAAGAGTAGACAGTTTTTTGCGATATTATCTAAGTTTAAATACGAAATAAAAGAAAATGTTAAAGTTGATTTATACTGTTTTGAAACCAACCGGCAAAACATCTTTATAAGATCAGGTCGCTAATTGCATATCTGCAATAAACTATTTTAAAGAAGTACGAAAATGAAATGTCATAAAAACACACACAAATTCTTACCTATGTTAAAGTTTTAGATTTGTGGTGGGTGCGATGGCTCATCAGAGAGAGTTGAAACCATTCCTAGCACTCAGGCAGCCTTGCCCATTGTACCTTAGCTATGTTAATGATTATGTTATTGGGGGTGCTCCTATTGAGATTCTATGCCCGTCTAATAAGGTCATCCTTCTTCTCGCTTGGGCACTCCGCAACTGTGCGCTGCACCGATTCTTTCTCGAAATCACAAAACCCTCGGGCATAAGAAATGATAATACGCAGCCTAAATTTCCGCTTTGTCTACAGTGTCTAGTTAGCAAAACAGCCAGTTCCTGGCCATTTGGAAGATTTGCTTTTCACCTATTTAGGTGCAAGAGGCGGGCCTGTTGTAGAGGTTCAATTTGGATAGCTGCTTGACAGTGTGTGTGTGGAAAACACTCGTTGCAGCCGAGGATACCGCCTCGTCTGATACCGTCGAAATACAAGAGCAAATCGATTTTAAAAAACAATCATAATATAAAAGTTAATACATAAATAGCCATCTTTATTATCATTTGTAAGTGTGTGTCTTAGGTTTTTTTTGTATGTTAGAGTATGTATACAAATGTCACATAAAATACAGTTGTAATATAGTACATACAATGTTAGAGGAGCACAATAAACTTTATGCTTTATTTTTTCATATTTTAAGAAATACATATAAATATATATGTTGTGTGTGGTTGTGTGGGAATGTGAGTGTGAACGAGTTTGTGTGTGTGTGGGTGTGTGTGTCCTTGTCCGCATTGTGTTTAATGCCAGCCGTACGCACAGCAGCCGGTTGGCCAACCCGCGTCTGACTTTCCTGCGACCTAAATGTACTGCGCGGTCGGGCAACCGATTGCTGTGTGTGTAGGGCTGGCATAAATTTCGCCAACTCAGGTGCATAATTTTGTCTATATAAATTACGTAATACACATACGATATATGTAAATGCTTAGTTCTAGATGAATTGGTACCAACAGTTTGCTGATTTTTACTTTCTAACATCACAATATTTCCGCTCAAGATACATAACATACAATTCATAGTCGAAGACTGTTCAACTCATCTCTCTCTTTCATATTTGTTTGCTTTTGGGTTTGTGTACATTGTATCTTTGCATTATTTACTTGTCTCAATATTGTTGCAATGCTGGGTGTAAAAACTTTGGAATGTTTTCATTTGAATCAATACACATTGCATTTATGCTTAAAAAATGATATACAAATGTATATCAAAATTTTATTTAATGTACGAGTGTATGCAACAAATTTGAATGCAACAACTGCAACAATATTTTGGTATAAGGCTTAATACTGACTATATTCATATAAACATTTACAATGTATCTATTTGCGTATACATTTAATAACAAAAACAAATTTAGCTAAATTCGGCAAAACAATTAAAAGTACATAAACTTTGCAAAGCGCGAAAGAGACATCTATAGCAAATATTGGGCTATGTTTTACATCACTTGACTTAAAATTTAGTTTACACACATAAAATCATTTGTTTAATTAGCTTAAAAACAACTAAACAATTAATTGTATTGGAATTTGTACACACATTCGATATAGCACTAAAAATTTCATTTCATTTCTTTCAAGCAAAGAAAAAGTTGCAAGAAAACGCTGCTTATAAATTCGCGCGATTTACTATTTTGACTATTATATTTTAAACATCGCTCGTTTCTCTTAAACCAGCAATTCTACGGCTACTTTGAAAATTACATGGTTTTGTTTTTAAATTAAATTAAGTTAATCAGCGATTTAAATTAATTTCTTCAACAACTTGCAAATCAAAAGTCAATACTATTTACAAAAGCTTAAATAACTTTGGTCTTCGAGAAACACGCAACCCGGGCAAACAGACATAGATTTCTGTCGGATGCACTCTAACCGACTATCAACAATTGTAAACAGCTTCTTAGTGAGTTCCATCATTGATTAAAAGAGAGCATTGTTAATTAAGAAAAACGGGAACACTGGGTTACTATTATCGTCGAATGAAATAAACATGCACACAATGTCTCAACATTTAAGAGTTATCGTAAAAGTCCAGTTTACAGCGGCTATGTAGACACTGCACATAAGGTTCCCTGTCGTCGGGGTAGTCACTTTATTTTGAGTTGCCGCTACCATGTGTTGCGTATGTGTGCGATTGGTGCTGATGCTGCGATTGCTGTGGATGCTGATTATGCAAATAATGCGACTGCTGTGGCTGATGATAGTGCTCGCGTTCTCTTTGGTGTGGCTGTGAGCTGTGTGAGTGTGTTCCATGATTGCTGCTATTGCCGCCGCTTAATGTGTTGTGGGTATTGTGATTGAGCGGTAGGGCGGCGGCAGCTGCAATGGCAGCCGCTGCAGAGGCAGCTGCAACACCCGACGTAGCCGTTGTGAGCTTTGTACCATTAGGATTGCCAACCTTCAGTTGTCTGATTTCCGGAAAGAACTCAATCATCAATATTTCCAAAAGTTCCTTAAATTATAAATGCATAGAACCAAATTAATTTTGAGTGTTAAACGAAAAACACGGTCTAGCATTACTTACATAGAACAACTGCTTATTGTACGTGGGATTCTGTAGTGCCTCAAAAACCTTGACCACACCACGTTTGGCCGCCTGAGCACCAACTAGATTGCACAGAACTTCAGGTATATGGTCCATGAGCAGCGCCTTTGCTGCATTGGTGGTCATCTCTTTCATATCATCGGAACGCACTGGATATGCTGAAGCCAGAACACCGCCTGGCCAAAATGATTTCAAAATAGCCGAAAAATAGTTGTGCAGCATTGACTCTTCAAATAAATAGGCCACCGATTCGCGTATTTGTCTATTAATGGTGCGCCCATACGAGATTTGCACAAAGGAGATAATGCTCTTGCGTAACCACTTAAAGACACCGCCCATGTCAAATATTTCACCCATTAGCGCATATAGCGGCTCCGCAATGGAGTCCTTGCTGTCCAGATCCGCCAGCAGTTTGGTATCGCTGCTGCTTTCGCCTTCCAAATACGCAGATATATCATCATATTCACGCTGCAGACCCCAATATGGATCGGCTGCCTTGCTGCTCTCATGCGCCTTTGCCGCATCGCTTTTGAACAGCGTGGATAGTGAGAATTTGGATTTTTTTGGTGAAGGTAACGTTTGCTTTAGATGATCAGAGCTGGGACTAAGAAATGTATAGATGGCCTCGCTCCCATTCAAATGATCGTCCTCCAATATAAACTGCAAAGAAATATTATTCGTATCGTAAATGCAATGTATATGTATGACTTACATTTAAAAACTTTTGTATTTGTCCTTTGGCTTTTTCGAGCGCATGTCGATCCGTTTTTAGAAAGAAAAGCTTAAAATTAGTGGGTAAATCTAGCGATTTCAGATTGGAGCTAACGTGCCGCAGTTTGCGTTGCAAATCCTGCAAGTGATTACAATACATGACTTTTGCTTTTGCTAAGTTAAAAAATTGTGCTCTACTCACGTGCACTTGATTAAGAGAGCGCATGACTACCCAACCGCTGGAAATGCCCGAGGGTCGCTTTTCAGGCTTACTATTGTTGTTGCTATTGTTGCTGCTCTTTGAGCCTAGCATGGGTGGGGCGTTTATGTCCTCATCTACATGTACCAATATCATAAACTGCAGAGATTCCTTTTCATCCGATACCTCTACACTTTGTATTGTTGCCTTCCATTTGCCCAAGTGCTCCGTCCAAGCATCTGTGCGTCGCAAATGCGCCTCCGTTTGACGCTTTTCGCTCTTGAGCCAATCCATTTCTTTTTCGAGTATTTGCAGCACCTTAGACTCTGGTTTTACCGAGTATTTAAGCGCATCTAGTGCCTGATTCTTCTTATCAATGCGCTCCTGTATTTGTTCGAGTTTTCTGCGTGCGTATGATGTGTGCGCAGCCACATCAATGGCTGCAGGCGCGCCAGCGCCTCCATTGACGCTATCCGCAACGGTGGTTAGCTCGTCATCCGGACCATCGGTGAGTGAGGCGCACATGAGCAAGGTGGGATCATTAAATTCGTTCGAATCGAGCGCCTCCTTTAGTTGACGATATTGTTCACTGAGCACAAATGGCGAATAATACTTTTCCTCGAGCGTGCGCAGTATATTACGCTGTATGTCATAGAAAATATCTGGTCCAGCATCGCCCAACAAAAAGGTTTCAATTAGCTTGCGCTCATGCTTGTCGATTTGTATTTCGGGCTTGGGAACCCGTATATATGTATAGAATATCTCGGTGCCCAACTGATGTGTGACCGTTTTGTGCGCATGCTTCATTTCTTCCACGGCCAAATAGAAACCAATAAGTGCGCTGGCCTTTAGGGGCTCCAAAAAGAGCGTAAAATAACGACGTCCCACTGCCGTGTTGAGTATTTCTACAAGCGTTAGGTCCTGACAAACAAATTCAAATTACTCTAATTACTCGTATTCAAATCAAAACAAGATCGAAATTTGCGCTTACTATATCACTGGAATAGTTCCCATTCCAGCCAAATTTGGCCAAGTTTTTCTCACACTGCACCTTGGCCAAAGTCAGCTGGTGTACATAGCGCTTAAGGCGCACGGCTGCTGACAACTCAGCTTTGGATAAAGTGTGATCGTCTGTGTCTGGATCAAGACCTTTGGCACGTTGCAGATTTTGCATTGTTGTGGCATGCATCAAATCATTTACAATGCTTTTGCGTATGAGTGAGAGCTCCTCCAAATTGCCAGAGCTATTTATAATCTTCAGAAAATCCTCAAAGCTTGCAGCATATTCATAGCTGCGTTTGCTCATAGCTGCAGCCGCCAAACGTGTTTCAATATTTTGTACAATCTTTTGATTTATATAATCCGGCGCCGTCAGCATTTTAATCATCGGAAAGAATACTGTAAGTAATTCACATTATTAACATATTGATTTGAACAAAAATTTCACAAATTCCGACTTACTCTTAAATGATAATATTTCACTGAGCAAAACCTTTAATGGTGGCAAAGAGTAGCCTCGTGGCAATAGTAATATGACCATAATCTCGCACAGTTTGCGTAAAAACTCCATTTCTTTTTCCTCATCAAGCAGATACGAGTTAGTGGAAAAAACTGGAGCATTCGATGTTTCTGCGCTACAATGTTGAAATATAATGGGTTAGTCATATCTATATAATGGCATGCGCTTAGCGCATGTTTCACAGTTTTTACTATAAATGTTTAAAAAGGCAAGGTTTTGAGTTGGGTTTCAAATTAAGCATTGTTATGAACAGGCGTTATTATGATAAAATTCAAGACCTAACAATATGAGCGAGTTACTGAAATTCTTGATAATCGAAGATTTTTTTTCAAATACTACTTTACGATATAAAAGAAATGCAGTACAGTATTCAAAGCCTATCTTTAGTTGCTTTTCAATCTTTTGTAACTTTATATATACTTATAGACCACTCGGGATTACTGGGACAATATTATACTGTTTAACTTCAAACTCATCCAATTTATTGTTTTTGTTTCTGTTTTGTTTATCCTGTTATGTTAATTTTTGAAATTCATATCAGAAAACTCATTCTTCCAAAATACATATTGGGAGACTACGCTATCGGACAAAACGACATGTACTGACTGACGAGGGTTTTGTCAAGAGTATCCCGATTCAAAAAATAGAATTGAAATTTGAAAACTGTGACAAGTTTTGGGATAACTTAGTTAGTAAACTGATAATATAGCTTAGTTTTTCAGAAACTCTTTGATATCTTTTAATGGCTTACGCTCGCGCCTCTGCAATCCGTATTTTCTCTAAATGCACCGTAACTCGATTGACCATATCTACGGCTATTAATTTGGCCGCATCCATTTTGGCGGCACGTTCGTGTATCTTTTGTATTGCATTCCAGAGATCCTCGCGTATGACATCGTTTATAAGCTTTGGCTTGGTTACCACATAGCTAAAAATACACTTTGAGTTAGTTAAGGAATTGTGTTGTTCTCTTTTATAGATGGAACTTACCCCAGCCATGGCAACATAAAATCACGCAGCACATACTCAATGATTTGTTGCAGCTGCAGATCAACTGTTTTACCAAATATCAAAGGTAAATTCGATGGATTCTTAATGGGTTTTGGCAAGTCAAAGAGATTGCTTCTGCATTAACGAAAATTATCATAATTAGTTGGACAATAATATTATCTCTAATGACTTATGGGAACTCACTTTGTGGCATTGTAAATCAGCTTCGAGGGCAGTCGATTTGGTTTTGGTGGCTCATTGGTCGTAAATACATAGTGTATATAGATAGTTCCAGCAACGGCTGTTCTCGAATAAATAAAAATATGCATGATTATAAGATAAGCTCAATATTTGATTCTAAAATCTATTTTTTTTAATTAATGGAAAGTTCCATAGATTATTTTATATGTGGTTCCTCTGCAATACAGATAATGGACAGTAATAAAGCTGCCTTAAAAAAAAGAATTGACATGTATGTATTTATTTATTTATTTGGGGCAAAGGTTTAGTATGTGCTTCAGGAGCGGACGCAGAATAATTTTAGAAGCCAAGTGTTGCATGTGTCACAGAAATTTCATTATAAAGATATGTACACATATAAATTTATAAACATCAAGGCGAGTTATCTTCTTGACGACGAAGTTTCGTCGCACTTTACATACATACACACTTGGGTATAGAATCAATTACAACCTTCAAGGCCTTAAACGCTGTATAAGCGCTTTAAAGTAATATTATCGTTTGAAACAGTTGTAGAGATATTTCTCTTTTTTCCCTTACTTCACGTATTATGGCTTGAAAAATCTAAAACAGATTTTTCAACAACAAAATAATGAAAACTGAAAAACTCAGGCGCTTTTCGCAGACCTTTGTATTTTTTTAGATGTCAAGCGACTGACAAGAGATGTGATTCAGACGAGAGACCAAAAAAGTTCCAAGAACTCACATTAGAATAAACACCTGTAAGACTTATCGCTGCTCATTTTTCCGAACCTAAACCTAAATAGGATCTACCGGAACAGGACAATAGCGATACTATTGGATAGTCAGGCCGCCATAAGGACGGTTGCAGGAACCAGAATAAACTCCAAGCTGGTTCGGGAAACCCGACTGAAGCTGGACCTTCTGGGACAATGTAACTCTCTCACTAAGATGGGTCCCTGGGCCCACCAATATCCCTGGAAATGATCTTGCGGACAAGCTAGCGAGGCATGGTGCTGCAAACCCACTAATAGGACCAGAACCTTTCTGTGGCATTGGCAGACACACCATCAAGCAAATTCTAAGGGATGAGCCAGGCCAAAGAGTAACTTGGGTCTTACAACCAGATTAGGTTCAAGAAGCTACGGAAGAATTCTATATTCTTACAGGTCTGCTTTCTGGACACTGTAGGCTTGAAGGTCAGCTGAGCAAGCTGGGCATCACCGGCTCTGCCACATGCAGGTTCTGTAAACTTGAGGAGGAATCCTCCAAGCACATTCTAGCCGAGTGTGATGACCTGGCTGACGCTCCTATGCGGATACAGGATCTCGCTGGGCGATATAACATGGTTGGAACCATCCCGTATAAATACGTTTTTAACAGTGATAGGACTGACAGGGGAGCTGTAGGTTCAGTAGGGGGCACAACAGATCTCAAAGGTCGCGGTGCGGTAATCCCCAATTATTATTATTATTTCTAGGAAGAAAAAGGATATCCCTGTTAGGCGGGCATAGAATCTCGGTGCTCGACATAGCACGATTGAAAGCATGCCAGCTAATTAGGTTCATTTTGGAGCACAATACGTATATCCCAAGGGTCGCAGTGCGCTACTCCTTCAAAGAATGCATGTGCCGGCGCCGGCGCTTTTACTCACCTGCACATACCAGAACCAAGGAATACACGACAAACGCAAAGAATAAGAAGAATGTCGGATAATACCATATGACGGCCAATAGCGTCAATGTCACACCGGAAATGATTATCTTCCAGTTAAATTGCATAGCACGTAGCAAGCTACAAGTATAGAAAAATGCGAAAAAATATTAATAATAGTATTTGGTAGGAACGATAGACACTTCTGAGCTGTATGGAATTTCAACAGAAATAAGCTATATATATTGTATAAATCAAAAATTGAAAGCGCATTCACACACACACACACAAAATGCAAAGGATGTATGCATGTGTGCTTGGGGATATGGGGATTTATATATATGTATATTGATTAAGGTGAACTCACCGAGTTGCCAAGCGTGTAAGGTGTTGTGTGGGCGTTGCTGCTGGTTCGGGCTCAATGGGAAATAATGGGCGACGACGCTCCATCATGACCAGCAGCTGGCAACTTATAAAATGTACTTAAAATTAGTTACTATATTGTGTTCGTTGCTTTTTGTTGTTCTTGTTGTTGGATTTTGTGTTGCTGCTTAATGAAATTGTTGGGCCAACAAATAGTTATTATGTTGTTGTTCTCTACCCAATACTTGTTTCGGTATTGTTTTCTTTAGTTTGCTGCTGCTTAATATAAATATTTGATGAATTTTCAACATTTTCGACACTGTCTGCTGCAAAGCAATCATCTGTAGTTTATAGTTTTGTTCTAACTCTTTTTGTTGTGACTTTCACTTTGGGCCTTCCTTTTGTTTTGGTCATTTCCACAATTAAAAATAGTTTTCAACAATTGCGTCAATAATAATACTTATGTTTCCGCCACCCTTAAGCCTTTAGCCTTTAGCAGTGCTGTGTTGCTGCTGTTCGCATTTGCTTTCACTTGCAGTTGAAATATTCGTTTAATTATATCACTTTAATTTTAAATCAATAACATTTTGCAGCAGCTTGCAACAAGTTGGCTATAAGAGACCGAGACGTGCAACTACGCATCTGCAGCAATCGTAGACTGTGTGATTGATAAGAGATAACAACACACAGGCACTGACTGCTTCTTTCTTCAATCACAGCGCAATCAGTGCGCCTGCCGCTGCCGCTTGGTGTTTTGCGTTTTATGCGCTGCTATGAGTAGTGGGTGCCATTTGTTGAAATTAAATAAATGCGAACTTTGATTTGTTCTCGATTGCTGCGATTGCGATTATTTTGTTGCTCAACTTGCGTTTTAATACCGGTGCCACTTTGAACACAATACTTTTATGCAACTAAATGTGTAAAAGAATATTGAGCTACTGCTGCGCTGCTACACTTACACTTTTGCCCCGCCGAGCATAACACTGAAGCAGTTGACAGCGCTGTCAACTCCTTAAAATTGCACAATATGGGTTATAGCGCTGCCAACTTTTTAAGCGTCTATCGTTATCGACTCACTTTCAATAGGCGTCTTACTAAGCCCGTTTTTATTTTTATACTGAGTGTGAAAAAGGTTTGACACAACGAGATTTTTTTTATTTATAATTACACTATGCATTAAAAAAAACCTATGTCTAAAACTTACCTTTTCCGTTAAATTTTGGGTCGCTGATTTCGAATCCGGAAACGATTTTAAATTTTCTAGCAGCGTTTTCGAATGTTGGGAAATCAGCAAATCTCATATTTCTTGGGAACCTTACTACCGATCGAGATGAATTGTAACTGGAATTGAAGATAATTTAATATCAAATCAATGTTTTTCAGACGGTTTTGGTCTAACTTGATTTCATTACAAGTTACAGGGCATGAACTCAAACTTCTTTTTACAAAAATTCTTATTTTTGTTTTTTACTCCAAATAAATTAAAGTAAAAACCAAACAAAATTTTGAATGGCTTATTTCTGAATTCAAAATATTGATTCTTTTCGAACATTTCAACACCAATTTGAGCAAAATCGGTAGCGAAATGAAGAAGTTATTAAGCCACGATTGACCATTTTTTTGAATTTCCGTATAAAAAATAAACAGTTGGTAACCAACTCAGACTTTTCCGTACGTTTATCAAAACAGCCGAAATTAGCTAAAAGAAATTTTAAAAAAAATAAAAAAAATGAAAAAACAAAAAATTTTGAAAATTATATACTCTTATTATTCTTCCGGCGACCCAACTTTTTTTAGTTTTTTGGCCAATCGCAATACTGTTTTGCGGAAAAGTAAAAAAATTTATAAAAGCCCTAGAGTAGAACATACCTTTTCCGGTAAATTTGGGGTCGCTCATTTCAAATCCGGATTATTTCAAAGTTCAAACTCAAATTTCAATTTCCTGTTTCGAAATCAGCAACTCAAAATTTACCTGAAAAGGTATGTTTTAGTTATAGGCCTTCTATTGAGGTCAAATTTTTAGCTTAGTGTTATTATATACAGGATTTTGGTCTTTTTCTACAGGATTTTGTTTAAAAATATAGCTTTCGGCAATACGTATATCTGTCTTTTCTGGGACTTCTAGATCCAAAACAATACGTCAAGCTGTGAAATTTTCGGGCTGCTGGTTACAGCTTGTTCTGGTTTACTTGCGGAGCAGCGCATCGGCACCTATTTTTTTGTAACCTTTGGAGATATATCCGATAAAGAAATGTTTGTCAGTGAATCGCACTTCCTAAGACTGCGGCCGCAGGCATGTCCAAAAAGTACTGATTTCCTTTTCAAAATACATCATAAGGATGTAGCCATAGATGCACGATTGGAGGAGTCAATGAAATACAAGATAGAAAAAGAAATAGAATAGAATTACTAAAAGACAGAAGATGATATAATTCATTAAAGTTGGTACAAAGAACACGAAAAGGATCATGCAAGGCAGTATTAGATCTACAAACTTGCAGCTGTAGCAGACGGAAATTACGAGAAGGTCTACGAGGAATAGAAAACATAACCTGGCCAAGAAGACAAGAGGCATCTATGAGGCCAAGAATTAGTTTATGTAGAAGAAAACACCGTGACAGATTCTACTATTAATAAGAGAAGGCAATTTTAAGGCGAAGTCTATCAGGATGTTTGATGGATACTACAATTAGTTGCCCTTGCGGCTGTCGATGATGTCCAAGCTGCCAAAGATAGGATGATTAGCAGAGCTCTGTGGTTGTGTTTCTTTTGCAAAGATATTTAGCTGCAGGACGTAACTTGGACAAGAGTTAACTGTCTGCGTTTCCGGAAACTGACCTTCGCCAAAAAAATTAATAGTAATCGTACGCAAGGCGGAGAAGGCCAATCGTGAGATTGGCATAATTTCAGTTTAACTAACCGACGCATTCTTGCCAAAGGATGTCAAAATACACGACGCATCAATTGGCGAGAACGAAGCTCATCCTTGGTAATATTTAAATTTGTTTTATATACAGTAACTTAACCATCATTTTTATTATTACTTACAACTAAAAAGTAATTTACTAAAAACTATCGTGAGAATGGATGCACTTGATTGGCTGATTTAATGTTGGTTTTCACAGCCGACGGAGCTTTACCCAATTGCTGTTGTGGCACATTGCCAGGGCTCATGGGAGAAGGTGCACGAATTGAAGGCGGCACCATCATTCCAGGGCCACCCATTGGTGGCATACCACCCATAGGCATTGTTATCTTTAAGCCTTTGCCCATGCCAACGGCTGCAACCAACATTTGTGTATCTGCCATGCTACTAGTTTGCTGTACAACATGCCTAGACGAAGATTCCATTTCCCATTCCTCTCGTGCTTTACTTATCATATCCAAGACGTGTGAAATGACTTTGTTGTATTGCGTAACTTGTTTCATGGCCGCATCGTTGGACAAATTGGCCGCTTTTTGCTCATTTTGTTGCATTTTTTGCTCTGTTATGGGGTCCGGGCGGGTTCGCAGATAGTCCGGTATAATATCATGTGAGAAGACTGGAACGCGGCCTTCCGTGATACCTAGAAGTGCCTCATCGCGGTCCATGGATACAAGCAAGGGCAGCACGGTCCGATTTCGTAGAGGTGGGCATTGTTCCTTTGCGAGAATTTTCGTAAGGCCGGTTAGATGGCTGGAAATAATGGCAAAATTGTCCAGGAAAGTTGGCCAGTTGATGGTTTCGTATTCCATTTCCAGCTTTTGAATCATGGAGAGCACGGATAACTTCAGATCGTTGAGACGTTGCAGGACAGCGTCCAGCGTCATTTCAAAGTGTTTTTCTTCCCGTTGCATAGTTTAGGACTTTAACAATTATGTTGCAAAAATTGCGTTTCGGTTGTTTTCTTCAATTAATGATGTTAGTGTTGTCTAACGACATCTATAATAGTGCTAAAAAGCGAGGCCAGCACAAGCAGCTGCTGTGCGATTTGTCATTCGCATGCACGCCTCGTTGAATGTTGTTGACTTACGATTTTTAGATCACAGGGTGTTGCTGGCGGCGGTGTACGGCTACGCAGAGTGACTATACGCAAAACTAAACTTATCGATAACAAAACGTTAATTTTAAATAAACCTAACACATCAGTTAAAAACAAAACAAAACAAAAATAATGTTAACTATCGGGTTGAACAAATAAATTTTAATTCAATTGTGCAATTAAATTTATCTTAAAAATGATAGAGGCATACTATATCGATATAATAGTTTTGATGCCGCATAAAAGTAGGTCTATGAGTCTGACACATAGCTTTAAAGGATTTAAGCACTTCAAATTTCAATAAACACCGCTTCAGTCATATTGGTTTAATAAATTGACTGATTGAGTTTGGCTATTTCGTATAATTTATTTGATTAAAATTAACAGTAAAGGATTCCATTTTGTATAGAAAATATTTTTGGTATATATGACACATGTGTGATAAGAATCATCTTCGATTCTAGATACTAGAATTTGAATCTGAATTATAATGCTACCCATGCTCCGAACCTCGCCCCGCCTTCGTAAATGTTATGGAATTCTTGTGCTGCATTTGGTTGCAGCTATATTGTGGCCTATTTGCTGTAATATAGACGCTAAACAATTTAACTAGTATACATTATTGTTCCTTGGCCGCGCGTAGCAGTGCACGATTGCGTGTCGCCAAAATATTCTTAAAGACTATATTTCTAGCGAATCTTTCACCGAATAAAGTCTCTGCACTTTGTATAAGAAGTTGAAACATAGCATGTGGAAAATAGCCTGTGGAGTGTGTGGCAAATCCTAATGTAGACAGTGCCGATTTTACATAAGTTTCAGCCGAAGGCGCGAACATACTCGTCTTACGTATCTTGGACATGTTGGTGGCCACATAACCGGGCTCAATACTCTGTACAATAATACCAGATTCTTTGTACTCAGTTTGCAGATCATCACTGAACTTTTTAACAAATGCCTATAAGAAACAGAAAATTGTAAATCTTCAATTTGTTTCCAAACACAAAGCAAGCTTACCTTTGTGGCGCTGTAAACGCTTAGCAGCGGATTAGGAATAATAGCGGCAAGGGATGACAGATTAATTACGATGCCCTTGCGTTTCGCAACCATGACGGGCATAACCAGAGCACACATTTGTGTCACAGAGCTTACATTGGCCGCAATAAGATTGCACAGACCATTTGGATCGTCTTTGTGCCAATCCAAGAAGTATTCGGGATAAGTATAGCTCATGCCAACATTATTGACTAGAACGCCAACATCAAGACCCTCTATATTTGTTTGAATTTTTTCATAGATTTCCAAGCCTTGTGTAAAATCAACGTTCACAATGCGCACCTCAACGCCAAATTTTTCGCCTGAAAGTATGCCGAATTTTAAATAACATTTTACTTTAAAACATTTTCAAAAACAGCTTACTTATTTCTTGGGATACGGCTTCTAGTTTGTCCAACGATCGGCTGATTAACACCAAATTGAGTCCCTTGCGTGCTAGCTGAAAGGGTTTTAAATAAAAATGATTATTTGGATATATTTATGTGAAACGCCGATTGATGCTAGGTGTGTCGTTACTTAAAGAAACGTGCACAGAAATATAATTACATATTTACTATAGTATGTATTTAATTAGATGGTAAAGGCACATTTCAATATATAAATAAATATATCTATGAGATACCCTCTTAACTCTACGAGCTAGTTTTGTGTAGCGAAACAATTGAAATTTAGTTTTTTTCACAAATTGGAAATGTATAATCTTGATAATAGAGACTGCTGGGAAATCCGAAGATTATGGCTTTCCGTGTAATAATCATGTTCAGCTTGTTAACACAAAATATCGAAGCTACTTTTTTGATAATATCCGTTGCTTAATCATTGGTATTGGGAAATATATTCTAGCTGAACGAGTCTTAAAATAAAAATGTATTCTTCTTGGGAATTGAAGTAATTTAGGTTTTAGGTTATATTCTTGTTGTAAGAACTCAGTCTTCTTCTTGATGATATTCCTTCATTTTTAAAACAGTTTACTAACGCAGAAGACGTATAAACTTGTAGTTAGGGTGTCCGACAATTTTAGTGCTATAAGATAATATTTGTTCGTTGTCTAGCCTAAATTCCTTGCTTAACTTCGACATATTCATTAATTAAATCAAATTACAGTCGTAGACGTAGTGTACAATACGCCTTTTTGCCCCTTTGCGTGGGGGGTACAGAGTTCTATAGCAATTGAACTTTTAGTGAATTCGTTTTGTTCCGTTTCCCTCTATAGCAAATGCTAATTTTAAAGACACCTTTGGGTGCGACTGCTGTTTGTGCTTGCACGTTGGGCGAAAGCACTTTTCTAAAATTGAAAAACTATTAATAACCTTTGAACCTCTACAGCCAAACAGTTCCCTCAAAGTTTGCGTTTCCAAAAGTCAACATTTAATTAGTTGCTTAAGTATATGTATCTGTCTGTAGCTGTGCCAACGTCTAAGTGCTGCGAATGCAATTTGCTTAAGTAAATAATATGAATGCTATGCAAGCAATGTATGGATCCATTTGTTTTGGCAAATAAGCTGGAACGAGCCAGAGTCGAGGTTGAAAAAATCACTTATTCTAGCACATTTAGTTGAGCAGCTGTTGGCTCAGTGAAAATATATGAAACAGTTGTGGTTTTTGGCGGTGCCCGACAATTGGATGCTCTTTCAAGTTTGCTACCCAATGGGATCCTAACTCTACTGGTCGGCGAGATGTACGTGCTCATACGAACAGGCTGACATGACTCGCCTGGCACATTGTCTCCCTTTTAGAGACATACATTGCACAAATCTATAATAGCCCCTGATCCTGTGGGTTCAGGGTATATGCAAATACAAAGTATACATTAATCTAATGGACATGTAAGCTTTTTTTCTTTTGGCAAGTCATTAATGTCAACTTACTTCAAGTGCATAGGCTTTTCCAATGCCATCAGTGGCCCCGGTTACAACTGCAATGCATAGATATAAAAATGGTTTAGGAAATAATTTGCTGTGTAAGGAAAGCGTTTTCTAACTAACCTGCCCACTCGCCCATGTTACGTAGATTTATCCTTGATCCCAAGATCTTTGGTCCAATAAAGTTCGCATAGATCCATGGCAAAACTTTGCGGCACAATTGAAATCCCATAAAAGTAAGAGCAATGATGCCAAGCCAACGTAGCATTAAGGGGCTCATGCTTATCATAGCGCTTGTCTAGTTATTGCTGCTCCGACTTCCTATAATTGAATGTGTCCGTCGTCAGTTCGACGTCGCCGCTTAACGCTGACTGTGCGTTGCTATGTATGTCTACAACGCACGGGTACGGGTGTTTTGTATATCGTGCAGACCGACCGGGCACCGGGTATCGCTTATGTTTTGCTATTTATTGCCGTCGAATGGCTTAATTTAAGAATTCAGTGAACGTTTTGCTGCTTAAAATTCAAAGCCCAGCGTTGTGCGTTTTGTTTTAATGGAAATCCAAAAAATCACGTAAATTTTATTTTAATAATTGTAAGAGATACAAAACAGTTGAGCTGCCGAAAGTCGAATGAAAATCGAACGGTTCTTTTGACAGCTAAAGTGTTGCCTGCCTTTTTGTGTGTGTGTCTGTGTGTGTGTGAGCGCCTGCTCTGTTTTACAGTTTGTTTTATTGTTGTGCTTATGTCATTCGCTCATATTTATATATATGTGTGTGTGTGCGTGTGTGCGTGTGTGTGTGTGTGTTCCCTTCAGCTGCGCTGCGTTCAATTGTATGCCTACATAATCTCCGCTCGCTCTGCCCATTTTCAAACCATATCGCACCATTTGGCCGCTGTGCGATAAGGATAGATAGGGTGGCGGGGCACATGGTCGCCGTGCGGCAGCACAAACAAATGCATATGCTCAATTTGACTCACCAATACCAATGCAACAATTACGGCACATGCGCAGGAAGTACAATTCATGAAAGACGACGACGACGACGACGACGACGACGATGTTCTTTGGGCTACTCTTATATATTTATAAGATAATTTTAAACAGTTAATTTATTTGTTATGTTTCATAAATGTAACGTAAACACATATGTTAAAGTAAAACATATTTCGTTTTGTGCTTTTCCTACTAGTCCTAAAAGCTGTTGTGCCATATTTGTACAATAGATGGCGCTCGACATGCAACGGTCAAAACTAAACTGCGCATGTGCATCTCAAACTGTTTTTATACCCTTTGCCCATAGCGGCAAAGCATATTAAAGATGAGGCAATGTATGCAGAAGAAGCTGTGGCAGAACATAATTTTCTTCTACAAAAAGGTTTAGCCAAATAGCCAAGTCGACAAAAAATCCAGACTTCAAAAAGAAAAGACATAGGCACACCAAATTTTACCAAATCATTCATACCACCCATACTGATTCTGCACGGGCTATGTACAAATCTTCATCAGAAGGTCGACCGTTTTGGAGCATTTAAAGAAAGTTGTGTAAGTTGCGAGTATTAGTTTATGGTGAAAAATAACACCCAAGGATTATAGGAATATCGATGAAAATTTAGTTAAAAAGCAACCTGCTGGAGTATGGAAGTAAACAAATGCGAGAAACCCAATGAGGTCCATTGGGCGAAAGAAAGAACCAGAAATTTTCAGAAAGAGAAAGTAGAGATAGTTCTTAAACAAACCCAAATAGTATTCCCACAAGGAAGGATTGTTGCATTCCTTAAGTTAGGAAAAAATGCGCATATGCACTCTTAGGGTACAATCATAGTGTACGCGCAGAAGTAAACATATGAATTCGCTCGAAAGTGTTCATAGTGACGAAGATAAAGTGCAAGCTGTTAGCTTCAAACTGTGCAGTACTGATTGTGAAGCAGAATCGCTTGCTGTTCTGTGCTGATTTTGTTTTTTTTTTTCTACACCACATAGCCAAACCTAATGTGCCTTAGCAGAAAATATTACTACTCTCTTGTTTCAGCAATACAATAATAATAAATAAATAATGAAATAATAATACAAAATTATAAAAGAATATCCAACTTTAAAGTATAGCATTACCTAAAAGTTGCAATCAGTATAACAGAATGCACTATTAGAGTTTTATTAAAATTCGTCTATTGTTTTAGAAAAAAATTAATCAATTTTTGATAGCTTATAGGCAAATATAGTAATATACAATCCAATAAAAGTGAAAAGAAAACGCATCAAATTTGTCTTCCACTATGCACACTCGCCAGCTTGCTCACAACGCTACCAATTCGTCTTCTGATTCGTCTTCGTCTTTAGCTGCGTCAACACTGTTTTTCGAAGTACGTATTTCGCTTTCAGTGTATCTCGTAGTCGACATGTTGACAAAAAAATATCATGTGCACGCTTTTAAATACAGCTTTAACGAGCTTTTTAACGGCGCAACACAAAAGCTTCGCTTAAACCATGCAACAGAGAGGCAAATATTCCCCAACAACGCATGGTTCAGGCATTTTCGTGAAAATTGTGGGCGAAAGAACAACGTAGTTTGTCGGCCGGCAAATTGTGAGGATACGTAGTTAAAAGTGAGCATGCACAACCCAAATAAATGAACAAGTTATTTAATTGTGATATCAATATTATTTAATTTAAATTTGAATACAATTCAACTGTGCAGAAAATGTGCAATTTATGCGTATATCGCACTTTATTTTAACAATGTGCCTCAAATAAACAGATACACAAGCACATGTGAGCTTCAAAACACGTTGAATTGTTGTTTTTGTATATAAATAGTGAAACATAAATAATGCAATATATAACATTTGAAATAAATAAGCCATTGTTATACATATATATTTAATAACCATAATTTTGCATATTTTGTGTGTGTTTGCGTGTGTTCTGAGAATGTGAAAAAAATTATTATGAACAAAAGCTATTCGGGATGCTGCAACGGTGTTGATTGGTTCTTCTTGTACACTCGGGCCCGGAGTGTGGCATGCGCATAACGCGGGGCATCCGCATCCTGACCTACATTTGTATTATTGGTCACCTTAGTCAAGTACTATGCATATATGTAGTATTGTGGCACAGGCAAATAAAAGATAAATACACACACATATTCGTGTACATACATACATACATATATAGTAAATTAAAAAGCCTAATTGAAAATACTTAAACTTTTCTTTTTGCATTTCTCACAACAGTGCAATTTTGTGTTTATTCGCTGGAGTACTCAAATTCTATGCTAAAGAAGTGCAATATGGTAAAGATAAATCAAAACAACGTCAAGTGAAAACAGAGTGTACTCGAGATACAAAATAAAACTATAATATTGCTGCTACTTTCTTTATAAGAAGAGCATCATCATAAACCACAATGAAGCTTCACTTCTGCAGTTAAATAAAGAGATTCATTCCATCAGAGCACTATATATGGGCATATCCTGCGGTAAGTACCGACTTATCAATTATTTCATAAAAAAAGGCACAAACTTATCTATAGTAAAGTAACAAATTTTTTGTGTACTGGGTGTATCCTTAGAGTACATCTACGCACGCCCTAGAGTAACATCCTTCTTATCTCTAAGACATTACACTTAAGCATCTCTTTATTCTTAAGAGTTTTGAAAGTAAATTTGTCTGATATTTTGATTGTTGCTTGGCCCTGCATCTTGATCCAGTCTATAGTTCCTGTGAGCCTCCCTGCTTCTCCGATTGGATTAGGAGTTTAGCAGCAGCGTTTCTTGCTAGCTACTCTGTAAGTTTAGTTCCGGTAATATTAGTATGACCCGGGATCCATCTGAGAGAAACATTATTTCGTAGATTAAGAGAGACGTATGGAATAGTTAGAAAGCCAAGTCATACATAAGTCAAGCAAGATTTGCAATAAGATTAGATTTTTGGTGGTTTGACCCAATCCTAGGACTCTGGCCGTCATTATACCATATCCGATGTAAAATTTGTGACTGAACTTCACATTCACACTTCACACTCATACGAAAAAAAAATCCTTTTTTAATCCTTTTACGTATTGTTTTCAGTGATGAAATCTAGATTATTTTGGATATTTGTAATTATATATTCGTCGCTGCATCACATAGGCTCCACCTCGACCACATGTAAGCTGTCTTTTTTTAAGTTATATCAGTATTTTTTTTAGAATAAGTGCTTGTTTCTTTTACAGTAAAGCGGCCGCGAGCTGGAGATCCTTTTGATACATTTCCAAAGAACTTTTGGCAAGAGTTCTCATCGCCATTTACAGATACGCCAGAAGATGAAGAGCTTGAGGTTACCGAAACCACAACGCACGAACCGTTTCCGTTCTTTGCCGATCCATACACTACAGTGAACATAAGCACACAGCTATCTTCGAATGTCTATCTTCACTGTAGAGTTAATGATTTGCAAGGCAAGACGGTAAGTTTTTAAGTCTTCATATACATACTTACATTATTGTAATTGCCACAATTCAAATCATTTCAGGTATCGTGGATGCGGCGTAAAGGCGAGGATCTAGCACTTATAACATTTGGCCAACACACTTACAGCGGGGATTCACGGTACTCATTGGAATTTGAAGAGCCCAATGATTGGAAACTATTAATACAATTCGCCAATGAGCGTGATGAAGGCCCCTATGAATGTCAAGTATCTTCACATCCTCCTTTGGTACTCTTAGTGTACTTAACTATAATTGGTAAGCTTTTAGTTGAACTCAATGCATTGTTAACTCACTAATTTGTATAAATACTTGCAGTTCCTCATGTGGAAATTCTCGATGAAAGAGGATCGGCCACTCCAGAAAAATATTACAAGGCTGGTAGCACAATTGAGCTGCAGTGCGTCATTTCGAAAATTCCACATCCATCAACCTATATAACGTGGCGGCATGGCGCTCGCTTGCTCAACTATGACACTAGTCGTGGAGGGATTAGGTGGGTTAACAAAAACCTGCTAAAAGATAGTCGAATTTTGATCGCCAGACAATCGATTTTTAATTTGATTTAGAAATTAGAAAACTTGTTAAACGAGAATCCTTGCTATAGATGCAAAAATTTATTTCGGGGTATTTCAACTATAATATACCCTGTATTCTATTATAACATTACAATTGAATTATCACAGTTTTAGACCGATTTTGCCGCACTTTGAAACACACGAGGGCAGTATGAAAATAAGTTGGCCTAGCTAAGAAAAGAGCATTTAGACCATTTTAGATAAACCCATTTAGTTTATCAGCATAATCTCCTTTTCGATCAATACACTAAATCAAGAAGACCTAAAATTTTTCTATGCTATCGACGAGCATTTTGAAAAAACGTCGCTATTGCCTTGCGGGTGCTGACCCCTCACAAAACGTCCTCTTTATTGTGATTAAATATCGCAAATTACTACAGCTTCCACATATGCAATAATTAGTGAAATATATTTTTCACTTAACGCACTTAAACTCCAATGTTTAATGCAATGGAGAAGATTATAATTTTTCCTCCGTTTTAAAAACAAAAATCAAATGACCGAACTTATTCAATTTTTTAAATTTGAACACAAAGTGTGAAAGGGTAATATAGATTTGTGCAATGTTGTAACAGGCAGAAGGAGGCGTGGCAGACCATATGTTTCATGGGCAAAAATTATCAGGAGCAATAGTCAAGTCGATATAGACATGTCCGCCTGTCTGTCTGTGCATGTGTTTCTCAGAGACTATAAGAGTTAGAGCAAAACAATTTTACCATAAGATGCGCATTTTCCCCGAAAATGATTTATGTCGATATCTCACTCCCTTCCCCCGTGGGACATTTTCGCGCCTTACACCCGCTCCGTTAAATTTATGACCTCGAAGCTCAACAGAGGTTTGCGTATGTGCATCTATGTTTTAAAAATGATCGAGATAAGATAAGTACATCAAAGGTTGTAGTCAAAAATATGCTGATTTCACCCCCCTTCGCCAAAGAACTGCTCCAAAATTCCACTGCATGTAGATATGGATACATGTGGATACAATTTGGTGTCGATACTCGTGTGAGCCAAATCATAAAACTGTAAAACATTTTCTCCCCTTCCTACCTAAATTACTGCCGCATAACATATTGATTTAATACTACCAATTATATTTTTAAAAGTGTTATTGGTTTATGACTTCCCAATAGGAAAATGTTTACAGGCATAGCGATCTTATAAAAGTTACATAAAAGTGAATACATCCGTTCCCATTTTACCGTATTTAGTGTTTATAAAGAAAAAGGGTACAGAGTATTCCACTGGCGGGTACCGTTCCGAGTGTCTGCATCAAATTTTTTGAATTAGCCAACTTTCTACCTAAAACCGCTCCAGCATTATGTGAGAACATCAGGTAAAAAAGCACCACATCCGACAGCTTTGTCTTCCGCATTGCTGCTATTCCCATCTTGCAAAGAGTTTCTTATGCTTAAAAAAATACTATACATACTCGAGTAGCCTTTTCAGGAACCTGCCTGAGTCTCTATCTGTTAAGGTGCGTTTTCATTATTGTATTAACTAAAGCGATTGCTCTATAGTTTGCTGGCAATTTTCCGTCACATCTTCTATGGGACACGAATTCTTCAGATGCATACTTTAGAAACTCCATCTCATCTTTGAGTGCATCGGCTTCGTTCTTGACTACATAATTTTCCTTGGACCCATTTAGCCCTATTCGTTATATATTGTTTCAACGAATACAATTCCATCTGTCTTTTTCGCATTGAATCCCCCCTAATTGCAATATGTATGCCTTATCTAAACATTTTCCTTTTTGTAGTGTTAAGACGGATATGGTGCCCGGGCGTGCATTGAGTCGCCTCTATATAGCCAATGCAAATCGACACGATACCGGAAATTATAGCTGCATGCTGGGCAATGAAATAACAGAAACGGTTGTAGTGCATGTTTTAAATGGTAAGTATCTGAAATACGTACGCTTTTTAGACAATACAGATGCTAATTTGTATACTTTGTAGGCGAGGAGCCAGCTGCTATGCAACATGCGAATGGGACTCGGTATATACCCAGCCCTCTAACTATGGTTGTGTTTTTTATAGTATGTGTAAGGGTATCACTTTTTCAACGATGACAAAATTATGAAACGAAATCTAAAACTAAATTTTAAGAGTTATGCGATCAGATAACTTCAATTTAGAAGCATACACACAAGTAAACGAAAATGCATACACCAAATCTTGTCCAGGATTGCATTTTTCAATTTTACTCTAATCATGGGTTGTTTAAAATACATAGCATAATTTAATAGTATAATTAAGAGAAAAAAGAAAAACAAACATAAAATCAAACAAAATACTCGTATATAAGGGCATGCGCAAAACATACGATGATGTTTCTTGGTATAAGAGTACTAGTAATATATAAAGCCGTTTTTTTTTGTTGGCTAAATTACTTAAGTACAACAACACACTGCAATATAATGTAGAAATATTATATAATTACATTTATGTAAGTATAACTGCAATATGTATGTTAATGACACTAGGTAACAAAATTGACCTAAATTTAGCTAGCAGCATATTCGAATTATTGCAATTTCAAAAGTTTCGCCCATTACGTTTAATGTCAAATCACGAACTTATATTGTTCCATTGTAATTCAGACCTCAGACTTGCTGGGGAATGACCTGGCAAATGTTCGAGATTCGAAAATTACTCTTTGTCTAAAGCCTTTGATTCCGAAATGTCTCATTTGATTTCGATAAACAGATTCTATGCGAACATTTATCATCGCTGAACTAAGCAAAATTGTTAAGAAAATTACAAAGATTGTTCTTCATCTTATTCTTAACTGGCCATAAGAACCCGTTACCAGGTTACGGCCTGATGCACTTCCTTCACTGGAACTGAGGTTTTACATGGTGGGTCCCAAACCCTAGGCACAACCCTTTTAAGTGGCTCTACTGGTCTCGAAAGAATCCAGTGTCATTATAAGTCGCCTCATACGACAAGCTTTGACCGGCTGTTGCGGTATTCTCTATTTCGCTCACCACACGGGCCATTTGAAAGACTTCCATATTTTAAAATGTCATTAAGTATTAATTACCTCTAATTATTTCGTAATATTGGGTATCGATTTTGTTGAAATTACTTTCCGTTGAGCCACATTGTTGAAATTTTCAGTATTTTCTATTCTAAAGGCTTATTTATTATGACAAAGAACAGGAACAGGAAATAGAAACTGAAATTCTGTTTCTGTTTAACTTTCTGTCTGTTTCTATTTTTGGAGGGTGTGCAACAAAGAACAAAAACATAATATGTTTTAAACAACTTAAATTTAACTTTTTCCCCAGTTTTATTTTGTTTTTTAATTTTGCATACTTTTATTCAATTTTTTACATTTGTTTCGGTAAAAACCACGTGAAAAAGAAAGATGGCGCCAATAACAGTTAACGTTGAACACAAACAGAAACAAGTCAAAAGTATTTGTTCCTGTTTTGATGTCTAATGAATAAGAAATAATTAAATTCTGTTTCAGTTTCGGTTTTTATCGCAAATGTACTGAATTCAGTTTCCGTTTCAGTTTCTGTTCTTTGTCACAACAAACCTTAACCCGTCCAGCGCTTATTTATTTGTATATGATAAACCGTCCTTGTACTACACGTCAATCGTCACTGATCAAAATCGAGCTTTTGTTAACATGCAAAGCTCGGATCACTAAAAGCTTCTTTGTGTCCAGAAAAAAAGCGTTATTTGTAGAAAGTCCTTTGAGCTTTTTATAAAAAGCTTTATTTGTAGAAAGTGCTTTTTGCGTATGATATATCATATCAGGACGTTACTTGTTCGCAATGAATCTCAGTCTATCGTGATCAGATAATATATAGACAAGAATTGTTTTTTTAATTTCGCGCCTAATTGCTTCTTTTTGTTTTTGTTATATGGCGATGCCTGGAAAGTCGGTTGCCGAATTCAAGTATATACATATTTGTTGCCTAGTGTAATTTAACTTAAAAGCCGCTTAAACAGAGTCAGAGTCTTAAATTTTGCATTTTAAAAACTAGATTTTTATGCTATTCATGCTCATAAGCCTAAGTCGTAGCGCCAGAAAGTTTATTTTGCACCTGCCCCAGAATAGAGTTATTGGTGCCTGATTAAGTGAGAACACATTGTCAAGTTTCAAGCAATCGAAGTTCTGTAAGGATTTTAATGAAACAACGATAAGTTTTGTTTGCTTTATACATACGATTTTTTGTTTCGAATTGAATATATTAATTAAGTTCCTGTCTTATAGACAAGGAGCTCTACACACACACACACACACACACACTATAAATGTTAACAAACTGTGCCATTTCAAATGGAGAAACATATCGTTTAATTACCACAAATAGTATACCTATATAAAAGCGTGTTTTAGTTATAAACATAATATACATTATACGATATATGTATAAGTATATATGTAGTATAGCAAAAAATCAGCAGCCATTTATTTTGTTAAACAAAAGTGACATGGTTTTTAATGTTGTTTAAATGCAGACAGTTTGTTATTAATATTAGGTTGCAAAACCAATGACCATTTGAGCCAAGCATATAGGAGGAATATAAATACATCGATACATCGTTAGTAACTTTGGAATTCAGTAAAAATCGAGCATTATATAAACATGGACCAATGTCTAAAGTACTTACTACTTATTTGAATATTTTTAATATCGAAGAAGTTGCCGAATAAAAGGCAGAAATTAAAAGTAATTTATACAGTCAGCACACAAAGTATTCGTACACAAAATAATAATTTTTCATCAAGTAATATAAAATGTTCAAAAACAAGAAGTTAAACTTCAAAGAAAATACAAATTTTAAAAACAAAAAAACTGAAATTGAACTTCTTGTTTTGGAGCCGCTTCTTGAGCCGGCAAAAAAAACATCTTTATAAGAAGAAGAGCAGACCGGTGATAACATATTCATAAAATGAAAATAAGATAATTCGCCTTTGGCATTGTTTGAATTGGCGCCAATTTTGCACTCTTCTTCCGTTCCCAGATGTGATCCGTGGAGGGGTGGAGTTTTCAGCTTTATGTTTTAGTAGAAAAGCCATTCTTGAACCAAATATGACGCATGTAATGGGAACACGAATTTCTTGGGTTGCAGAACAAGTTTTGCACTATATTTCCACCGCACTGCTTTCTTTTTTAGTTTTTTCTTTCATGGCCTTAGAATTTGTTATGTCCGTCGACCGACCAAATATGACCAGTGCCGTAGAGAGAAAATACGGCTGCTTGAATCATTGTGTTCTACAAGTAGGACGAACTTTTTCACTCGAAAAAGACAACAATTTTATTACGATATTCATTACACCGTGCCCGGGGGGAATCCCTTTCCCCCCCTCTTTGTCGGGAATGAATATGACCACTAAATTTCCAAATAATAACCGTACCACATTTTATATGGATATTTCGCATATTTTGTGTGCTGACTGTACGTATGCTTAATGGTATATAAAATATCATTTCGTACTTAAAATATTATATTGTACACACAGGTTAGTTATAAACATTGCCATATTATATTTATAGGTATGTTGCACATTGCTTGCCCTTAGCTTTCATCGGCTTAGCTCTTTCTCGCTCTTTATCGCTCTCTCTCTCTCTCTCTCTATCTTTCTATCTAGCTCCTTCTATTCTATTCATCTATTCATTTTTCTAACTACTTAGTGAACGTTCAACGTCCATAAAAACAATATGCCGAAATATTTATAGTAGAATTTATACAAGAAAAATTCATTCATTTTGAATCCAGAGCAAATCTCAGCTTACAAAACAAAAAAGAAGAGGAAAACCATATATTTACATTGTAAGCGGATTTAAAACTTGGCTAATTTTCAAAAAAACCAAAAAAAAAAAAGGAGGAAAAAAGTACACAAACAGTAGTTATTGTAAATTATTCGATGGAAGTTGTGAACCAAAATCGAAGGTTCATGTTGCATGTATGCCCTTAAATACAAAAATGTTGGAGTGAGATAACGAAACAATACTTAGAGACTAATGAAAGTGACGAAACTTTTTGGTTACAGAAGAAGAAATATTTAAGCATTATTACAAAACTTGAGAAGAAATTGAGCATATTATGCATATTATTATACAATATATGTGCGTAAGAGTGTGCAATTAGCGCATTATCATAATAAAGCAAAATTGTAAAAATTGATTAACAAAATAATATATATATATTTGTTTTTTTAGATTTTACTTTAATAATGAAAAATAATTACATTTTCATATATGTATGTAGCTTTTATTTTACAACATATGCAGAACCAAATAATAAAAAAAAGAATCAAATAAATAAATCACGACTATGCTTAATCGCAATTTGATTTTGTTTTAGATTACAGAGTAACCGCATATATGTATTTCCCAAAACTTGACATGAATGCATTCAAAATAACAAATGAGCCATTCTTTTGTCAATGAGCAATGGAAGCTATGCAAATCGAGTAAGTGGCTCTGCTTTCAACTGGCTTTTCGTCAGAGTCGCTGGATTCTTGATAACTGAAGCAGGCTTCTTTCTCATTAGCTGCATATTTCCACGATCATATGACGAAAGAACGGCTTGTACGCCGTCTTAAATGTCTTCATGTCAAGCTTCAGTATTCACTATATATATATATATATATATATACATAAATATTTCTATTTACATAGCCTATAAGTCTACGGTTTTAATATATGTCACTATCTAACCCTCGTAACCAACATCTGCATCTGTGAACAGCTCCATAGGCTGTGCAGCCAATCCATTTTCTGATTCCATCATTTCCACATCTCGACATGTGGCTGCCTGCAATTCTCTACGAATATCGGGTGTCATTTTGGGATGCGACTTCTTTCTACATTTAGGAAAGATTATTAAACAAATGCAACACAATCATAACTCTGAGCTTACCGCAAAAGTTGTAACAGCGCATCTCGTTGCTCGGATGAAATATCATTCTTATAACGCTGGGCAAATGTTAGTAAGCTCTGATGCCATAAAACTGGCAACTCACGCTTGTCGTTTTCGAATCTGTAGTATAGAGTATACAAAAAAGTAAAATATTTATCATAACAATTTATACCAGTTTTAAATTTATATGATTTTACTAAAGGTTAGCACATTCTGGCCATACATAGTTCCTAATGTATTCAACAAATGAGAGTTTTTGAATTCAAACTCCGAAAGTGAAATCAAGACTTATAAATAGAGCTCTTTCGCATTGAAACTAAAGTTAGGCACATGATTATATAAGGGATAGATATATAATGCAGGTCTCCGATTACAGTGACTTCACTTTTGATACAATTCAATTTCAAATGCTCAGAATTTTTGCAAAGATAACTTATGTTCTGCCACGGACAACACAACGTTGTAGTAACTAGCGTAAAATGATAAGATAGTGTATTACATTGTATTACGTTACCTTAAAAAGTGAAAGACTGCACCATCAACTACACGATATGGCAGGGCATAGCGCTTATCCAGAAAATAACGTATAAATATTGAGTTGGCACCGGAATAGTTCATTTCACAAATTTTAAGCAGGCAAGCGGCAGAGTGTAAAACTGGTATGGAGCTACGAGCCACAACGCTGCCAAATATTATGGCTTCGCGTAAGGTGCAGTCGCCGCCTTCCAGCAAAGGCAGAATGATGCCCTTCATAAAGGCAGCGGGCTTGAATAGAGCCCGCTTGAGGGCACTGTACAGATGCATGTTGAGTTTCTTGTATTCGCAGAGGTCATCACGTACGCGAGGCAGCAGCACAAGATTATAAAAACGCTGTGCCATTGCCTGAGATAGAACTGAGCAAAAGATGCGAGTGCCTTGGAACATGGCAGCGGCACTCCAATTATGTGGTTCGGTAATGAATAGTATTTGTTCCCAGTTGCGTAATTTTGGTATAATTTTAAAGGCCTTGGGTATTTTGCCGCTGCGATATCGTTTGAGCACGTCTCTCACGCCTTCGTACATTTCCTTGACTTTGGGATCGATTTCCTCGATTTTCAGTGAACCTTCATCAGAGATTTTGGTATGTATATCGGCCTCTTTCTCTTGAATCTTTTGCATAATTATTTTAGATAAATGAAGTGTGCGTTTGCCTTCTTTGGCTGGCTGTTGGAAGCGTTCAAAGGCGGCCAGATCTTCAGCATCCATATCCAAATCGTCAATGAAATCCGATTCACTGACTTCCTCTTCGACATTGTGAGTGGCATCATCTAATATAAGATATTCAGTAATAAAGCAACAACAACAAATACCAATGCAAACGTACTTAAATTAAAGTTTACAGTTTTTCGGGTAACCAAACTGGGAAAGTTTTCCTCGTCTAGCTCCAATTGTTGCTGCTTTGCTGCGGCCAGAATCTTTTGACTGCTCTTTGCATCAAGATTCTGCAATGAGTATCATAAAGTTACAAGCTGTAAAAGTCTAAAAAACAAATGTATAACCCACCGGCGACTCCTCCGCACGTAGCTTAAATTTATCCTTGTTTCTGGCTTTGGAAACCTTTCCTTCTGTGATTTGCTTTTCCAAACTAACATTTTTCTGTGGCGCCAAGTTAGACTTTTTAGGTTTACCCATTTTAAAGTTTTGTTAATAACAACAGAGAATATATGAATTGAGATCCAATAACAAAACACGTGTTGCAAGCCAGTGTGTATCTATGATTTTGTAGCATAAATAAAGCTAGCTTGATTAGAGCACAATAGATGGCGCTGCTAAGCAATCTATGCATACACCGATTGTCATCATTTACGGAATTACCTGCTTAGACCTTGCTAAATCAGCTGTAAATTCATTTCAAAAGTTGCACAACTCATTTCGCATTACATCAAGCCAGCAAACTTTAAGTTAAAGCGCGAATTTAAATGTTTACACAAAGCTGCAAAGGAAAATATCGCACAATGTTGTAAACATCGGCATAGAAATATCGATAACAGCGCAATTTTGACAGTTCATGGTTTCGTGCGTTTGTTTGACATCTGTCCGATTCTTTTTTTTTCTGCGTTGCCTGCACATAGATCGACATAATGAAGGTGTGCTTAAATTTATTAAAAAATTTATATATAAAAATTTGTGTTTGTTAAAAATATAGTAAAATAAAGACATTATTATTTTTAATAAAGTGTATTTGCTAAAAGTTGTTTAAAAACCATAAGTGATTGGCTTTAAAATACGCGATGAAAATTTATCATATACCGTTTTTGTATACACAAACATTACTTTGTATTTGTAGCTCAACGTTTCCTATCCCGCTACGGGATGCCAAAAACTCTTTGAAGTGGTCGATGAACACAAACTGCGTGTGTTCTACGAGAAGCGTATGGGCCAAGTCGTGGAAGCCGATATTCTCGGTGACGAATGGAAGGGCTACCAGCTCCGTATCGCCGGTGGCAATGACAAGCAGGGTTTCCCCATGAAACAGGGCGTGCTCACCCATGGTAAGTAGTGTTTATATACTTGTATTATATATCTTTGTTAATAACCAATTTGATTTTGTTAGGTCGTGTGCGCTTGCTGTTGAAGAAGGGCCAATCCTGCTACCGTCCACGCCGCACTGGTGAGCGCAAGCGTAAATCTGTGCGCGGTTGCATTGTGGATGCCAACATGTCTGTACTCGCTCTCGTTGTTGTCAAGAAGGGTGAGCAGGAAATTGGTGGTCTGACCGACACCACAATTCCACGTCGTCTGGGCCCCAAGAGAGCCAGCAAAATCCGCAAGCTCTACAACTTGAGCAAGGAGGATGATGTACGTCGCTTTGTTGTGCGTCGCCCATTGCCCGCTAAGGACAACAAGAAGGCAACTTCCAAGGCACCTAAAATTCAACGCCTGATTACTCCAGTTGTGCTGCAGAGGAAACACAGACGTAGTGCATTGAAGAAGAAGCGTCAACAGGCTTCAAAGGAGGCTGCTGCCGACTACGCCAAGCTCTTGGTTCAAAGGAAGAAGGAGTCCAAGGCTAAGCGTGAGGAAGCCAAACGTCGTCGTTCTGCCTCGATCAGAGAATCAAAGAGCTCTGTCTCAAGTGACAAGAAGTAAAATGGCAAAACGGTCTATTAAAACATAAAAAACATCGTCGTAATGAAACGGAACATAATGTTCAATAACTTGTAACCATTTCTGGTAATAAATATACAAAAAATGGTAATTTGCAATCTTCGATTTTTTTTGTGTGATATATTTTTTTTTATTCTGTGCTGTGTGATAATGTGCCAAAAAAAAAATTGAGCTTCTCAAAGACTGCAATGCAACCAAAGCTAAGTCTACGCCCAAGCAACATCAAAATTAACAAATTTAGCTTGAATATGTAAAACATCTTGAGTCCTTATTACGTTATTTAGCACAGCTTGAAAACTAGATTAGAAATCCTAGTATACGTCTAATTTTGTGAGATACGTATCAGTGAACGTTTCAACTGCAGACCACATGTTCCATGAGCAAAAATGGTCAGGAGCAATAGTCGACTCGATATAGACATGTCCGTCCTTCCGTATGAACGTCTAGATATCAGACACCATAAGAGGTAGAGGCACATAAATTTACCAAAAGATGCGCATTTACACCGAAAAGATGAAGTTTGTCGAATCACGTCGATATCTTTCCCCCTTCCCTGTGACATATTTTTGCTGTTTACAGCCGCTCCGTTCAGTCTATCATCTTAAAACTCGACCGGGGTGTGCGTCGAGTTTATGTGCATCTACGTTTCAAAAATTATCGTTACAGTCACCTTTTTTCAATAAAACCCCCCCTTCCACTGCGATCGATTTACCTTAATGAGCGCCACACCCCCCATATATTGATTTAAAAATTGACACAGATTTTTATAAATGTATTTTTGATCTATGTTACAAAATTCAACGGCATTGGCCCAAGAATACTGGAGTTATGGGCATAAAAGTAATTTTTGCCCCCACTTCCCAATAGGAAACTTGTCAATTGGAACTTCCCAATAGGAAAATGGTTACAGTCATATTAAACTTGTAAAAAAAAGACATACAAGATAATACTTTCGTTCCCCTTTGACTGTATGCTGGATTTAGTGCTTATGGGGAAAAAAGGGTGCAGGGTATTTCACTGTCGGGCACCGTCCCGACTGTCTGCATCAAATTTTTTTTAACTGCAATGCACCAAAAATCGTAGTATTCCTTTACATTAGAGAGACGAAAACGCATCGAATTGATTATAGATTTTGAATGGTTTGTCAGTAAGATATATTTTAATGAAATTTTCGTTCCGGCTTTTTATTAGACCTGTATACCATTAAGTTGCTGGAAGATATAGGTGCTTTAAGAATCCCAACTACTTGCTCTAGCGATGGGGGGCCAGGAAAAGACACAAACCCAGTTAGTGCAGATATGCATACAAATCAAAAAAAGGCCAACAAACTGATTATACCCTTCAAAAGTTGTAGCATTTTAAAGATTTTTCCCGATATCGGAAAATGTGCTTACTTTAAAAACGGGAATTTGGTCCAGTTGCTTTCTTGTTGAACGCAAAAATTATTGATTTCGAATGTGTAAGGTAAAAAGATATTTAATTTCGTGTTTCATTGCAAAAGTCACCATAAGTGCTCTGCTCTACGTATGAATTTTATTTCACTCATTGAATAAATTATTTGTTTTACCAACTTAAATTTGAAGTTTGGTGAGGGATTTACCATTCCAATCTTCATAAAATGGCTTTTCCAATTGGTTTTGGGTTTAAATACTTGCTAATTATCTTTTATTGCATTTCTTAAAAGAAGGTTGAAAAATGTAATGGTATATTATATAATTATCAATAAAAATAGTACAATACTAACTATACTTATTCCGTCCTAACGTTTAAGGACGCTTTCGTCACAAGTTTTTCACTGTCGGAGGAACAGACCAAACAAAATCTATGACATATCATGCTAGATTTAAGCATCTCGATTGTTTTCAAAGTCTGATGAATCGAATTTAATCTCATGGCAATTGCCATATGCCCTTATTTTTAGCTACCCATCGTCTTAAGTTTTACGAATGTATAAAAAGCAAATTGCTTATATCAAGGTCGAAACAACCTGTACATATAGTATGTTTGTTTCTTCATATTACACTTTGAATTAACAGCACATATTAATGATTATACAGAAATTTGTTTATGTCAGATAACATCATAAATATGATATTGGATATTTTTGGATACATGTGTAGCGAATATAATAAACAAACAGATTGTAATATAAGGGCAGTTGTCTGCGACATCATCATCATCATCATTGTCGCCGTCGTACGTTCCAGGTGTTAGTTACGCTGAAATTTGACTTCAAAATCGCCGCCGTCTAATTACACACTCTGAAGGTTATCAGCTCAAGGCAAGTGTTGCTTCCACAGGCTGAATAATTGTCGGATTGGTGTTGGTATCTATGTTTGTCACAGCTTCGGTTGCGGCTGGTGCTACTGCTGCTTCATCTTGGCCGCCACTCGAACTAATGCCCAATTGCTGCTCATAGCGTGCAATTTTGGCTTCCTGATCCGCCAATAGCTCTAGCAAATCCTCCTGGTCTTTTTGCGTTGCTTGCAATGACACATTTGCGGTATCTGCGAGTTGCTTTTCTACTGCCAGCTGCTGCCTTAATGTTTCCAACTCCTTGTTTATCCGTATGTTCTCCGCAAAGTACATATTTGTCTGATATCGTGCAGCATTCAGCTCCTCCTGATTGGCTGCTGTTGCTGCTGCATTTGGCAAATTCACGGAATTGGTAGACTGTTCAGTTGTGGTTGTCGTGACCGCCAGCAGCTGCGCTTTGAGCAAAGTATTCTGGTCGGAGAGCTGCGCCCGTGTTGTTTGCTCTTGGCTAAGCTGTTGCTTGGTCTCTGTATTTTCCTGCTCCAGCTGTTTTAAGGATTGTTGCAGCGTCTGTATTTGTGCATCCATGCCGCGAATTATTCCCTTGTACTGGGATACTAAAGCAGAAGCCTCGGAGCTTAGCGTAAGCTCAGTTAGCTCAATGCCATCCACATCAAAGCCGCTAACCAGTTTGCCAATCAATGCTTCCAGACCTTTGTAGAGCTTGCAATACTCATAGTCTAGCAGCAATTCTGCAGCGGACTTGGCGCGTATCTGCGCCTGCTTACAAGCTCTACTATACGCTTCATGTCGCGAAACTTCGCTTAGTTTATTGCAGAAAGTCTCCTGACCAATACGTTTAATAATTAGCTGGCTAATGTCCTCGCGTTTTTGATTTGGCAACGAATTGTCATTGAATTGTATGCACAGGCCCATTAGAAAGGCGCACATGCCCTGCACCAGGAACTCGCGCTCATCATGCTCGTTCGAGCATAGCTGTGCGGTCAGATAAGCCATGGTCCCTTGTGTTTCCAGCAGCGCCTTCACAGCGCCCGGGCAGTGTGCCAGCCAAACGCTTAGCAGCATAAGCAGACCAACTTTGCTTTGCAAACGATAGCGATCCTGTTGCAGCAGATTCGTGCATTGCTCCAACAGTGTTATAGGCCTTTGACCGCCGGGTGTGGCCAAAAGCACACGCAAGAGCTCTTCCTTTTGGGCAACATTCTCAACAAGCGAGTGCATTATGGCCACAGCTGAGAACCAGTTGGCCAGCGTATCCGCCGAAAAGAGACCCGTGCACAGCAATTGTCCGGTAGACAATGAGCTTGCACTTACATCCGAGGCACTCGATGGCAGCAGAGTTTGCACTACAGCACGCTGTCCATCTGAGTTGCGATAGAGGAAGCACTCAAAGCAATAGAGCACGGCACAACGCAAGGCCAACAGCTGCTTTTCGTTAATCATCGACATAAGTAGCACAACGATGGCAGGGCGCGGTGGATTGCTAGGCGCCATCACACGACTAAGCTCATCCTGATTTTCACGATCGCCACGCACCACCTCGGCCACGGCATTGATGGTCTCAGTCAGTATATCCGCTGGCACGCCGCTGCTCATGAGTATGTCGCAGAGTGCTTGTAAGAGCAGCGATTTTTGCATAACACGCTGGCACGCATTAACGACTTGTTGCTGATTGCTTGGTGTGACCAGGGCGCGTGCTATCTGAAGCATGCAATGGAAGTTGGAGACTTTTTGTGGTGTCCAGCCAGCTTCCTCAATGTCATTGCTTAGAATAAACATAGGAGCAAGGCGTTGTATGTAGCTGCCTTCCTTGAAGAATTGCTGATTGCTGGAGTTGTTCTTGAGCAGATTTAGCAGCAGTATAAGACAATCTTCCACCACAATGCCTCCATCGGAGCAACCTTCGTCATGCACAATGTCAAACAGTCTGTCGAAAGCATTCTCAAAGGCCACAATCTTTTGTATATTCGAATTGCCTTTGGTCAGCTCTATAAGTAGCAACAAAACATCGTTTCGTATGACCTCACGACTGTCCGTAAGCAAATCCATCAACTTGGACACACCCATAGGACTGACTAGTACTAATTCTTGCAATTCCCGCGTCTTGTTTGCAATCAGTGAAGTCAATAGCTGAATGGCTGCGCGTCGCACTCTGAAATCGTACTCCTCCAAATAGCCCATGACCAGCGAAACATTTTCGGGCGTTTTAATAAACATCTCCGTAAATTGTTCACCCACATTAACGGATACAGTGGGATTATCATGTTCCTCATCAAACTCTTCGCTGGTAACAATATTGCAGAGCGTATCCAAGGCATAACTTATAATTTCCGCATCTTGACCATCATTTTGGAGCACTTGCGCCAAAGGTTGCATGCCCTGAGCGCCGACTTCAATGCGATATTTACGGGACAATGCCTTGAGAGCCCGGCAAGCATCGCGACGATCCTCCAGTAACGTTGAGGAATAGACACGGTCGACAAGCTTTTCAACTGTTTCGGCCGCGCTGGGTTGCTGCCCAGGTTCTGTAGCACCCAGTACGGTCTTTATTCCACTTTTGAGGAACTCCATCCACTTAAAGTTGCGTGCTTAAGTTCAATAAATCAACAATTTATATCTGACACGTCAATTAAGAAAAACAATATAGTAGCCAGTGTGTGCACACAAATACATTGATACTCGTCTTATTGGAACTGTAAGTAGTGAGTAGTTGGGGTGGTTACACCGCCCAAAACAGCGAATATATCAAGTAGAAAAGTAGCGTAATATGCAACGAGTACAGACGATACCAAGTGATTGTATCAAAGCGCATTTAAATTAATTTTAAAATTAATATCTTTTCATTACTACTAAACCTATTCTATAATTTTAAGTTTTTATAATACTTATTTACACTTATATTTACGAGTAATATCGCACAATTTTTAAAAATGGCCGGTCAGCTGAGTTTGGTATTTTTTAGCACTTTGCTGCAATATCAAACTTTATGTGTGTTAAGTTACACTGGTTAAATATTTGTTGTAACTTTTGCTGTTTTTGTTTATTATGCATTTGTTTGTATAAAATCAGATTTACAATTAAATGTTTTGTATTTGCTATGCAAAATTTTAGCTAGTAATGCTATAAAAAAGAGCTAGCATGAATGCCGCGTGGTATGCCGCTCGGAGCGGTATACTTGTGCTATGGTTATGGCTTTTTTTCGTCTTCGCCATGTTCTCCCAGACCTTTGTTGTTAGGGCAATATGCCCGAAAAAATGTAATTGCAAGAGCATCTCGGAAAATATACAAACATTGCGTGTTAGATGCGATGATCAACATATAGTAAATTGGAAGGAAGTGAACTTTGGCGATGATGTACAAAATATTGTCAGCATGTAAGTTGTACTACCTCTCTATATATACATAAAAGTTTGACCGCTCTGACCCGAATCCCAACTTTATTTACATGTTGTTGAATTAAATTATTTTTTTCTTGCAGTAATGCTAGTAAGAACTCAATTGCACGAATCTCCGAAGATGATTTCAAGAACTTTACAGAACTCAAGCGCTTGGATTTATCCTCAAATCTATTGCGAGAACTAGATAAGAATACGTTCGGCGATAGTTTGGTGAATGTTGAGCGCTTGAAATTAGCAAATAATTCCATAACGCACATATATGAAGGCGCTTTTGAGCAAATGCCCAAGCTAAGGCAACTGTAAGTAATACTAGCGTGATATTGAATCATTAATGCTAACGAATTTGTTAACTTGCAGGGATTTGTCCAGTAATCCACTGGCTTGTGATTGCGGCCTGATATGGCTCACAGCCTGGTCCAATGGACGCGATATCAAGTTACAACCAACGCCTAAGTGTGATTCGCCTAGCAATTTTCGCGGCATGTCCCTAAAGAAACTTAAAGTTGGCATTGACTTTCGCTGCGAATCTCTGTTGCAGCCACTATTAGAGCTGGTGCCGAAGCAGAATCAGGTAAAATTACTTTATGCTCTTGTTATATAAAAAATATAAGTTTTAGAAACAAAACTTCTTGGGTTGAACTTTGAGCCAGGTAAAACCAATAACATTGAAGGTATACTATAAATAATGCATTTTTTTATCATTGGGTGTAAAATCCCAATAGGGTTTTCTACCATACCATTACAGACTAAATCTTATAATCTTGCTACTTCTTATTTCTAAATCTTTAAGTAATCAGACCATTAATTATAAATTTATTATATTATTGCAGGTGGCCTTTGAGGGCGACGAGCTGCAATTAAAGTGCTACGCCCCTCGCGTTGCCATAGGCGCTCCTCGTGAGTCAGAAGATTTGCCTACACGTGCATATGTGTTCTGGGGATGGTCGGATAAAATACGCCAAAACAATTCTACTGAAGATATCATCTATCGAGATCCCAACAAGGTGTTCAATGATGTGAATTTGGAAACTAAACATTCAACAGATTCGGGAATATTAAATTCAATACTGCGCATTGGCAGCCTAACCCAAAATCATACAGGGATGTGGGACTGTTCGCTGCGTTCCCAGCAGGCTAATCTATCACAGTCTATTGTGGTGCATGTTGTTGCCAAAGGCACGCTCTACTGTGAGGCAACAGTGGTAGATACCAACAAGGGCATTTACCACTGGCCACGCACCATGCGGGGCGAAACTGTTGTGCAGGATTGCGTGGAAGAGCCCACAGATGTAGCCTCACATCGTCGGGCCTCGCATGAGTGTAGCAATGACGGCATCTGGCGTAATCTCAATACAGAAAATTGTGTTTATGTGAGTGAAACAACGCGAATATTGGAACAGTTTGCTAAGGTAAATCTGACGCTGACCAAGGGACAAAATGCTTTAGAAATTGCTCGTCGCTTGCATAATTTTACGCACATACAAACGCAACTGCATAAAATCCGCGATCCCATGGACTTGGAGTTCATAGCGCGCACTTTGCTAAAGTATTTGGAGCAATTGGATGCGTATCAGAATGAAATAAGCTATCTACTGCAGGATATTGTATCACAATTGTTGACTTTACCTACCAAATTGTTTTATGCTGCTCAGCTGAACCAATGGACAGGCTTAAAGCTGTTGCATGTGGTAGAATCCTCAGCAATGGGCATGACCATGAGCAAAATAAGCGCGGATGCAAGTGATGCAACACCTTTGACTACATTTATACGCCATGCGCAGCGGAATATATTCGTGGAGTTCTTCAACATAAGCTTGGATACCTTTTTGAGCATGTCCTGCGTTTGGCTGGACTTGGATGCAAGTCAACGTGACTTTCAATGCAATACCTCGAATGATACCATACCTATGTATGAGTACGGTGATATTGATGCGGCCATACAAATACCCTATAATGTATTGAATGAACATTTACGCGCCAATTCCAGCAGTCAACGAAACTTACGTTTAATGGTCGCACTTTATCGCAATGCCAAAATGCTGCCCAATTTGTTTCTCAACAATAATCAGAGTCAACCGCAGGTTCTTTCATCGGCCATAATAGGCGCAAAGTTGTATACTAATGAAGGATTACCTTTGCATACCAGCTCTGGTGCTGCCGAGTCTAGCGTGCAGACTATTGATGTGGACGACATTTATCAGGAGCGAATTACTATTATCTTACGCGCACATCCATATCACAATGAGTTAAGCGCGCCCGTGCCTGCTTGGTGGGACAGCGAACAGCAGACGTGGAATACTAATGTGTGTCAGCAGCATTATCAGCATCGCACATTGCTCATGTTCAGCTGTAATCGCATTGGCTATTTTGGGCTTCTACAGCGTGGTGCTTTCCTCAATGATTATCGCAGCGAATCGGCCGGCTCGAAGTTTCGCTATGCCCCAGCAGCCATTTATGTGGGTAGCGCATTGCTGTTTCTTTGCGCCTGGTTCAACATTGTCACATTTGTGGTCTTTAGCTATGCCATAAGGATAAATCGTGTTCAACGTCATGCCTTGGTCAATACCTGGCTGGCCATATCCACACTATGTTTGGTCTTTGTGCTGGGAATTTACCAAACGGCAAATGCAACACATTGTCGATTCTTTGGACTCTTGATGCACTACCTCAGTCTTTCTGTATTGCTCTGGGTATGCGTTAGCTTGAGCACCATGTACAAACGTCTGACTAAAACCACTGGAAGCCATCATCGGAATAGCAATGAGCATGAACAGCAGTTGGCCAAGGAGCAGGGCAAACATGAGTATAGAAAGCCCATACTAGGCATATACCTGGTAGGCTGGGGCATCGCCTTGCTCATATGTGGCATCAGCAGTGCTGTCAACATGACCGAATATGCAACCTATCATTTTTGTTTTCTACACACGGCCACCACATTAAATGCTGTATTGGTGCCTGCAGTTTTACTGCTTATATTCTGTGGCATACTCTCCTTATGCATTTACTATCATCTAAGCCAACAGGCTGTAAATGTGCTGCAACAGCAGGTTAATCATCGCCAGTACTCGGATAATAATACACAGGCAACAGAACACATAGATTTGGACTGGCTGGATGCGAATGGTGTGACTACAGCGCGCAGCTATCAGGCCAAAGATCAGGCTAGCAGTGTGTTGCACATGCAGCATGAACAGTATAGCAACTTGAGTAATCCGCTGAGCAGCATTGTGGACGATTTTGAACGCTCCAATATGTCGCATTTAAGAGGGCACTTTATATTCATAATACTGTATGTAATTGCATGGCTTTCGGCCGCCTTCTATGTGGCCAATAGTGGAGAGTTGGCGAGTTCACAAAGCGCACACTCGAATATTTATGTTTTTAGCTTTACTGGCAGCTGCACAGCCTTGGCTGCTTTTATGCTGCTCTTTTACAATCTCAGTCGCAATGACGCACGTCAGGTTTGGTCACATTATAACTGGTGCAGCGGTGGTCTAAGTGCTCAGGACAAAAAGATAGCCTACAATAATGCGCACAGCAGAGCGGGCAATGCCAAGATCTTTAGCACAGCTTCGGTAACAGGAGCAGGCGGCGGCGCGGCCATGATAAGCAATTCAATTGTGGCCTATAAGCCGAATGGCGGCAGTTGCTATGAGCCAAACAATTCGGCGGGCTCACGCTCCAATAGTCAATGCTCCAACAAGCAACGCAGCAACAGCGCCAGAAGCATGAGAAGTAATACGCGCAGCAATGGACAGGACTGCACCACACAACAGCTTTTGAACGTAGCCGCAGCTTCAGCATCGGCGCATGCCATTACCATCATCAATAACAATCATGCGCAGCAGGCAATGGGTAGCGGGGGTACACCTGGATCAGCATCGGCAACCCATAGTCTAAATGTAATGCTGCATGGACATGATGCCATACCCAGCGCAGAGATATTCTATAATCCGAATCAGATAAATGTGGCACGCAAGTTCTTTAAAAAGCAGAAACGCCTGGCAAAGCGCAATAACTTTGAGCTACAACGGCAGATTCTACCACACAGTCAGCATAATCTAAGTGATGCCTCATCGGAGCACATATATTCGCGGCATCATAATGCCATGACGTTGCTTGCGGGTGGCAGCAAAGTCAACAATACGAATATACACTACAAACCGCAGCAGCATTTTAACGAGACGGAGGCAGAATCTAGAAAAGGACACGAGGCCATGCAATATAAGCGTTATATGCCTGGACCAAACACCAAGATACTGCAGGCTAATATATACACAAATATACCGGAAACATTGACGCCACAGCACGAGGTGATTAAGCTGCGCACGCCTTCGGTGCTGGATGAGACGCTGCATGAGCATGATGATGAAATGCTAACGCATGACGATGATGATGGCAGCTCAATGGATGAACATGCGCCTTTGTATGCAAATACCATGCCGCTGAACAGCGATACGAATCATATATTTCAAACAAAGGCGCAAACATCGACGCCTGTGAAGGTGCAGCTGACCCAGTTGGGCAAATTTGATGAGGAGCCAGCAGCAAAGGCTAGCCAAAGCTGCCTTTTGGAGGAAAGTGCCGTAGAGGCGATGAATAGCTTGGGTTTACCTGAGCCCGCTTTAAATGAGAGCTTCGATGGCGAAGCTTCGGATGATCACATATCGCCGCTGCTAAAGAAACATGAAATCTATGTGTCTAATTCGCTGCAGGTCACAAATAGCATACGCCTGGACGAAGACTTTCCCAGCGTGCTCATACGCTTTACCCAGCAGCAGCAGTCAAAATCCCTAAACAATATAAGTGACATACTGGCAAGTAGCAAGGCCACTCAAAATGCAACAGGAAACTCTGTCAAGGAGTTGAACAATGCCAACTCTTCAGCTGAACTGAATGGCTTGAATGTTTCGCCAGAGACCATGCTGTTGCAGCAACAACAGCGCCAAATGTATTCATGTTCCAGCAATAATCTGCCACAACTGCAGGCTACGCATAGTCAGCGTAACAGAGCCAGAAATCGACCCACTGCCATGTATTTGCAGTCGCCACTCTCCTCATTGTCGCTACTCAAGTGTAGCTCGCCACCGGTTAAGGATGTTGATAATATAAGTGGCTTCAACTTACCCAGCAGCTCACGCATGCTCTCCGGCAGTCCCACAAATGAAAGCGATTTAAACTATCAAAATTCAGAGATTAGCATACGCAGTCATGGTTTATATGCACCGCAAGCGGATAATGATTTGAATCTAACGCTGACCGATGATTTCCGCTGCTATCAGTCATCCAATGCTAGCGATGCGGATGTGGATGTGCTAAATGAGTTTGATGATGAGGGTTTTGCGGCATACAGCTCGGCGGCCAGCAATGGTGAGACGGCAGATGGAGCGCATCATTTATATACGGCGCATGATGCGGATATTGTCAACGGCATGGACAGTGATGAGGCCATGAATACATCTATAGATGAGCTATACGAGGCAATCAAGTATAGAAGTCCGCTAAAGCAGAAACCACAACAACAACTACAACAGTTCAGTGTGAATAACACACCGAGCAGCTCAGAACGAATACGTAAGACTGAAACAACAACAACAACAACAGGAACATCAGCGCCGACAAACCCAACTGGAAATGGTCTTTCGGAAGAGCACAGAAATACCACCACACACGATAATCTGAATGAGACTGTTGAGGATGACAGCAGTCAGAGCAGTGTTATATCATATATCGATCCTAGAGCAAGCAATGAAAACGAACAGAATAGAAACACTACTCACAACTATCCTAGTTAACTGTTAGGCAAGCGTCTGAAGCTGTGTTTACACTATCATATTTTCGTTAGTTCTAACTACATACTCGTAAATTTACAACAACAAAAAACAAAAACATTAAAATTATCAATTTGTTGGTGTAAACGCAGCTTAACTTTATAAACGATATGTATGTATGTATGTAGGTTTTACACTATGAAAGCGCTATGAATGCATTTTATAGTTACATATTCTTATAGCTCTATTTAAGTGCAGCACTATTAAGAGACGAGACGTAACGTAAACAACACTATTTATTATGACAAGTATTATTATTTAATAATTTTAACTCTCTAAATCTAAGTTAAATTACTTACCTATGTAAAAACATACGAAGTTTCTTTGAACATTTTTCAAAATGTGTCTAATACTAGCATGTACCTTGTAATTAACTTGAACTATTCTCTAACGTTTTTTGACCTACATTTTTGAATGTACATAAATACATATACATATATACATACGATACATAAGTAAATTTCATTATTTAAGTCGCCAAAATAAATGCGACAACTTATTAAGCCAATAAAATAAGCTAAATAAAATAATATTTATGGTCTCTTCAAAAGACGTTTATGCGGCGACGAATGTTGGATCTATGCGATTGAGCCCGAAACTGAACAGCAATTGGCTGTTGTTCGCGGACGAAGCACATCAAAGCAATGGTCGCCTGTTTTTTATCCAAAACCGGTAACTGCCTACGGTCAATTCACGAAATGTTTGCCAAAACTCGGGAAATTAGGGAAAACCAACAGCCAAAACGCATCATTCTTTCTAACAACAATGCGACCTCTCATATCCATAACTCCAGTGCAAATGTCGTTGAATTTTGTACAATAGATCAAAAATACATTTATAAATATCTGTGACAATGTTCAAGTCAAAATGTTGGGGGGGACGGGTGTGGAAGTAATTAAGGTAAATCGATTGCGGGGGTTCTATTGAAAAAGGTGGATGCAGGATTAGGGTCACACGAGTCTCCACACCAAATTGTGTAACTCTAGCTCACATGTATCCATATCTACATGCAGTGCAATTTTAGAGCAGTTTATAGGCGAGGGGGGGGGGGGGGGTGAAATTGGCATATTTTGGACAATAACTTTTGATGTATTTATCCGATTTCGATTATTTTTTAAACATAGATGTACATAAAGACGACGCACCCCTCTGAGGAGTTTCGAGTTGATAGATTTAACGGAGCGGTTGTAAACCGCGAAAATCTGTCACAGGGGAAGGAGGCAAGTTATCGACGTGATTCGACAAAATTCATCTTTTCGGTGTAAATGCGCATCTATAGTGTCTGATATCTCGACGTTCATACGGAAGGACGGACATGTTTATATGCGGACATGCTTCTGACAATTTTTGCCCATGGAACATATGGTCTACCACGGCTCCTGCTGCCTGTTACATACATTGCACAAACCTATAATACCCATTTACACTTTGTGTACAGAGTATAAAAAATAAATATTTTTGAAGTTGTACCAACACAAGCATTCAGATGGTTTTAAACCACAAGTTAGAGCGAGAGACAAACCGAACCAAAGATTTTTGCCCAACAACGATAGAGAAAGCGACACTGTTACACAAGAAAAACAAGAAGAGAAGTATTTAACTTAGAAAATACTTATATTTGTTCCCATTCATTTGTACAGATTCCATTAAAAGCAGCGTTTGTAGCAGCATTTAGTTGCACAGATTTGTAGTGTTTTTTGTTTTTCAGAGGAGTAGCAGAGGAGTTGCGATTATGTGATTACATACGTGCAGGACTCTAATCTATTTTTTAAATAAACAAAACATTCTAACTAAATATCTTTGCTTTCTGTCCAATCGGTAACAAAGATAGTGCGTAATTTGTACATTAGGAAATTGGCCTTTATATCCGAGCCAATGGCTCTGCGTTGCGTTTTAAGGTTTCGTTTGTATATTAGCCATTCCTTTTTAATGGCCGGATCACTGGGACCCCATTCGGTACTCGGTCTGAACGCTGCCTTCACGCCCTTCGAAATAAAGAACACATTGTGTAGTTTGTAAAGTAGAATTTTAGCAATTTGCTCACCATATAAACGCCCTTGTCATAGCTATGTGTTGTGCTCCAAATGGCCCAGAGTGGAAACTGGATAAATCCAATGGCCAGCAGTGTCCAGCCAGCAACTGCAATCAATTTGAAACAATGTTTTGTATATATACATTATATATATTAGTAGCTTACCATTGGCTGCCTCTGGATAGTTATGTCCTGCATATTTGAGCGTATCCAACTCAATCATAGAGTATATAAATATGAGTAGCAAAAATATAGGTGTTACAATGGCCCAGCATATGCGCCATAAGGTCGAAACCGGCGCCTTGGTCATGAACTCAACATCATCGCAAAAATTCTGTAGACCTGTAGTGAAGGCATGTGATTAGATTAAACTGAACAATTACTCCAAACAAGAATTCTCTCTAAATATACCGTAAATCCAGGAAATGCCAATTATTTGACAGACAGCCAGTCCAAATATAACAAAGGTGCTGCCATAGTAGTCGACTAGATTGAGTATCCACTGTCCAGCCTTTTGGAAGTTATAAGGGATAGTTAGTGATTCGTATTGGTAACGTGTTAGCGCCGTTTTCTCAACTTGGCTGTTAGTTTATTGCGTAATCAGTACCAAATTTGTTAGTGGTGTGCCGGAAATCTCTCTTAACCTGATTTAAATCCAGCGCTTTGCAAGATATCTATATTTTTTAACGAGTTTAAAGGGAGTAGCAGGTGAAAACAAGTCAGCATTTAGAGGTGTGCCTAAAATCTCTTTCTACCGAACTTTTACCCACTTTGCAATTTGTCGGTATGCCATCTATATCTATGATATAAATAGGCTAAGGAAAATTTGTGGACCCCTTTTTTACCAACTATATGGAAATAAATATGGGTGAAACTTATATCATTGTTTAGGGAATTTTCATAAAATGTGCAGAATATAAGTTTTATTCATATATTTTGCCAAATTTTAGATAAAATTAATAAAAAGAAAAATTTATGTTGAGATGTCTTTACGTGTATTGGCAACTGTTCACAAACGTTTTCTCTGTTAGCTATTGGCATCTGCAATAGTATTTGTGTGACGACAGAGAATATGAATTTTAATTAGCGGTCGGGATCCGACTGCGGGCTTACCACTAGTAAATAATAAAATCCTTAGCTGTTTCGATTTAATTAGTTGATCTTCCATTCGGCTACTAGCTAAAAAATCTTTAAAAATTGCTCTTATGTATGCGTCGCTCTTAAGTTTAAAACGAACTTGCAATAAAATATACAGTATAGTTGAGAAAACGGGTCTTATTGGAGATGCTCGTAGGCATTGCTTGCATCTTAAGCAATAACAGATACTCAATAATCTACGCTAGAAATGAAGCATACGCTCCGCAAATCTATATACATGTATACATAGGTAGGTAGATTAGTGTAGTACCGGAGTCACGTAAACAATGCCGCTGAGAAATCCGCAAATGACAATGCCCAAGGCAACCGAAGATGCCTTCATCCATTTGTACTGGTCACAGAGTATGGCGACCAGCGTGTTTGCCTGGGCGACCAGGGTGCCAATGCCCAATACAAATAGCATAAAGAAAAACAATATGGCAAAAAGCTGCACAAGTAAAAAGTTCAGGTTAAAATAAATGTGACATAGAATAAGGCATAGGAAATCCTCTGAAATACCTGTGGAACTGCATTAAATTTAGCAATTGCATCGGGATAAGAAATGAAGGCCAAGCCCGTGCCGCTACGCACAACCTCATCAATATTGGACACGTTAAGGTTGTAGGCCAAATTGCCTAGCATGCCAAAAATTGTTATGCCAGCTATTAAACTGGTCACCGTATCCAAGCTGGTCACAATCAAGGTGTCTCTAACAGAAAGGATTTAAAGGGCAACATTAAGTAAACGTATATGCTTTTGGTATTTTGTACATAGCTCACCTGCGAACATTGTGGTTGAATTTGTTGTACGAGGAGAACATTACCAGAGGACCTAGTCCCACGGCCAATGAGAAGAAACATTGCACAACGGCCGCTTTCCACACCTGAAATGTATGCACTAGGATAAGGCCACGATAAGATGCAAAACATGCCTAAGCTTACAGAGAAATTGAGCAGCTCACTCCAATTGGGTTTTAAGAAGAATATAATACCATCTATGGCGCCTTCCAAGGTGACTGCTCTCATGAGCAGTGTCAATAGTATGGCATATGGAAAGAGCGCCAAAAAGTAGGCAGCTTTTCCTGTAGTCCTAATGCCGCGCACAATTATCATATATGTAATGCACCAAGCAACGAGCAAGGCTAGAGTAAGACGCCAACTAGGCATTCCAATGCCATTTGACAGATCATCAACCTCTCGGATCACAACTTTTCTGAGAAAGGAATAGAAATTTTCAGTTTTAATCTTTTGTGTCAATTGGTTCTCCATGAACAGATAAAAGACTAATAATAATAAACTGTCAACAGCCGCGATGAGGTTGGATTGGAAGTGCGGGATTACTTCAGTCCCGGAGTGTTCTCAGTGGTTCATAGTGACAGTAGGAATGAAATTGAAAATTATAATAGGATAACAGGGATACCTGTTTAATTTGATCACATTTATTTTGGATTTTTATAGATGCAGACAAAAACCACTTCTATTTACGGTCACGTCACGTATTACTCTCTTAATCCACATTTATAGATTTTTAATTTATACAAAATGAAAATCACCCCCTATAAATTGACCATACAAAAACAAGTGGTACAAAACATTTAATGTTTTTTTTGTTTATAAATTCAGCTGCTACATTTATGCCGATTGCACTATGAAACAAATTTTACCTCAATGAAAAGCCAATGGTTACAACATACCTTTTCCGGTTAATTGGGGTCCCCGATTTTGAATCCGAAACCCGTTTTGGATTTTCTAGCACCGTTTACGGATTCTGTATATTTCAAAATTAAAATTCAATTGACAGGTTTCGAAAGTGGCAATGTCAGCAAATCTCATACTACTCGAAAGAACTGTAACTTGAAGTACAGGTTATTAAGTTTTCGGACAGTTTTGATTAATCTTATCTTGATTTTAGATTGCAAAAAAAATGATTTCCAAATTATTTTTTGAGTTTATTGCCAAAACTATCTGAAACCCATTTTTTTTTAAATTCATTCAAATTCTCCTTTGTGGCATCGATCTTCATTAATAACCTCGCCATTTCACCACGGACTTTGCTCAAATTGGTGTGGAAATGTTCGTAAAGAATCCATTTACCGAATTGAAAAGGAACATGTGACAACAATTTTGTAATTTTTAATTTAACTGATTTAGAATTTGAAAAGGAAGAATTTTGTAATTTCGAAAAAAAAATTAAAGATTTTTGAGAAATTTGACTGCAATCAAACCAAGGTAAACTGTTCAAAAAACATTGAACTGTTATTTAATTTCCTTTCATTAAAATTATAGTTCATCTTGATCGGTAGTAAGGTTAACGAGTAACATTTTTTCAAATAGTCATAATTAGAAAACGAATAGAATAGAAAATCCAAAAGGGTTTCCGGATGCGAAATTGACCGAAAATGGTATGTTTGAGACATACGCTTATTTTGTTGTTGCATAGTGCATATCACAATATTGGAGATATCTTTAATGGAGTTGTGAGTGGTATCCCAAAGAATATTACTGTATCTGATACCGAGTGTTCGGAAGAATCGACTGCTAAATGAATGTGAAAGCAAAAATTACAAGGAAAATTGCTGAATCTTATCAATAATATCTTAATATGTGTGTATGTTATTATAAGACTAATAATCATGCTTAAAATATGGAATAAATAAGTGTTTTTTAGTCAAAAATAGAAATAAATAGAGATGACTCTCTCATATATTGACCAAATTAGTAATTAATAAATCGTATGGAGATTATATGTAGTTAAGGGTTTAAGTTTAAGTAGGTAAGGTGGGGGAGTTTATTAAATTGTATTGTGGCTGCCGCCTGAACCGCCAAATCCAAAACTATAGTGCCGACTAAAGGCGGACCACACGCCGATATCAGGATATCGATATGTCGTGTATCAATCTGTAAAGCATCGAAACGCAGAACATCGATATGCCAGCAGGACGAGCAATAGGCGGTTGAATTTAAATATTTGAATCAGCAACAATTATGTTATATGCGGCAGTTAAGACTAGTGGTGTTAATCTTGACCAAAACATCGATGTTTACCATCGCAGAGTCCATCGACAATGGACATCGATGTAGGTCGATGCATCGGACTAAAAACATCGATGCATCGATGGTTTTCCGATGTTTTACATTTAGAAGAAACTTCGTTATATTCTCTTAACATAAGAAGATTTCCAGAAACTTTATAATATAGAGCAATAGATCTAAGACTAAATTATGCCAACATAAAAGTTTTGATAACCGTCCGCTTAGCAGTCTATTTCGTTGATAGTTTGGCATTTGAATAAACTTTGAGATAACACTCTCAATTCTGCAAACACAATTTATAAAACTGAGAATAAGTGACTTACTTGGGCATGATCTTGAATAATAGTAGGTTGGCGTAAGAAATGGTGAAATGTTCGATGGTTTTAGAAACATCTATGTTTTGCCGATGCATCGTTCGTTCAAAAAAATCGGAAAATGACAGGCTAGCCATCGATGTATTTTTTACACCATTAGTTAAGACTTAAGTGATGGTCCCGACAGAAGTCAAAATACGATATGCCTGCTTTTGTTCTATGCACATGTGTATTTGATAATTATTTAATATAAAAAATATGTCTAACAATTCAACTGCTCATAAAAAAACAACACTTTTTTTACTTCACCCCATAGAGACTAGAAGCGGCTCTTATCGCTGCTGATTTTTTATTATTCCCTGCATAAATTGTGCAATTTAGTCTGCTGCTTGTCTACCCATACAAAGTTTCTTAACCTATTAGTATACAAAGAACTGAAGCAGTAAAAGATCACAAGATTTGAAAATAAAAATATGCATCCAGATAGCTTGGCAACATGCACAATGAATTTAGATGTCATAAAATTTGATAAAACTTACAAAAAGTAAAGCTCGGAGCTGCTTTGCAATCTGACATCATCCAACTCTCTGGTTTGATTTAGTTTTGGCAAGGAGTCCACACAATTTGGACCCCATTCCGGTTGACAATAGGACCAGGGCAATACGCTTTGGAACGAAGCGACCAAATAGTAGAGCGTGAGGGCCAGCAGTGAGGAGTAGTAGGTAAGTACTGCAATGCCGGCGTAGGCCTGACCAATACCAACGCCTGCAGATAGTATAGGTTATATATACGTTTGTTAAATGAATACACTAAAGATACGCTTACCAACAAACGGAGGACAGACAGACCAAATCTTAACCGAGCTTTTACTTGTAAATTGACCCAAGAGCACTTCCAAGTAGTACATTGGTTTGCCTAGGTGATATGGAAGCAAAGGGTTTTATTAAGTATGTATAAAAAAAATCACTATTTCACATAAGATAAGTGTCTAGGGCACACCCGGATTTCTTAAGGGAGTCAACCCATCGAGTAATCGGGGAGCGACGAAACTTTACTTTTGAAAGTCGAAATCTGCAGATATATAAAACTAGGTAGTAGTTCTGAAGGCGAGCACTGAGCTTGAGGCCCTTCGTGATAACTGTACGCCACTTAGCCTTTGTGCTAACAATGGGTAAACTACCTACCACCAGTAAGATTATCGGATTCTCTTAAAAAAAGAAGAAATCTCTAGTCAAAGCTTTATAAAACATTGCCCGACAGTGGGATAAGCTCTTTTCCCCAGCCGATCCAGCGTACGTTAGAAACTTCAGTATTCTTGAACCGATGTTAAATTTCGAAAGTTAGTTCGAAAAGACTTTTATAAATATCTGTGGCAATTTTTAAATCATAAATAAATGTTGCAGGCTGTGGCAGTAATTAAGGTAAATCGTTTGCGGTGAAGCGAGGGACTTGTATTGACGAAAATTCCAAACTGTTTTGATGCTTAGGCTCACACGAGACTTTACACCGAATTTGATTTTTGAAATTTTAGAGCAGTTTAAAAGAGAGGTGGGTTAAATTAGTGATTTGTTGACTTTAACTTCTAATGAGCCCGATCTCGATCATTTATCAAGTTTCAGGTCAACAGATTGTACGGTGCGTTTGTAAACCGTGAATTTCTACTGAGGTTAAACGGGAACAGAAATCAATCCATTTTTACAAACTTTACACTTTAACTATAGCTCTAATGATTTTCGAGATATAGGTGTTCACACGGACGGACAGGTGCACATGACCTAATCGCTATCCGAATCAACGCTGATCATTTTGGTACTAACAACCTATAGTTTGTCACACCTACTTCAGCCTGTTAAATTGGCTTTTAAAAGCCTGTTAAACTTTCAAATAGCGGACGGTTTGTTCAATCCTAGTATAGACCCAGCCATGCATATACATATATCCAAGGATACAAAATTGAGTATCTTACTCGCAATGATGAACATTTAGACTAATTTAAACTATGTCAAAGTCTAAAATGTCTGGCAAATCAATTAAATCAATTTGTTGCAATATGATTAAATTGTGACGTACCAATTAAAAAGAGCACAACAATATAGGGAACTATGAAAGCACCGCCACCATTTTCGTAGGCCGTAAAGGGAAAACGCCATATATTGCCAAGTCCCACAGAAACTGATATGCAGGACATGAGAAACTCCAGACCATTTGACCAATTCTCGCGCTCTTTGATTGGCGTTTCGGTTTCCATTGCAGTTAGCTGGGGCGGCATTGTTGTAGGCGTGGCAGTGCCATTTTCACGAAAATCGGTGATATTCACAATTGTTGTTGACGATGATTTCGTTGCCATGTTGCTTATGTTTGTTGCGTTTTGTTTTTTGCTTTTGACAGCTTATGTAAAATATTTGGCGAATATACCAAATCGATCGTTAGACAGTTTTTAGTGCCCTTCAACAAACACACGCCAGGAACACACACAAACAAACACACAACACACGCACGCACGCTCAGAGTTTCGAAAATTAACTGACGTTGTCAAAGAGCAAACATTTTGTTAATAGTCCATTCATAACGATTCCCCGACAACGACTGATACTGAGCACAATAGAAAGACCATTTGCCAAAAGACCAAAGACAACCAACCATCTATAAACAATTGAAGAGCTTTTTCAATTCGCTCCGCGCGAATATTTTCTGCATACGCCAATTTATTCAATTTCAATGTTGGCTCTGTCAAACGTTTCTACATATAGACACATTTGTCTACATATCGTATGTGCATATATAGTACATATGCAATTACATGCTCTCAAAAGAATATACGTTATATCGTATATAAAACCCAAAGTCCCTATCTCTTAAAGCAATTCTGCTTTTGCTGCTGCTGTCGTCATCTGCAGTATTATGGCCTTTGCCTTTAAGTTCTCCATATGTGTGTGTTTAGATGTTAGCCGGCACGAGGGTTGCCTTTAACTTATAACTCGGGAATGGGCAATTCAGGATTGCATCAAGAGTTTCTAGGCCAAAAGAGTGCGACCTTTTGAACATACACAACACTTTGCACTAAATAAGCGTTTGATGCCTTTGAAACACATGCTTTGAAGCTATCGCATTGGCAAAGTGTTCAGAAAACAAGTATATCATTTACGCTAAAGATCAACCCTCGTATTGTTTAGGACTACTAGCCAGAAGCACATTGGCAACATTGTTTGAATTGGGCCCGCTAACGTCGTCGCCCAATACGTAGGTTTATCTATAAGTTAGTAGATAAGCGCACAAGCCGTCGAGCTTTTTCTTTTAACACAATTTTCACAATTACGATATTAACTTAGTACTTAGATATACTATTACACATTTGTAAACATTTATTTGGGTACAATGAACACATTTAACAGCTACTTGTAAAGTAGATATACATAATATATAGTATAAATATGGAATTTGTTAGTTTACTTATGAGAAACATAAAATATCATTTCAATTGATTTGCATCTAAAGCTGCACAATCAGATAGATTTACAAGAGTTTTTCTTTAGTGAAAATTGTATATTAAATATGTCTGTGAGTGTATATATATATGTCTATATGTTAACATTACAAATTATATTTGAACAATATTTGTTTTTTTTTTCAACAAAATTAAGCTATAATATTACGATATTGCATGCGCGCAGATAAATTGAATAATTTTCATTTTCTTCCACTTGTGCGTGTTTGTATAGAATATAATATTAAATCAACTTTGCTTTATAACAGGAATCGGCAGAGTGCAATAGTATTTTTGTGTCAGCACGAACTGTTGGCGTTGGCAACTTCTCTGCTGCCGCTGCCTGCTTTAAACCCAAAATAAAAGTTGATATTAGATGCTACGGATGGATTTCCATCGACGTAATAAAAGACACGACGACGTCAATCCACTGGAATATTGGCTAAATTCGCTTATGTTTATGTTACGCGTTGGAATGTCGATTTTCTCTTTTAAAGTCTGAAATTAACGAAAAGTTGCATTACTACCATAAAATTGTTATTTGCATATATAGTATGTATGTACCTTGTATGCTTCTGGAATTTCTTGTGGCGATCTATGCACAATTGTGCCGTTTATGTACAGCATATTTGCTGCGCTTTCTTCTGGCAATGTTAGCTTTTGGTATGTAAAGCTAGCTTCTCGTTCCATGCGTTTAACAATGTCCTGGCAAACAGCACTGTTGCTAACACAAAGCACGTCGGGTCCAGCCATGGTAACATAATATTTCAAGCGTTTGTGACCGTTAACCTTGAAGGGAAAAGAACAAATTGATCAGTTGGAAGAACAATTTAAGCAGCTAATGTTGTTTACCCTTATGGGTGTCACGGGATATTCGGGATATGCCATGGCTACAGCTCGTGCGCCCTCTTCGTTCGTGTACGCGGATATTCCAATGAAAAATTCACGACCTGAAAAAAATGAAATACCGTAAAAGTTTTTGTAATTATGTATTAAAATGTTTTCAATTCATGACGAATGATAGGCTAAGTTGAGAGGCGTGGGTAACCCTTGAAATAGACAGATTTTGCGAGATAATAGCTTTTAATTGATAACATTAATCGTTGATCAATCGGCTTAACGACTATAACACATTTATATGATAATTTTTATAATTATTGCACATTTACACAAATGCACTGTAGAAACTAATGACAACCACGTTAATAATCAACGACCCTGGGACGAGGTGGATGTGGACAATCAGCTGGTGATTGTATCGATTGTAATTCTTCTATCACCTTCTAACTTCTAACCCTGTGCCAGTAGCACCATGCCCATGTTCCATGCAGGTACAATTATGAACTTATAAACGAGCACCTTTTTGTTTGAGCTTACTGGCTTTAGAACGCTGAAGTCAACTCAGCTTGATAAGCTTAGAATAGCAGTTGCAAGCCCACGTATTATGATGGACAAATATCTCGCGTTGAAACCATTTACAGCAATATTTAGCCGTCGAGATGGTCACAATGACAATGTGATTTGCGTAGGCAGCTGCGGCACACGGCAATGGATATTCGACAGCTAATCGCTTCTAGGGATATCAGGCTGAGCTCTGCAGCTTTCACATTGAAGAGCAAACCGTCAAACGTTTGCTCTAGAATGATGGCAGAACTGTTGATCTTATATTCGAAAAGCTCAAGGACTTGCTGCACAGCTCGATAATAGCTTAAAACGAAGTTATGGTTTTGTAAGTGACAGTTTAAAGGCTTACCCGTGAACAGCACATCGCCACCATCTAATTGCGCATGAGGATCATCAATTTCTATGACGGGTATATCCAGTTCCTTTTTCAATATAATTGCCATGCTTTCTGCCTCACGACGCCGTTTTGTATTTTCAGATTTACCAATCAGAGCAACACCATTACACACAATTGCACTATTCTCGACAAAGACACCCTCTGGAAGACCATCATCCGGTGGCAGTTCAATGACATCAAGTCCAATTTCCCTTAATAATGTGCAATACTGTTCGTGCTGCTGTTTGGCTAATTGAATATCAAATGAGCCATTTTCTAGCAGAGCATTCGATATTCTGCGAATGAATAGAGACAAAATGAAAATCTCATAGCAAAATAGTCAGTCTCGCCCAAGAACATTGCCAAAAATTCTGCATATGCCCCACCCAACTGTATATGTATACTATAGCGTATGCGTATGAAGCATTAGAACTTATGAATGGTATGCTGCCAGCAACATGACCTAATTTGAGTGATTTGGGTGCACTCAAACCTTGCGCATTTAATAGCAGTTACGTTAGCTTACCTGGCAACGATAGCGTGTGTATATTTGGGTGACATGTTTAGATGGGCTGAGCCGCTGTTAGATTCGCCGGTTTTCTACTGGTAGCCACCAGGAGCTACAGCAGTTCCAAATTGGATGTTTTTTACGAATCAAAATAATACAACTGATGCTTCCTCTTTGCCCAATAAGTTTTTGCCAGTTACAGAAGCGTAATGGGAAGCAAACGCAATAAGTTGGCAGCGCTTAATAGGTTGATAGTCTGCTTTGAATAGCATTTCTTCTTCTTCTTCTTGTTCACTTTTGTGTTGTTAAAGTTTAAAGAGAACGCTAATTTTTCAATATATTTTTGTTTTACACAATTTCATTATCGTTTACAGTAGTATTGGACACATTATCGTTTAGTTTCTTTTTATGTTATGTTGTTTAACGTTAAATTAAATTTACGCCTACATTTTGAGAATTCTATTGATTTCTATCATTTTGTACACTTATAAAAACACATATTCTTCAGCAATATTACTTGAAAATACACATAATATACATAAATTAACAGTTTAAAGTCCTATATGCTATGGGGCTTGCAATTTTACTAACACATCGCAAAAACGATCAAAGATTGACCACGTTTTTCAAGTCAGGTGGTAGCAAACCCTTCATACACTCTATTTGTGCCCTTATCTGATCTTGTGTACTACTATTAGCGCTCCATGATATGCCCGAAGTAAGCGTTTTATCACTGTAGAGATTCAATTTTTGTTTTAGTTTGAGTATCATATCAATTATTTCAACCTCTTGTTTATCGTGCGCCCAGTGTTCCAAGTTAGCCTCCGAAAGTGCTTTAAACTGTAAATCCTGCAGCGTTAGTTGTAGCTCACGATGCCGTGATTCGTACCATCCGCGAAAGTTTGGAGATCTAAAAAATCTTCGGTACAATCCCTTCCAATCGCCTTTCAGTGGCGAAGTTAACTGTGGCCCAGATAGCTCAAGCGTTGCTAGAAAGTCATCCAACTTAAAAGAGCTGGCATTTGGCGCTGATTTAAACGGGCTAATATCCTTTTGCAGCGGCATAAGAGAAGCCATGTAACGTTCTAGTGGTATCATGAAGCTCTGCGTCAACTCCAATAGATGACGCCTTATAAGCGCAGTTTGCACATGCTCCGGTCGTTTAGTTTTCATGCCGAGCATTACTTTCTTTATCAAAGATTTATCCTTTTTCAAAAACGGTTTGTATTTAGTGTGCAAGCCCGTGGTAGAGTTATCTGTGATTGTTGAGCTACCATTTAGTATATTAGGATTAAGCGAGCCTGAGCTCATTTTTGAAGATCTGCTACCGTTTCCGGCACTAGAACTAGAAAAGGATGTGGCCGAAGTTGAATTACGTGTGTTTTTCTGCAAAATTTGTTGCTGTTGCATGTTTTTCTGCAATGCCATATACAAATTTAATTAAAGTTAACTAAGCATATATTGTTTGAAGCAATTACCTGGTTATCCATCAAACGTAGCATGTGTGGCCAATCCTTTAGCAGTTTCACAAAGAAGGGATTTGTTACACCGAGTATTACAGCAGGTATGGTTTTATTGGAGCATTCTTGAGTAAATTCTTTAAATTCGCTATCGTGTATTGTAAAGTAAGGCCGTGCTTCTGCACAATATTCCAAAGGCGCAATGAGAGCCACAAGTGTTTGCACCATATGGGAACAATCTGCGGGAGAGGTTCCAACAACAACAATGGGCTCGGCAGTGATCACTAACTCCCACAAGGTATACAGACTCTCCACTGCAAAACCAAGACTCCGAAATAGCTCTATCTCAGTAGCTGATATGATTTTTGTAGGTGTGTCTGCTTGTTGTGCGGTCGGGGCCGCAGTTGCAGCTGCATTGGCTACATCCGCCGCACCAGTCTCAGCTGCGTTTGACTTTCGACTGCTCGATTTCGGAATGGAAATCTGATAGTTGCACTCCAGCAGTGGTAGGTTAAGCGGAAGACCTACTCGCAGCGTAGGCCAAAAGCTGTTTATTTGTTTGCAAGCGTTTTTCAGTACATCGGTGCCTTCATCAAAGTATTTAGGCGCCAGTTGAGCAAGTATATCGTAATACAGATTGAAAAACGGAAGACGGGTGATTATGATGAAACTCTTTTGAAAATATCCGCGCGGTAAACTCTGATCTCGTTTTTGGCGAAAGTATACAAATCCCCAATAGTGCGACTTGTCGTACCTCATTGAAGGTGCACAGTCTCCGTTATAAATATTCATAGAGGTTGGAATATTGTGGTTTATGTTAGACAACGCTCTTAATCTCATATGGAATTTGGTGTCGCCCATGCAACCAGAATTGGAATCTGGAAATGCCATGTAACAAATATTGCTTACTTCCTGCTCCGAGGGCATAAACTCTGGCGGGTAAACATATTCCAGTGCTTGACCAAGATTCAGATCGAATGTAACAACACATAGACAGTGCATCCATTGAGAGAAATGTATCCAATCATTGGATGCATTGGATTCGTCTGTTATCAGCTTGGCGTCTGCAGCATCATTGGTAGCTTTCACAGCTGCATGCGGAACATGTTTCCCGCCCGACGTTGTTGTTTTATCGTTATTCATTTTTTTATAATAAACAGAGCTGGGTTTATTTTCCAGAACAGCATGGAAAATGTTTAATTATACTTTCACTGCAATGTTATTTATTTGTTGGCTAAACAAGAGCGTTACCACTTAATTAACATGTAGCCAGAGGCTGCCATATAGCAGAAATTTGAAACTTCAATTTAAATGTAGTGCCAATATTCAGTTCTGTGGTCTGACAACAAAAGCAGATTTTTAGTTTTTTAGTGTTAAATTTTAAACCATAAGTAGCAAAAATAGAAAATACTAAAGAGTAATTAATAATCAACAACTTACAGCCGTTCGCTGGGTTTATTTTTGCAAGTAGTTTTATTAATTCAACATCATCCTAGAACGACATCCAACCAATCTGGCAACCTTAGGGCCAATATTTAAAGCAGCTTGGCAGCACTATCCAACTGCTCATCAATACTTCGGCCAGCAGATGCGAAATATTCATCTGGTGAAATTCGTAACGCTCGAACGTCTTTAATTTTGGTTGGCATTCACGCCATCTAAACTGGTCAAGAGCGGTAGTGAAATTTGTTAATAACAATATATACCACAACAACAACAGCAGAGAGATAAACAAACAACAGAAGAGCAAGCAAAACAAGTTTTGGTAATTAGCATAACTTAAATTGAAATTCAACATAGCCCCATTTGATCACTTGATTACCATTGACCATTTGCCATATACCACATTTGTCATTGACGACAGACACTTAGCGTCACAGCGTCACTGTACTGTATTGCTGTTTGCATTTTAGCCACAATAAATATTGAAAATCGTTAAACGTAGCCAACATTATGATGGCTTCCAAATGCGCATTTGTCGTCCTAACTGTGTTTGCACTTGTGCTGACGCACGCTGGCATTGGTAATGTGGAAGCACGCCGTAACCAGGGTAACAACCAGCGCAAACCATCATCATCGTCGTCCAGTAATTCGGGACATGTGACTCAGCCCAGCTATAATACCAACAATGGCAATTCGCATGCCGATGTAGCCAAGCTCAGCTATCCCAACTACAATTCACAACCCAATCGGCCGGCTTCTGGAAATACAAACACCAATTCAAACAACCAGCCCGTTGGCTGGAATGTGCCTCAGGGTCCACCTCCAGCCTACTCTGCATCGAATACAGCAGGCGGTGCTCACACTAACATGCATGAGCCGCCACCATCCTATCATGCGCCCAACTATGGTGCTGCGCCCCCAAGTTACGGTGCTGCTTCGGGCAATGCACATCCGCCTATAACAGCTACGCAGCATAATAACCAGTATTCAGGCGTGCCACCAGGTGCCAGCTATTATCCTGCGGGCAGCCACGTGCCAAGCGGTGGCTATCCAGTAGGCGGCATGCCTGCTGGCAATTATTATCATCCTGCAGCTGGTGCTGCTCCTCCACCACCAGGCGCCACCTATTATCAGGCGGGCTCTGCTCTGCCACCAGGCGCTACTTATTATTCGCAGCCACCGCAGCAGTCCAGCTCGGGTCTGGGCTTTGGTAAGTACTCTTGTAATCCAAAACTCTTTTCTATGAATTTAAAACCAATTTGTTTTATTTAACAGGCTCCGGCTTACTGGCTGGCGGCTTGGGCGGTGCCTTGCTAGGCCATGCTTTGACGCCCTCGGGCGGTAGCTCTTCCCAACCCGCTGCTGCTGCGCCTGCCGCAGCTGCTGGTAATGATCGTATTATAATCATCAACAATGGCGTGCCAGTGAATGCAAGCGATGCTGCAGCAATTGTGAATCCGGCTACAGGGGCTGTTGCTGCACCACCTGCAGTTGCTATGCCAGCTAATGTAACCCAAGCGGATGGGTCAGCCCAATTGGCTCCCATGATGCCTATTACCAATGCCACTGATGCCGCTGCTGGAGCGGCACCACCACCACCACCTGCTGGTGGCATTATTTGCGTGCCAACTAAGATGAACGAAACGGATCCAGCTGATAACACTAAAATGATTGAGGTGGAAAAGATTGCCTGCTATCCAGCACCACCACCACCAGCAGAACCAGTAGCAGGCGCAGAAGCACCAGCTCCTTTGGCGCCCATGACAGCAGCTCAGCCAGGCTCACAGCAAGTGCAGCAGCCGGCTATGCTACCGCCAGACCAGGCAGCTGTGCGCTCCGCTGCTAACGGTGCCAAAGGCATGCCACGTTTCGGCATTGATGGCTTTGTTTTGCTTGTGGCCACACTACTGAGTGGCGGACTTCTAATGCGCATTACCAATTAAGCGCAGTAATGAACGTTCCAGTTTTTTCTGCACATTTTATTAAGCTCAGCAGCTAACCCCCATACACACGAAACACTTAAATACAACACTCAAACACTCCAACCCGAGCCCAGCTATATTCGAAAGTATTCATCATTGTTATTTAGTATTTCCCCTTATATAGTATGAATGTAATTTGTAATTTACCCCTGATATTTCCGATGGCCTTCACTTGTGATTTTTGATGCAAATGCAGCAGCCAGCCAACAACGAAACTGTGAATCTCGTACAATGTTATGATATATGATAACCGATTTGAAAAGACATTTGAAATTTGAATAGACTAAACGCCAAGGACCATTAAGGAAACACTATATATTTAGCTTAAAAGAAATCTCAGTGTATACACATGCCTATATATCTAATTGTGATTGTTAATTAATTGTTGTTTAAAAAAAATAATGGTATTTTACATATATATGTAATTTTAAAATTTTGCACTCTCTCCGTTGCTATTTGTTTATTTATATTTTTTGTACTAATTGATTAAAAATGCTTTAGATCACACAGCACTCGAACAAATTCCAACTAGTTTTATTTCGAGTGTCATTACAAAAGATGCCGCCAGCTGATTAGCGACAATTGTTCTTCAAAATGATGATGATAATGAATCACTAGCCCCCACCAATGGCACATGACTAGTGAGCATCAAGCCTCCCTCCCACGCACACTAACATTCATCATGAATATTGATCGCTGTGGGCGTTACCAAACCTGTTTAAATAATGGAAAAAAAAAAAAAAATTTCAATAAAATGGAAAGCTAGGGAAATCCAACATGCCCTTATACAAAACAAGCGTTTTTATGGCAGGTTTTTTTAACTAGCTAATTTACTTGGCAATTAAATTTTTACTTTGGCGTATATAGTACATAAACTACCCATTTTTGCCATCAAGCTCAGTGGTAAACGACTCAGAACTACAGTAACATGCAAGAAGGCGTGTCAGGCAACATTTTTCCAATACAATCATTATGAATATTTAAGCCGGAATGTTGATGTGACCTAGAAAAGTTTGTTCCTAATTTGATTGCGGTTTCCCAAACCAGCATAGGGTTTATAGCTTATAATGCCTGTATATCGGCACATCGGCTTATATCGCAAATGTAGCTTGGAAGACGCTTCTGTGTACAACGATGGTATCTGTTGCAAACACAAGACTGATTGTCTGTATAAAAACGAAGGTGTGCCTTTTATTGGATGCAGCCGCTCTAGGGATACATTCTCAATTCTCGTTTGTTAAAAGGAACAAAGTGCTAAGACCTCGGTACCTACCTACCTTATCTCTGGGCTGTAGAATCGAGGAAATTTCCCCATGCGGTTGCTAACGCATTTGTTTGTTACAGCCATCGGATGAATGATTTAAAAGGATATTATATTACCCACGATTTGCCAGTTATTCTCTGTTAGTTTGTGTTGTTTGCGACATGGAAGCCAAGCTTAAGTTTGGTGTCATATGTCTTCAAGGTGCTCAACTTTTTATGTTCGCGTCCATCGGACTACCGCCAAGTCTTCCCTTTGAGTAAATAGTGATTCAACTCTACTTCGTAATCCTATATATAGCAAATGTGGCTAGTGCGCCCTCTTGTTAGTCTTTATGCTACGTAGGCTTTGTTTTCAACAGCTCCATCTTTGGATCTACTTCGTCCATTCACAACATAACCAAGCCAGAAAAGGCGCTGGATGCTAACATTGCAGAGCTCATGGAGTTGCCCGTTCCATCTTCTTCTTGACTGGCCACAACAACCCGTTACCGGGTTACGGCCTAATGTAAAGCTCTCCTCCAGGCGTCTCTGCTTTGCGCGAGCCTTTTCCAATTGATACCAAGTGATACCAAAGGTAGCTAGTGTACTCTCTACCTGGTCCTTCCAACGGAAACATGGTCTGCCCTTTCGTCGCTTCCCTTCGACAAAAGCATTGAACCCCTTTCTTGCTGGAGCTTCTTCATGCATACGCACAACATAACCTACCCAGCAAGGCCGCTGGATCTTAATTCGTGATTATCCCTATTATGTCAATGTCGTCGTAGAGCTCATAGAGTTCGTCGTTCCATCGTATGCGGTAGTCGTTGCCAACGCTCATAGGACCAAAAATCTTACGGAGTACTTTCCACTCAAACACTCCAAGGGCATTTTCATCAGACCGCGTCATCACCCATGCTTCAGCGCCATACAGCAAAACAACCAAACCCACCTTGGCAGATTCTCTTTCAATAACCGCAAAGGCTCCACAAACAGCTCGCTTTGTACGGCCAATGATATCGACATCATCTGCGTATGCAAGCAGCTGAACACTCTTATAGAACATAGTCCCGCCGTTCCATTGAATGCAGTAATTAATGGTCGCCAAATATTTTTAGGGGTATTTTGCTATATCATGTTCGCAATATCTTTTCGGCAAACAGTTCACTTTTATAAAAATGGTCTCCCGCAATACACCGTCGATCCCACATACTAAAAATGTCGCAGAAAAAGGTAGGAAGTAAATATATTTCTAAAAACACAACGCCTTCCTGCATCATCGACCAATAATTCCCACATCTTTTCTGCTTGGTCACAGGGATCGAAACCCCAAACGCCAATGTACGAAACGGTGATTTCAGCCCTCTAGCACACTCAGCTATGCCAGCCGGCTTATTGGTGATTTCTTCTATTAGATAACAACTCCATCAATCAATTGTTTTTGCTTAATCAAGTTTATTAAATTAAACTCGAAAAATAAATTTACAAAATGTTTTTCTTTTTCTTTCCCCAAACAATTTGGGTCCGCTTCATGCTGTTGTATTAGGTTTACTCGGCATCGTCATCTTCATCATCGTTGGAGCTGATTCTGAAGTAGCGGAGCTCATACGAGTCTTTCTCGTTGGCGACAACGCGGATCCAATCCCTAAGACTGTTCTTCTTCAAATACTTCTTCGTCAAGTATTTCAGATAGGCCTTTGAGAAGTGCACATCAGAGTTCACATGGAGCTTCATCTTGGATCGCTCAAAGGTGACATTGTTGCCCAGATTTTGTACCTTGTTGTTGACCTTAAGGCGAGCCTTAACGTATTTCTCCTGAAGTAACGCAAAACAAAAAGAGAAATTAAGTTTGTCATGTGCAAAAAAAAAATAGCAATATAGCATTGCATTTGCAAGATGCATAGATATAGTGCTGTCTCTTTAATCGTTAAGGCCAAGAATCATTGAAGAAACTCGAGGCCCAAATACAAAAGAGTGACCAATTTTTTTATATACCACTGAGTACACTGCCATCAGAGCGACGCATAAAGCTTCACTCTCTGACGGCAAATCGGCGTGGCCAGAGCTCTCATTACAAAATTCTCTAATTAAAGCAATTTACTGTTAAGTTACCTGGTACAAATGTTGCGTCCAAAAGTTAAAACTCAAAAGGTGCCGCCCTGCTTAGTATTTTTTTTTGAGTGGTTTGCCCACAAAAATTTGGAGGTTCTTTTGTTGAAAGTCTTCTACCTAGCTTTGCAACGTGGGAAAACCTGCAGCGTTTAAGAACTTGTTGAAAACGCTTTTTGCAGGGCGCACTATGAATTTTGGCCTGATGCGACACGGTTGTGACGCACTCAACCCAGGGCCCACCACGTGGCGGTACACATAGCACGGCTTGACGCTGTTCACAGACGGTTGCACCAACTGGCCAGACCTGGTACTGGCGATCAGTGGCTACCCCGTTGTGCAGTGTCCAGAGCCCCTTTTGTAACAAGCTGTTTGGAAATTGCAGCATGAACGCGTGTGGTCAAAAAACCACAGAAGGTAACGCATAAAATAAACAAACGCGGTGTGCAAAGCTTTTCATTAGGGATTTGCGCCAAATGCAAATAATAAGGCCACCGATGATTCATAATAACATTGTCTGATGCATCCATCAGCGTTGTACTTACAAAATCGGCCACATCCATAATGTTGTCCTCGGCAATGTTGGTGCAGTCGATGGTAAAACGCAAAGAAACCTTCTTCTTCTTTTGGCCCTTGCCGCGCAGCAAGTTCTTCTTGGTTACCTTGGTAGGCGCAGTTGTGGCTGCCTTGGCCTTAGGTTTGGGTGCAGCTGGCTTGGCAGCAGGCTTAGCAGCGGCAGCAGCAGGGGTAGCATTCGCAGCTGGAGCAGCAACAGCCTTGGCAGCAGCAGGTGCAGCCTTCTTGGCAGCTGGAGCAGCTGCTGGAGTTGCAGCTGGCTTCTTGGCCGCAGCTGGAGCGGCAGCCTTGACTGGCGCAGCAGCGGTGGTCTTAGCATCCTTCTTGGTTGCTGCAGCAGCGGCTGGCTTCTTGGCATCCTTAGCAGCAGGCTTGGCAGCAGCAGGCTTTGCAGCTGCAGCTGGCTTGGCAGCAGCAGCAGGCTTAGCGGCAGCCTTAACTTCCTTAACAGCTTCTGGTGCCTTCTTTACATTCTTGGCGGCAGCGGCTGCTGCAGGTTTGGCTGCCTCAGCTTTGGGTTTCTCAACCTTGCCTTTGGCAGCAGCTGGTGCTGCCTTCTTTTCTGCTGGCTTTGCAGCAGTCTTGGTATCACCCTTGTTGGTCTTGGCCTGATTGGACAAAAAAATGTTGTTTAAGAAAAATTATGACACTGCACACAACAAAATTCTTTAACTCAAATTAATTACTCAATTTAGGTATATTATGCACAAATGTTATACGCTCCTTTTCAAAAACTCTTTAAAGTTGCATATTTTCTATGTATTTCACATAACTAATTTGAGATTGCTTATTAATTGAAAGATTTTATACGCGCACTTACAGTTGGAGCCATCTTAATAGTTGAAAACCACGGAGGAAAAGAACCAAGCAAGAGCTGTCAAAATATAACTACACAAATGGACGCCGTTAATTTAGATTTTGCGCCGTCAAAATAAACAGTGCCTGCAGACTCTGTCACTTGACGCCGTAATCGATGTGTGAGCCGTGGCTCTATCGGCATGATGCGATGTGTGGCGGCCGTTGAGATCAACTTCCCGGTTCTGAAGGTCGAAGAATAAGGCAAGCATACTCCTGGGCGGACTCAACTGACTGAGGCATGAGTGCGGGCTAAGGCTCGACCTCTTGCCAAAGTCAGTTGACTTTAAACGGCAAACGAAAATGGCAGCAGCACAAAAAAGGGGAAAAGTTAAGTGAAAGAAAAAACACAACGACTAGTAACTAGAATTTGAAGAGCTGGAAAATCAGAGTCCATATCAGGTGTCCAGTGCCAGGATAGGAAGGTGAGTGAGAAGGAAAACCAGGAGCTAATGAAAAGCTAAATTGCCCAAAATTGCAGGCCCCATTCAGGTCGGGAATGGCCCAATTACTGAATCCAGGGCAGGTAGGAGCAGGAGTAGTGGCCCCTGGAGGAGAAATTTGCTATGTAAATTCTGGCCTTCAGGTGGCCATATATTTTATCCGACGCCTGAAAAAAAGGAAAAGAAAAAGAAAAGCAAAAAAATCGAAAAGCAAAAACCCCAGCCACATTACGTAAAATTTCAAAGTTACCTTTGTATTAAGTGTTTAGTATAAGTGTCCCGACCCCGTCGCACAGGTTTTAAGAATACATATGTAAAATTACATGTTAAGTAAAAACTCAAATCGTTATGTTAAGTCAAAGTAAAATAAATGTGTGAATTTAAGTAAAAAAAAATATATGAATTGCTAAATTAAAATTGGTAGGGTGAGAGTGAGCATACACGCATAGGGACCATAAGGGGATCGGCTAACAGCTACAAGCTTCCGATCACGGAAGGGTGGGCCATGTACGTAACACACAATGCGACACAGATGGTGATGACGGAGATGAAATTTTGTTTTGTTTTAAACCTATTACCCGTGTGCACGTGTTGAAACTCGCCCTGAGCCGGCTGACGCAAGCCATGGTAATTGCGGGCGCAGGGGTCATGCCAATGGCTATGAAGAAAAAGGCAATTTGGTAACACAAAATGGCACCCAATTTTAATTACACATACAAATAAAACTAAAATTCAAATCAGAATGAAAAATTCACTTGCGTTTTACTTAAACTTCACATACAGTATCCATTATCTGGTCAATTATATTGTAGCGTTCATGTACGTACTGGTGGGCATTCCTTAGCCAATGCCCACGCACCTGTTTCCAGTGTTTCAGATTTGCGGCCAACAGCTGCGACTTGCTGGCGCCTTGCAGTTGGCGTGCCTGATCTTGTTCCGCCTCGCTGACCTTTAGACGAGGTGGTATGGTGGACAAGCCAGTGTCAAGTGGCTTTGGCATCTGCTTTAATGTCTTCAATTGACCACTGCGCAGCTTTTCCAGCATCTCCGCACCGTTGTCTTCACGTTTTACAGAATTTGCATTGTCGCCGGTATTAAAAATTGCCACATTGGGATTACGCGGCTGATTGGCCAACCAAGCGCGACTCATGTGATAGAGAGGTGTGGTTTCATCGTACTTCGACAGATCCAAGCTGCGATCAAGAAGACGCACAACATATAACTCGTTCTTAGCCTTTGGTGGACCGTTGTTGTTGGTTCCCTTCTTGTTCAATAAAAGGGGTGCGTTTGGGCGTCCCGTATGGGAGCCGGCTGTACATGCAGCTACAACTGTTTTTAGCTCTGGCTGTAGTTTGAAGTGGAATTGGCGTTTTTGTTGCTGCTGTTGCAATAGCAGCTTCTTGGACGGACGCCCAGGAATGGGCAAATCTGATTCGTAATCTTCGTCATCGTTATGGGACATCTTATTGTCTGGCGTTGATGGGTGAGTGCGTGACACGCGCACCACTTTTTTTGGAGGCGTTTTCATAATATGCTTTAATTAAGTATTTGCAATCCTTATATTTACAAAAGTGGTGCGTTTAAGTTATCACAGTGTTGCAAAATGTTATGTGCTGACAAATGAATGTTTTTAAAATTTGCCAGACAATTTCAAGCATAAGAATTTTATTTGCAATTTAACAAAGTATGATTGTTAATTTTGTACACTGCCAAAATACGTTTTATTTAATGCTTAGCACTAATTTTCCAACACTGGAAAGCACAGCGCCGCCAAATAAAATTGTGGCTTTGGGGGGCACATACGAAGGCAGCCGTAGCATAAAGTTTCATTTAGTTCGCATTTAGTTCAACTTGAGACAACATTAAAAAAGGAATAAAAAAAACTCAAGCAAGAAAGCCACGGAGGAAAAGAACCAAGAAAGAGCTGTCAAAATATAACTACATATATGGACGCCGGTAATTTAGTTTTTGCGCCGTCAAAATAAACATTGCCTGCGTACTGTGTCACTTGATGCCGTTACTTTATATGAAAATGTAAATTGTGTTATGTGCGGCTTAGTTTGGCCGAAAGATGTAGACCCATTTAATAGCGTAATCGAGGTGTGAGCCATAGCCCTATCGTGTGCCCGGGTCGAAACTCGCCCTGTGCCGGCCGACGCAAGCCGTGTCAATTGCGGGTGCAGGGGTCATGCCAATGGCGATGGTGAAAAAAGTAACAAAAAATGGCGCCCAATTTTTTTTACACATGCAAATAAAACTAAAATTCAAATCAGAATGAAAAATTCACGTGCGTTTTACTTAAACTTTACAGTATCCATTATCTGGTCAATTATATTGTAGCGTTCATGTACGTACTGGTGCGCATTCCTTAGCCAATGCCCACGCACCTGTTTCCAGTGTTTCAGATTTGCGGCCAACAGCTGCGACTTGCTGGCGCCTTGCAGTTGGCGTGCCTGATCCTGTTCCGCCTCGCTGACCTTTAGACGAGGTGGTATGGTGGACAAGCCAGTGTCAAGTGGCTTTGGCATCTGCTTTAATGTCTTCAATTGACCACTGCGCAGCTTTTCCAGCATCTCCGCTCCGTTGTCTTCACGTTTTACAGAATTTGCATTGTCGCCGGTATTAAAAATAGCCACATTGGGATTACGCGGCTGATTGGCCAACCAAGCGCGACTCATGTGATAGAGAGGTGTGGTTTCATCGTACTTCGACAGATCCAAGCTGCGATCAAGAAGACGCACAACATATAACTCGTTTTTAGCCTTTGGTGGGCCGTTGTTGTTGGTTCCCTTCATGTTCAATAAAAGGGGTGCGTTTGGACGTCCTGTATGGGATCCGGCTGTAGATGCAGCTAGAACTGTTTTTAGCTCTGGCTGTAGTTTGACGTGGAATTGGCGTTTTTGTTGCTGCTGTTGCAATAGCAGCTTCTTGGACGGACGCCCAGGAATGGGCAAATCTGATTCGTAATCTTCGTCATCGTTATGGGACATCTTATTGTCTGGCGTTGATGGATGAGTGCGCGACACGCGCATCACTTTTTTTGGAGGCGTTTTCATAATATGCTTTAATTAAGTATTTGCAAGCCTTATATTTACAAAAGTGGTGCTTTTAAGTTATCTCAGTGTTACAAAATGTTATGTGCTGACAAATGAATGTTTTCAAAATTTGCCAGACAATTTTAAGCATAAAAATTTTATTTGCAATTTAATAAAGTATGATTGTTAATTTTGTACACTGCCAAAATACGTTTTATTTAATGCTTAGCACTAATTTTCCAACACTGGACAGCACAGCGCCGCCAAATAAAATTGTGGCTTTGGGGGCCACATACGAAAGCAGCCGTAAAAAAAAGTTTCATTTAGTTCGCATTTAGTTCAACTTGAGACAACATTAAAAAAGGAATAAAAAAACTCAAGCAAGAAAGCCACGTACGAAAAGAACCAAGAAAGAGCTGTCAAAATATAACTACATATATGGACGCCGGTAATTTAGTTTTTGCGCCGTCAAAATAAACATTGCCTGCGTACTGTGTCACTTGATGCCGTTACTTTATATGAAAATGTAAATTGTGTTATGTGCGGCTTAGTTTGGCCGAAAGATGTAGACCCATTTAATAGCGTAATCGAGGTGTGAGCCATAGCCCTATCGTGTGCCCGGGTCGAAGCTCGCCCTGTGCCGGCCGACGCAAGCCGTGTCAATTGCGGACGCAGGGGTCATGCCAATGGCGATGGTGAAAAAAGTAACAAAAAATGGCGCCCAATTTTTTTTACACATACAAATAAAACTAAAATTCAAATGCTTAGCACTAATTTTCCGGCACTGGAAAGCACAGCGCCGCCAAATAAAATTGTGGCTTTGGGGGCCACTTAGAAAGCAGCCGTAAAAAAAAGTTTCATTTAGTTCGCATTTAGTTCAACTTGAGACAACATTAAAAAAGGAATAAAAAAACTCAAGCAAGAAAGCCACGTACGAAAAGAACCAAGAAAGAGCTGTCAAAATATAACTACATATATGGACGCCGCTAATTTAGTTTTTGCGCCGTCAAAATAAACATTGCCTGCGTACTGTGTCACTTGATGCCGTTACTTTATATGAAAATGTAAATTGTGTTATGTGCGGCTTAGTTTGGCCGAAAGATGTAGACCCATTTAATAGCGTAATCGAGGTGTGAGCCATAGCCCTATCGTGTGCCCGGGTCGAAACTCGCCCTGTGCCGGCCGACGCAAGCCGTGTCAATTGCGGGCGCAGGGGTCATGCCAATGGCGATGGTGAAAAAAGTAACAAAAAATGGGTCCAAATTTTTTTTACACATACAAATAAAACTAAAATTCAAATCAGAATGAAAAATTCACGTGCGTTTTACTTAAACTTTACAGTATCCATTATCTGGTCAATTATATTGTAGCGTTCATGTACGTACTGGTGCGCATTCCTTAGCCAATGCCCACGCACCTGTTTCCAGTGTTTCAGATTTGCGGCCAACAGCTGCGACTTGCTGGCGCCTTGCAGTTGGCGTGCCTGATCCTGTTCCGCCTCGCTGACCTTTAGACGAGGTGGTATGGTGGACAAGCCAGTGTCAAGTGGCTTTGGCATCTGCTTTAATGTCTTCAATTGACCACTGCGCAGCTTTTCCAGCATCTCCGCTCCGTTGTCTTCACGTTTTACAGAATTTGCATTGTCGCCGGTATTAAAAATAGCCACATTGGGATTACGCGGCTGATTGGCCAACCAAGCGCGACTCATGTGATAGAGAGGTGTGGTTTTATCGTACTTCGACAGATCCAAGCTGCGATCAAGAAGACGCACAACATATAACTCGTTTTTAGCCTTTGGTGGACCGTTGTTGTTGGTTCCCTTCATGTTCAATAAAAGGGGTGCGTTTGGACGTCCCGTATGGGATCCGGCTGTAGATGCAGCTAGAACTGTTTTTAGCTCTGGCTGTAGTTTGACGTGGAATTGGCGTTTTTGTTGCTGCTGTTGCAATAGCAGCTTCTTGGACGGACGCCCAGGAATGGGCAAATCTGATTCGTAATCTTCGTCATCGTTATGGGACATCTTATTGTCTGGCGTTGATGGATGAGTGCGCGACACGCGCATCACTTTTTTTGGAGGCGTTTTCATAATATGCTTTAATTAAGTATTTGCAAGCCTTATATTTACAAAAGTGGTGCTTTTAAGTTATCTCAGTGTTGCGAAATGTTATGTGCTGACAAATGAATGTTTTAAAAATTTGCCAGACAATTTTAAGCATAAGAATTTTATTTGCAATTTAACAAAGTATGATTGTTAATTTTGTACACTGCCAAAATACGTTTTATTTAATGCTTAGCACTAATTTTCCGGCACTGGAAAGCACAGCGCCGCCAAATAAAATTGTGGCTTTGGGGGCCACTTAGAAAGCAGCCGAAAAAAAAAGTTTCATTTAGTTCGCATTTAGTTCAACTTGAGACAACATTAAAAAAGGAATAAAAAAAACTCAAGCAAGAAAGCCACGTACGAAAAGAACCAAGAAAGAGCTGTCAAAATATAACTACATATATGGACGCCGGTAATTTAGTTTTTGCGCCGTCAAAATAAACATTGCCTGCGTACTGTGTCACTTGATGCCGTTACTTTATATGAAAATGTAAATTGTGTTATGTGCGGCTTAGTTTGGCCGAAAGATGTAGACCCATTTAATAGCGTAATCGAGGTGTGAGCCATAGCCCTATCGTGTGCCCGGGTCGAAGCTCGCCCTGTGCCGGCCGACGCAAGCCGTGTCAATTGCGGACGCAGGGGTCATGCCAATGGCGATGGTGAAAAAAGTAACAAAAAATGGCGCCCAATTTTTTTTACACATACAAATAAAACTAAAATTCAAATCAGAATGAAAAATTCACGTGCGTTTTAATTAAACTTCACATACAGTATCCATTATCTGGTCAATTATATTGTAGCGTTCATGTACGTACTGGTGCGCATTCCTTAGCCAATGCCCACGCACCTGTTTCCAGTGTTTCAGATTTGCGGCCAACAGCTGCGACTTGCTGGCGCCTTGCAGTTGGCGTGCCTGATCCTGTTCCGCCTCGCTGACCTTTAGACGAGGTGGTATGGTGGACAAGCCAGTGTCAAGTGGCTTTGGCATCTGCTTTAATGTCTTCAATTGACCACTGCGCAGCTTTTCCAGCATCTCCGCTCCGTTGTCTTCACGTTTTACAGAATTTGCATTGTCGCCGGTATTAAAAATAGCCACATTGGGATTACGCGGCTGATTGGCCAACCAAGCGCGACTCATGTGATAGAGAGGTGTGGTTTTATCGTACTTCGACAGATCCAAGCTGCGATCAAGAAGACGCACAACATATAACTCGTTTTTAGCCTTTGGTGGACCGTTGTTGTTGGTTCCCTTCATGTTCAATAAAAGGGGTGCGTTTGGACGTCCCGTATGGGATCCGGCTGTAGATGCAGCTAGAACTGTTTTTAGCTCTGGCTGTAGTTTGACGTGGAATTGGCGTTTTTGTTGCTGCTGTTGCAATAGCAGCTTCTTGGACGGACGCCCAGGAATGGGCAAATCTGATTCGTAATCTTCGTCATCGTTATGGGACATCTTATTGTCTGGCGTTGATGGATGAGTGCGCGACACGCGCATCACTTTTTTTGGAGGCGTTTTCATAATATGCTTTAATTAAGTATTTGCAATCCTTATATTTACAAAAGTGGTGCGTTTAAGTTATCTAAGTGTTACAAAATGTTATGTGCTGACAAATGAATGTTTTCAAAATTTGCCAGACAATTTTAAGCATAAAAATTTTATTTGCAATTTAATAAAGTATGATTGTTAATTTTGTACACTGCCAAAATACGTTTTATTTAATGCTTAGCACTATTTTTCCAACACTGGACAGCACAGCGCCGCCAAATAAAATTGTGGCTTTGGGGAAAACTTAGAAAGCAGCCGTAAAAAAAAGTTTCATTTAGTTCGCATTTAGTTCAACTTGAGACAACATTAAAAAAGGAATAAAAAAAACTCAAGCAAGAAAGCCACGTACGAAAAGAACCAAGAAAGAGCTGTCAAAATATAACTACATATATGGACGCCGCTAATTTAGTTTTTGCGCCGTCAAAATAAACATTGCCTGCGTACTGTGTCACTTGATGCCGTTACTTTATATGAAAATGTAAATTGTGTTATGTGCGGCTTAGTTTGGCCGAAAGATGTAGACCCATTTAATAGCGTAATCGAGGTGTGAGCCATAGCCCTATCGTGTGCCCGGGTCGAAACTCGCCCTGTGCCGGCCGACGCAAGCCGTGTCAATTGCGGACGCAGGGGTCATGCCAATGGCGATGGTGAAAAAAGTAACAAAAAATGGCGCCCAATTTTTTTTACACATACAAATAAAACTAAAATTCAAATCAGAATGAAAAATTCACATGCGTTTTACTTAAACTTCACATACAGTATCCATTATCTGGTCAATTATATTGTAGCGTTCATGTACGTACTGGTGCGCATTCCTTAGCCAATGCCCACGCACCTGTTTCCAGTGTTTCAGATTTGCGGCCAACAGCTGCGACTTGCTGGCGCCTTGCAGTTGGCGTGCCTGATCCTGTTCCGCCTCGCTGACCTTTAGACGAGGTGGTATGGTGGACAAGCCAGTGTCAAGTGGCTTTGGCATCTGCTTTAATGTCTTCAATTGACCACTGCGCAGCTTTTCCAGCATCTCCGCTCCGTTGTCTTCACGTTTTACAGAATTTGCATTGTCGCCGGTATTAAAAATAGCCACATTGGGATTTCGCGGCTGATTGGCCAACCAAGCGCGACTCATGTGATAGAGAGGTGTGGTTTCATCGTACTTCGACAGATCCAAGCTGCGATCAAGAAGACGCACAACATATAACTCGTTTTTAGCCTTTGGTGGACCGTTGTTGTTGGTTCCCTTCATGTTCAATAAAAGGGGTGCGTTTGGACGTCCCGTATGGGATCCGGCTGTAGATGCAGCTAGAACTGTTTTTAGCTCTGGCTGTAGTTTGACGTGGAATTGGCGTTTTTGTTGCTGCTGTTGCAATAGCAGCTTCTTGGACGGACGCCCAGGAATGGGCAAATCTGATTCGTAATCTTCGTCATCGTTATGGGACATCTTATTGTCTGGCGTTGATGGATGAGTGCGCGACACGCGCATCACTTTTTTTGGAGGCGTTTTCATAATATGCTTTAATTAAGTATTTGCAAGCCTTATATTTACAAAAGTGGTGCTTTTAAGTTATCTCAGTGTTACAAAATGTTATGTGCTGACAAATGAATGTTTTCAAAATTTGCCAGACAATTTTAAGCATAAAAATTTTATTTGCAATTTAATAAAGTATGATTGTTAATTTTGTACACTGCCAAAATACGTTTTATTTAATGCTTAGCACTATTTTTCCAACACTGGACAGCACAGCGCCGCCAAATAAAATTGTGGCTTTGGGGAAAACTTAGAAAGCAGCCGTAAAAAAAAGTTTCATTTAGTTCGCATTTAGTTCAACTTGAGACAACATTAAAAAAGGAATAAAAAAAACTCAAGCAAGAAAGCCACGTACGAAAAGAACCAAGAAAGAGCTGTCAAAATATAACTACATATATGGACGCCGCTAATTTAGTTTTTGCGCCGTCAAAATAAACATTGCCTGCGTACTGTGTCACTTGATGCCGTTACTTTATATGAAAATGTAAATTGTGTTATGTGCGGCTTAGTTTGGCCGAAAGATGTAGACCCATTTAATAGCGTAATCGAGGTGTGAGCCATAGCCCTATCGTGTGCCCGGGTCGAAACTCGCCCTGTGCCGGCCGACGCAAGCCGTGTCAATTGCGGGCGCAGGGGTCATGCCAATGGCGATGGTGAAAAAAGTAACAAAAAATGGCGCCCAATTTTTTTTACACATACAAATAAAACTAAAATTCAAATCAGAATGAAAAATTCACATGCGTTTTACTTAAACTTCACATACAGTATCCATTATCTGGTCAATTATATTGTAGCGTTCATGTACGTACTGGTGCGCATTCCTTAGCCAATGCCCACGCACCTGTTTCCAGTGTTTCAGATTTGCGGCCAACAGCTGCGACTTGCTGGCGCCTTGCAGTTGGCGTGCCTGATCCTGTTCCGCCTCGCTGACCTTTAGACGAGGTGGTATGGTGGACAAGCCAGTGTCAAGTGGCTTTGGCATCTGCTTTAATGTCTTCAATTGACCACTGCGCAGCTTTTCCAGCATCTCCGCTCCGTTGTCTTCACGTTTTACAGAATTTGCATTGTCGCCGGTATTAAAAATAGCCACATTGGGATTACGCGGCTGATTGGCCAACCAAGCGCGACTCATGTGATAGAGAGGTGTGGTTTCATCGTACTTCGACAGATCCAAGCTGCGATCAAGAAGACGCACAACATATAACTTGTTTTTAGCCTTTGGTAGACCGTTGTTGTTGGTTCCCTTCTTGTTCAATAAAAGGGGTGCGTTTGGGCGTCCCTTATGGGATCCGGCTGTAGATGCAGCTACAACTGTTTTTAGCTCTGGCTGTAGTTTGACGTGGAATTGGCGTTTTTGTTGCTGCTGTTGCAATAGCAGCTTCTTGGACGGACGCCCAGGAATGGGCAAATCTGATTCGTAATCTTCGTCATCGTTATGGGACATCTTATTGTCTGGCGTTGATGGGTGAGTGCGCGACACGCGCACCACTTTTTTTGGAGGCGTTTTCATAATATGCTTTAATTAAGTATTTGCAATCCTTATATTTACAAAAGTGGTGCGTTTAAGTTATCTAAGTGTTACAAAATGTTATGTGCTGACAAATGAATGTTTTCAAAATTTGCCAGACAATTTTAAGCATAAGGATTTTTTTTTCAATTTAACAAAGTATGATTGTTATGTGCGGCTTACTTTGGCCGAAAGATGTAGACCCATTTAATAGCGTAATCGAGGTGTGAGCCATAGCCCTATCGTGTGCCCGGGTCGAAACTCGCCCTGTGCCGGCCGACGCAAGCCGTGTCAATTGCGGGCGCAGGGGTCATGCTAATGGCGATGGTGAAAAAAGTAACAAAAAATGGCGCCAAATTTTTTTTACATATACAAATAAAACTAAAATTCAAATCAGAATGAAAAATTTTCGTGCGTTTTACTTAAACTTTACATACAGTATCCATTATCTGGTCATTTATATTGTAGCGTTCATGTACGTACTGGTGCGCATTCCTTAGCCAATGCCCACGCACCTGCTTCCAGTGTTTCAGATTTGTGGCCAACAGCTGCGACTTGCTGGCGCCTTGCAGTTGCCGTGCCTGATCCTGTTCCACCTCGCTGACCTTTAGACGAGGTGGTATGGTGGACAAGCCAGTGTCAAGTGGCTTTGGCATCTGCTTTAATGTCTTCAATTGACCACTGCGCAGCTTTTCCAGCATCTCCGCTCCGTTGTCTACACGTTTTACAGAATTTGCATTGTCGCCGGTATTAAAAATAGCCACATTGGGATTACGCGGCTGATTGGCCAACCAAGCGCGACAAATGTGATAGAGAGGTGTGGTTTCATCGTACTTCGACAGATCCAAGCTGCGATCAAGAAGACGCATAACATATAACTCGTTTTTAGCCTTTGGTGGACCGTTGTTGTTGGTTCCCTTCTTGTTTAATAAAAGCGGTGCGTTTGGGCGTCCCGTATGGGATCCGGCTGTAGATGCAGCTAGAACTGTTTTTAGCTCTGGCTGTAGTTTGACGTGGAATTGGCGTTTTTGTTGCTGCTGTTGCAATAGCAGCTTCTTGGACGGACGCCCAGGAATGGGCAAATCTGATTCGTAATCTTCGTCATCGTTATGGGACATCTTATTGTCTGGCGTTGATGGATGAGTGCGCGACACGCGCATCACTTTTTTTGGAGGCGTTTTCATAATATGCTTTAATTAAGTATTTGCAAGCCTTATATTTACAAAAGTGGTGCTTTTAAGTTATCTCAGTGTTACAAAATGTTATGTGCTGACAAATGAATGTTTTCAAAATTTGCCAGACAATTTTAAGCATAAAAATTTTATTTGCAATTTAATAAAGTATGATTGTTAATTTTGTACACTGCCAAAATACGTTTTATTTAATGCTTAGCACTATTTTTCCAACACTGGACAGCACAGCGCCGCCAAATAAAATTGTGGCTTTGGGGAAAACTTAGAAAGCAGCCGTAAAAAAAAGTTTCATTTAGTTCGCATTTAGTTCAACTTGAGACAACATTAAAAAAGGAATAAAAAAAACTCAAGCAAGAAAGCCACGTACGAAAAGAACCAAGAAAGAGCTGTCAAAATATAACTACATATATGGACGCCGCTAATTTAGTTTTTGCGCCGTCAAAATAAACATTGCCTGCGTACTGTGTCACTTGATGCCGTTACTTTATATGAAAATGTAAATTGTGTTATGTGCGGCTTAGTTTGGCCGAAAGATGTAGACCCATTTAATAGCGTAATCGAGGTGTGAGCCATAGCCCTATCGTGTGCCCGGGTCGAAACTCGCCCTGTGCCGGCCGACGCAAGCCGTGTCAATTGCGGGCGCAGGGGTCATGCCAATGGCGATGGTGAAAAAAGTAACAAAAAATGGCGCCCAATTTTTTTTACACATACAAATAAAACTAAAATTCAAATCAGAATGAAAAATTCACATGCGTTTTACTTAAACTTCACATACAGTATCCATTATCTGGTCAATTATATTGTAGCGTTCATGTACGTACTGGTGCGCATTCCTTAGCCAATGCCCACGCACCTGTTTCCAGTGTTTCAGATTTGCGGCCAACAGCTGCGACTTGCTGGCGCCTTGCAGTTGGCGTGCCTGATCCTGTTCCGCCTCGCTGACCTTTAGACGAGGTGGTATGGTGGACAAGCCAGTGTCAAGTGGCTTTGGCATCTGCTTTAATGTCTTCAATTGACCACTGCGCAGCTTTTCCAGCATCTCCGCTCCGTTGTCTTCACGTTTTACAGAATTTGCATTGTCGCCGGTATTAAAAATAGCCACATTGGGATTACGCGGCTGATTGGCCAACCAAGCGCGACTCATGTGATAGAGAGGTGTGGTTTCATCGTACTTCGACAGATCCAAGCTGCGATCAAGAAGACGCACAACATATAACTTGTTTTTAGCCTTTGGTAGACCGTTGTTGTTGGTTCCCTTCTTGTTCAATAAAAGGGGTGCGTTTGGGCGTCCCTTATGGGATCCGGCTGTAGATGCAGCTACAACTGTTTTTAGCTCTGGCTGTAGTTTGACGTGGAATTGGCGTTTTTGTTGCTGCTGTTGCAATAGCAGCTTCTTGGACGGACGCCCAGGAATGGGCAAATCTGATTCGTAATCTTCGTCATCGTTATGGGACATCTTATTGTCTGGCGTTGATGGGTGAGTGCGCGACACGCGCACCACTTTTTTTGGAGGCGTTTTCATAATATGCTTTAATTAAGTATTTGCAATCCTTATATTTACAAAAGTGGTGCGTTTAAGTTATCTAAGTGTTACAAAATGTTATGTGCTGACAAATGAATGTTTTCAAAATTTGCCAGACAATTTTAAGCATAAGGATTTTTTTTTCAATTTAACAAAGTATGATTGTTATGTGCGGCTTACTTTGGCCGAAAGATGTAGACCCATTTAATAGCGTAATCGAGGTGTGAGCCATAGCCCTATCGTGTGCCCGGGTCGAAACTCGCCCTGTGCCGGCCGACGCAAGCCGTGTCAATTGCGGGCGCAGGGGTCATGCTAATGGCGATGGTGAAAAAAGTAACAAAAAATGGCGCCAAATTTTTTTTACATATACAAATAAAACTAAAATTCAAATCAGAATGAAAAATTTTCGTGCGTTTTACTTAAACTTTACATACAGTATCCATTATCTGGTCATTTATATTGTAGCGTTCATGTACGTACTGGTGCGCATTCCTTAGCCAATGCCCACGCACCTGCTTCCAGTGTTTCAGATTTGTGGCCAACAGCTGCGACTTGCTGGCGCCTTGCAGTTGCCGTGCCTGATCCTGTTCCACCTCGCTGACCTTTAGACGAGGTGGTATGGTGGACAAGCCAGTGTCAAGTGGCTTTGGCATCTGCTTTAATGTCTTCAATTGACCACTGCGCAGCTTTTCCAGCATCTCCGCTCCGTTGTCTACACGTTTTACAGAATTTGCATTGTCGCCGGTATTAAAAATAGCCACATTGGGATTACGCGGCTGATTGGCCAACCAAGCGCGACAAATGTGATAGAGAGGTGTGGTTTCATCGTACTTCGACAGATCCAAGCTGCGATCAAGAAGACGCATAACATATAACTCGTTTTTAGCCTTTGGTGGACCGTTGTTGTTGGTTCCCTTCTTGTTTAATAAAAGCGGTGCGTTTGGGCGTCCCGTATGGGATCCGGCTGTAGATGCAGCTAGAACTGTTTTTAGCTCTGGCTGTAGTTTGACGTGGAATTGGCGTTTTTGTTGCTGTTGTTGCAATAGCAGCTTCTTGGACGGACGCCCAGGAATGGGCAAATCTGATTCGTAATCTTCGTCATCGTTATGGGACATCTTATTGTCTGGCGTTGATGGTTGAGTGCGCGACAAGCGCGCCACTTTTTTTGGAGGCGTTTTCATAATACGCTTTAATTAAGTATTTACAAGCCTTATATTTACAAAAGTGGTGCTTTTAAGTTATCTCAGTGTTACAAAATGTTATGTGCTGACAAATGAATGTTTTCAAAATTTGCCAGACAATTTTAAGCATAAGAATTTTATTTGCAATTTAACAAAGTATGATTGCTAATTTTGTATACTGCCAAAATACGTTTTACTTAATGCTTAGCACTAATTTTCCAACACTGGACAGCACAGCGCCGCCAAATAAAATTGTGGCTTTGGGGGCTACATACGAAGGCAGCCGTAGCATAAAGTTTCATTTAGTTCGCATTTAGTTCAACTTGAGACAACGTTAAAAAAAGAATAAAAAAATCTGAAGCAACCATTACTAATACATATATACAAGAGTACCTAATTTTTTTTTCTTGTTCAGAAAAGTAACATATTTGTGAAACTGCGTTTTTTAACAAACTTGATAACAATCATGAAGTTCCAATACAAGGAGGAGCATGCATTCGAGAAGCGTCGCGCTGAGGGTGACAAAATCCGTCGTAAATATCCGGATCGCGTACCCGTAAGTATATATATATATGTATTTCCAGCCCCATACGTGTGTTTGTGTGGGCTGCTTGCGTGTGCCTGTGTGTGTGTGTGTGTTTTGCGTCGTTCATTTTTGTTGTGCAGAAAATCAATAATGCGCATTTTAGCCAAAAACATAAATTATAAATCTAATTTCCAGTATTTCTTGCACATAATGCAATTGCAAAGTCATGCATACATATGTTTGTTGCAATAAAAATGCAATTGCCAAATATCAAATGAAAATCAAACAAATTGACCCTACCTCACACATACATGCATATGCAGCCAAACTGCTTTGTTCTGTTATGTGCGTGTGTGTGTGTGTGTGTATATACAGTTGTGGACAAAAGTCTACGTACGTTTACGATATTTGCGAGCTGAGGAGTACTATTAGCATATGCTGCTGTTTTATTAAACTTACACATTTGTGAGTTATTTGTATCATTATAAGCAGACTTTTGTCAGCCACTGTATATACTGGCTGACTGGTTTCTCAGCTGTTGTTTTGTTAATCAGCTTCTTTCCCCACAGTCGCCATGTTCGTTCATGTTGTTCCTCTTCATGGCTAGTTGTTTTTTTCGTTTTGCGTTTAAGTTTTGTTTATTTGCAATCGCAAATTGTTTTGCTTTTGCTGCTTTTTTTATTGCGCATGAAAAAACAAATGAGCTACTCGTTAATATTTTGACTTTGTCTAGTTGTTTTTACTTTTGTTTTTGCAGCTTATACAAAAAATTAGTCATAGGCTTTTGTGTACCTGACGACGGACTCTGCCTTGTTTTGTTATTTCACAATCTGCAATTAACAAAAACAATAAATATTGCAAGTAAATTCATAACGCCCATTCATATATATATATATATATATATATATATATGCTTATCAGCACTTCTTGAAGATGTTAACTGCAGTCGAAGTTGCTCTATTGGTCCGTGTGCAAATTATTCAAATATATATGTATGTATAGCAAACAGATGTATTTAAATATGTGCATCAAGCTCCCTATATGCGTCTATATTTGAACAACAATTTTGAGATTTGCTTGTTTGTTTTGCACAATATTTGGCAAGCACACAAATCACATAACAACAGCTGACTGACTGGGTTGTGCCTCCCTCCCCTTGCCGCAGCGCATCTACAAAATGCAGGCAAGGCCAGCTGGCCATTGGCCATCACCATATACATCCAAACAATACATAAAATACATACATATATACAAGCTAAGCACATATGTATCTCTCTAAACAGCAGCTATATATTTAAGGCTTTGTTGACACTGTGTGTATTTGGTCAATACATTATTTGGTGTTGAGTCTTTGCCACTTCTTTCCCAAAGTGCCTTCTTCTTAGCTGGCCATAACAACCCGTTATCCGGTTACGGCCTGATGTAAATACATTCATTCATTGGAATTGTGGTTTTACGTAGTGGGTCCACAACCCTTTTAAGGCCTACTGGTCTCAAAAGAACCCATTGTCATTGTTATTCGTATTCTCTAACCCGCTCACCAAACGGTGAATATTCCAATGTTTCCTGCAGTTTTTGTCTGATAATGTTGTCGCACTGTCTAGAAAGCTGACTATGATACTGTCTTGATCTCACGTCATTTCACTTTACATTTGGCACAAACATATCATCATGATTTAGGAATAGCTCCGCTGGCCAAGCAGGCGGACTGAATCATTCTCGAACAAATCGCTGCTGCATTTTCTGCTATCAGCTTGATAAGATCATTGCAGTGCTGTGCAGTTCACCTGCACTACCAGGAACGCTCTATTGGCACTCGATGCTCCACAAAGTCTAGAGCTGATTGAAGAGTATTTTTCATTTCGCAGCACTCTTATCTTATCAATTACGAGCTATGGCGAAACAAAGAGAGCAGGTGAAATTGAAAATGGCAAGCAAGAGCAATTTCACAAAATGTATTAAAGTTTGCAACACGTATAGCCTCTCCATAACCTTGCCTGATTTACGAAATCTCCAAATTGCACGAAATCGTGCAGCTTGCACACTATTTTAGCCTTAGTTGCGGCCAATGACGCCAAACTGTCCAACTATTATAATAATATACCTATATACATATATATTTAGATGATTTAAAATGTGTATGCTGCTTCTGGCTTAACGTTAACCCAACAATAACAGAGACTTGTGTTTGAATTTAATTAATATTCATTAGAAGAAGCTGTTTCGCTTCCTAGACCAGCGGCGAAAATATGTTGCAGAACCTGTTAATTGCCAAATAGTTTTAATTTCATTGTTTCGCATGAAAGAAACACAAACTTGCCTTGCATGTATTACGTTTCACTTAAAAAAATGCAATTACATTGAATATTTATTGTAAATAGACACACACACACATAGTCAGTTGCAACAAGGGCACGTACAGACGGACGTGCAAAAAAATTTGAATATAAAACTGCTTATATCAATTTTTTTTTTACTAAAACTAGCTTTAAATATACACACGCAAAGTTCTGCGTACAGAAAGTTTCAAGTTAATTAAATAACTAATGGAGAGGTATCCTAACTTGTGGGAAGTCCATCTCGCTGTAGCATCTTCTTAAGTCGCTTTGGCATCGATTCTAGGTTCTAGGAGGGTTAATCCTACAGAGAAATTGAACAAACGGTGGGCAGAGCTTACTCATCAGTTCAAAGAGTAAATACAAACTATGTTTCATTGAGTTCCATCTTGTGGTAGCGCCCTTCTAGTTGTCCGTCCGTCCGTACTCACAAAGCGAGAAAAAAAGGTTGTAGACTTGCACAAGTTCAACCCGAGGATTTTCGCCAATCAATAAGCAGTTTTTAAAAGGGAATTGGTTAAAATTTCGAATCTTTGCGCATTGTACGCAGAAATAAACGTGCAAGTGTATGTATATGATATAAACCAGACGCAGTTTATTTTGTTACTGCTTGTTTTTTCATGCTTACTCATGCCAACGTTATTATTACAGGTTATCGTAGAGAAAGCACCCAAGGCACGCATTGGCGATTTGGATAAGAAGAAGTATTTAGTACCATCGGACTTGACAGTCGGTCAGTTCTATTTTCTTATTCGCAAGCGCATACATCTGCGTCCTGAGGATGCTCTATTTTTCTTCGTCAACAACGTCATTCCACCAACATCAGCAACCATGGGCTCCTTATATCAGGTATGACAAAATTCTTCAAATCGCTCATTATACAAAAAACTAAATAATACATTTTTCTATAGGAACACCATGAGGAGGACTACTTCCTGTACATAGCCTATTCTGATGAGAATGTCTATGGCAACAACAAATATTAAGCCAAACAGACAGCAAGCAGCAGCGTTTTAAGCAAACAAAACCCATACCAACACCAACCACAGAAACTTATATATATATATGTATGAAAACCTTATAAAAAAAAGGTATAGCTAAAGCAATTTGAAACCAGGTCTTAAACGTAAATGATGATATGGCAAAACAAAAAACGACAGAAACAACTACGAAATGATCTAAAAAAAAATATCTATATATATATATGTATAATTATTATGTTTACAAACTAAAACCACAAAACGCAGAAAAACTAAAAAAATGTAGTTATATATATTTAGTTACGTATTTACAAAAACAAAAAAACATAAATATACTAACAAAAAACAAAAAAAATGTGTTATGTGAAAATTATTTAATATAATAGTTTTCTATAAGTATTTCAAAAAAAAAAAAACGACTATATAAAACTCTATGGTTATATTTTTTAAACAATCTTTTAGTTGATTCTTGTCTTTTGTAACTTGGAATTTCTTGTTTTGTATTGCACTTTCATTTACTTTATTTATTTTTTTTTTTTAATAAAACAAAATTTTGTGCATATATAGTGTGTATGGTTACGAATAGGACTTCTCTTGATTAAGCGTACAGTAATTAATCTATTATTATATATATAATTAAATAAATAAAAAAAAGTAATTAAAACATAAAACAAAGTTGCAGAAATTGATCATCTACAAAGCCAAATGATATTCATAAAGTTCTTTTTCCCATTTACCATAAATAGTGTTCGTAAATCCACAACTCAACTTCGAAAGCAAGCGACAGAGAATGGAAGAGTTCTTATCTCTCTCTCATTAAACTTCTATTAGCAATTTAAGAAAGAATTCTGAAGAGTAATCAACATTGATAATACATATTACTTCTGCGTCTCCTACTTGGAAAGGTCGAGCATCAAATTGTACAAATTGCAGACCGAGAAATTGGAAGATTTGAGACGTTTCATGTCATTTATTGTAAAGATGCTACGTGTTACGCAACATAGTTTCGAAAGTATTTAGCAGGACAATTAGTGATAGAAATTTGAATATCTGAACCGTGCCCGCCAGTGGGATGCCCAGCATCCATCATCATCCACGAACCAAAGAGAGCTCTAGCTTATTACCATGTCGATAAAAAGAATGAAATTTTGTTGCAATTTGTGGGAGGGGGTCTTGGCACATTATTGCCCATTTCTTTAAGAGTTTCTATACGATCTTCATAATTTATACACCTCACACGCACGAACAGTATGCACATAACTGTGCCAAATTACATTTGGATAGCTTTAATGGTGTGGGTTTAAACCGGGGAATGGGGCAAGATATCAACATTATTCGATAAACTTGATCTGCTACCGGAACATGCATATCATTTGGTAAAATTGTTTTAGCTCTAACGGACGGACAGACATACAGACAAGGCTCTATCAATCGACTATTGCTCTTGATAATTTTTGTCCATGGAATGGGCTACCGTGTCTCCTATAATACCTTTTGGGTTGTTCGCAAATTACGTCATCAGAATTTTGAAGATTCTTAAGAAAAGAGCGCGATGAAGGAAACGCAACGGTGAAGGAAACAAAATTTAAAATATCTAAAGACCAGCGGGAACCTCAAATAAAAACAGGCTGGCTTCATACGAAAGCTGGATATGTCAATAAAAACGAAGACGACTGCTATAATGGGACTAAACAAACGGATTTGGTAAGTATCTTCAAACCATCCAGATAAGCCCCATTATAACAACTTTAACATATGTATGTCTAAAATACTTGCAAATTTTTGATTCCTTTTGTTTTTTTACGTTTCCTCTTATCACTACCATATTTACATATAAAAATTATATTCATGTACAATTTTTGATATGTACTTTATGAAATATGATTTATTCAATCACTGGTGTTTTTTATGTTATTTATTTATATTTTTTAATAACTATAGGCGGAAACAAAAGAGGCATCAGCAAAAAGAACAAAAGAAGAGAGAATAACAAATGAAACACCAGCATAACAGATACAAATAGTGACTGTGCGATGAATTGTAACGGAAAACGCATAAAAGCTCTAATTCGAAAGGCTGTTCATCTTGACTGCCCCAGAGACACACATGCAGTGCTGCCACCCTTTCAGAAAATATCAATTAGATATATAATTAAATAGCGCTCTTGCCGGGTAATATCATTTTTACTTCCAAAACTTAATCTGAAACGGAAGATGCTGCTTTTCAAACATAAAACTTGAGGCAAAAAAAACAAACAAATCAAATCAGACTAGCGGGAAAAAAATTGAGTTGGCAGCACTACGTGCAAGCATGGGCAATGTAAGCTTTTAAGCTTAAGCTTTTTAGCTTATAAATGCAATTTAGTTGACAGCACCGCAAGAATTAAGACATGCTGGCATTCCCGCTGCTGGCACCCACACAACACACAGAACGGCCAAAAGCGCTGTCCGCGAGAAACTCTAGTACCCAGAGTGAATTAGACTAGTAAATTTTTCTTATCGTACGAGCCGCGGTTGATTGCTGCTGCTCTTTATGCTGCAGAAATTGCTAATAGTTGTTTTTGTGTATGAAAAAACGCAAACTAAACCAAAATTGTTTAACAAGTGCACCATATATTGCTTTAAAGTGCTGAGCAATACATTAACAAAGCGCGCGTTTCGCCAAAAAAAAATAAAAATACTAAAAACAAGGTAACAAATAATGTGGTAGCTTTTTTTATTTTTTTTTATTACAAAACAGGCGCTGTACCGAACAATATATGTATGTACATATGTATGTAATTTAGAGTTATGCTAAATATGTATGTAACTCGTGACCAAAAAAGTACAAAAAGTGTAATGCAAATATTGTGTATTGTATTTATAACAACAATTATGCGGGTGGTGGGGGGCTGTACAATTGATTTTTGTGACGAAGCGTTTTGTGTCCACTTTTTTTGCTCGCAGTGCTTTGTTGTTATTGCAACACAAATGCTGCAAAGTTAACTTTTTTGCTGTTAGCTGGTGTGGCAAGTTCGTTTGTTGTTGTTGTTATTAGCGTCAAAGCTGCAGTCGAGCCCAACTACAGGTCGGGGTCAACGTCGTCAACGTCGTCGTCGTGGTCGTCGTTTGCCGCCTGCGCCAGTGACAGCCAGCCCCAACCCTGTTGTCAACAGCAGAGCAACCCCTAAGCTAGAGCTAAGAACCGGCTAACAGCTGTAGTGGAAGCGATTCCCACGTTGCACTGTCTGCTGTTCTATAAATGTATCTATGTATATGTCTCCTCTGTGTGCTTGCGTGTGACAACAAAAATTTATAAATTTGTGCCCCAACGTTTTATTCAATTAGAGATACAACAACGGCTACACCAATAAAAACAACAACAACAACAACAGCACACAAACAGCTGACTCTTGAACTTTTCTCAGAATTATGTTGTTGTCTGCAACTGCATTCAGGCGTTAAGTGTCCACTGTTCTGGCCATTGAATTGTTCTTGCTTCGCGTTTGTTATGGTTGTAGCCCATGCGTCGTCATATGTGGTTTCTTTTTATTGGTTCGCAAGTATCGCATGATAATCAACTTTTGTTGCTGTTCTTGTTTTTGTTGTGTTTTTCCGCGCGCGCCACTTTCGTGCTTCGTTCACACTGACTCACTAACTGTGACACTTGCCAATTTGTGTACCAATGTTACAGTTTACAAAATGACACTATATTTCCTTTTTAACGGATGGGTCGAAACTAGTTTCAGTGATAGTCTTCGTCGAATAGGTCGACAGAACACGTTCTTTCAGTTTTGAGAAGGCCATAAATGCGGCGCTAACTTGCCTCAAAGATTCCAATATTGTGTCAGGCAATATTAATATCTATAGTCATAAGTCAAGCAGCTATCAAATCCATGCTTAACAACTGTTCGTCTGATCATGTCCGTGTGAAGACTTTTTCTTTGCATCTGGATGGTACACACAGCAGTCAGATGCACAACCGCGACACATTTCAGTCGCAAAGAAAGCAAATTATTTTGATTTTAAAATGTGAATGTGCAATCGATTGCTGTGTGTATGTAAGGTATTAGCTCACATAAGTGATGCCCAATTTACTGGCTCTAAAAAGTGATAGTGATGATTTTAACAGCATGCACGCACAAATAACTCTGTCAAGTTTTGGCAAGATTTTTCTTTTATAGCTTAAGTGTAAAACGTGAAGTGTGAGCTGTGGAGTTTTGTGACGTAGTGTAGACCTAGCAATTGGTAGCACGCACACACACACACATATAAGCACATTTTGCACGCAGCCTATTTGCGTATTTATAGTTGGCTCAGTTGCCAAGTAGCCAAAACTAAATAAAATTTGACAGCCCCAAAACCAGATAAAACCCTACAAATTGATTTACATACATACATATGTATACCTAATTATATACATATATCAAGTGCATAGCCCGCATCATAACATAAACTCATGCACAGCTAACAAACTAAATCACAGTTCGTTGACATTTGTGCATACGCATAGTACATACATACATATATCTATTTTTTTTTGACTTTATTTCAATCGCATAAAACAAAAGTATCAGCAATTTGCTCCTCAAGCACTTTGTACCCTCACACCGTCGTTATCTGCTTATCAATTTAATTTATTTTGTACTGCGTCATAGATAGTTGCTGAACAGCTGATTTTAAATTTATAAAAAAAAAACACATCTGGCAGCACAAAGTGCAACACAATGGCAACACCAAGTCGCTTTTAGTTGGAGATCACTGGTCGAAATTGCCGTTGTTTTTCGGCAGAGTAGGATTGTTGATATTATATCGATATTGATATTGATATATGCGATATTTTAAATTTTTGATACGATCACATATCGATATTTTTTGTGTCAAATATCAAATATCGGCTACTACATATGTATTTTTCAAATAAATGGCAAAAGCGTGCCTTAAAATTGATAGGTGTACTTTATTTGGATACATGAAATATGAACCAATTAAAAATAGATTAAAATTCTGTGTTACATAATGCGGAAATATTGTGAAAACCAGTGGAAATTTGTCAAAAGAAATGAAAATCATATTTCAAAACTTGCTCGAAAATATTTGACACCACCAGTCAGCTCTGCATCGTCAGAAAGGGTCGCATCTGCTGTGGAACTTGTTCTAGACAACAAAAGTAGGCCATTGCATGAAAATGTTAAAAATCGCGTCTTCCGAAAATCACGATAAATCGATATATTGATATTTTAAAATTGATATCGATACGGCGATATTGTAAATAGAACAATCTCGATATATCGAAATATGATATATTTTGAAATATCAACAATCCTAATATCTAGTTGACAGGAGAAAAATAAAGTATTTTAGTAGTGTTTGTACGTTTTGTTCTCAATTGTTTGAACTTTAAAAACTCATACACTGTACGAACTTTGAATTTGGCCGCTGAAATTGCGTTTCACCTTCATTGACTTGCATGTTTATGCATTTTTGATTTTTTTTTTTTTTTGATTGTTAGTTGCTTTGAGGCCACACGCGATTAGCTTAAATGTCACAACACTCGAAAAAGGACATAGCCAGCCATGCTAACAGTACACGTCACCGTAAAAACCACGATCAGGAACCCAACAGCCAGAAACACAAGAGACACGCGCCCAACGGCAGCATAAAAAGCAATTCCAGCAGCAGTAGCAGCGGCTCCAATAGCAACAGCAGCGGTGGGAATAAGATGCAAGTCGGTTTAGCGGCATCTCCACCGCCAGCACACACAAAGAGCAATAATAAATCTCAACAGCATCAGCAACAAAACAAAAAGGATAAACACCAAAAAGACAAAGAGCGCGAGGAGCGTGCACAGCTTGTGCTATGGCGTCGCCCCTGGCAGACGTCCAAATACTGTGCGCTGGAACTGATAGAGCTGCTGCGCACTTGGAGCACCAGGTGAGCGCACAATATAGTTTGAATCTAACTACAATTGAGCTTATTATATATTATTTTATATGATTCCTAGACTGTTGCAGCAACGCGCACTGCTCGCCGCTTTAATAGTATTAAGCTCAGTAATAAGCATTACCTACAAAATAGATGGACCCCATCAGCTGGCCATTGAGTTTGTGCAACGCAACACCTGGTTCTTCCTCTACTGGCTTGGATTGGGCGTGCTATCATCTGTGGGCCTGGGCACCGGCCTGCACACATTTCTTTTATATCTGGGGCCACATATTGCCAGCGTTACGCTGGCCGCCTACGAGTGTAATTCCCTTAACTTTCCACGACCGCCCTATCCTGACGAGTAAGTAGCCAGCCAGAGCCCATTTTACGCATCACATAGTATGTTACTATTAAATGTTTAATTACGCTTGTAGAATTGTATGCCCAGAAGAGCCGTATGTAAAACGCGTGCCCAATATCTGGTCCATTATGTCCAAAGTACGCATGGAGGCATTCCTATGGGGCGCTGGCACAGCACTTGGCGAGCTGCCACCATACTTTATGGCCAAGGCGGCACGTCTATCCGGCTATGATCCCAACGATGCGGAGGAGCTTGCCGAATTTGATGCACTCAATGCCAAGCGCAATGAAAAGAACCTTAGTCTGATGGACAAGGGCAAGCTGTTCATGGAGCGTGTGGTAGAGCGGGTCGGCTTCTTTGGCATTTTGGCATGTGCAAGCGTAAGATCACCTAGTCAATTTCCAGTTAAATTTAAATATATAATGCTGATTTCTTACGCAGATTCCCAATCCCCTATTCGATCTGGCCGGCATTACCTGCGGCCATTTTTTGGTGCCATTCTGGACCTTCTTCGGTGCTACGCTTATTGGCAAGGCCATCATCAAGATGCACATACAAAAGATTTTCGTCATCATTGCCTTCAACGAAACACTGATCGAGAGAGCCGTCGATTTATTGGCCGCACTGCCCATAGCCGGGCCCAAACTGCAGCAGCCCTTCAAAGCATTCCTAGAGAATCAAAAGCAGCGATTGCATCGTCAGCAGCGTGGCAACAAGCGCTCTGCTGCTGGCCAAGACTCTGGCAATCTACTATCGAAAGTTTTCGAAACGTTTGTCATTGGCATGGTCTGCTATTTCATTGTGTCCATCGTAAATTCGCTGGCCCAGAGCTATCACAAGCGTTTGCACAAGAAGCCCAGTGTACCGGCTGCAGTAAGACGCTCGCTGACGACGTCAAACACAACCTCGCCTACGGGTACACTCAAGAAGCAGCTAAAGCACAGGGCCGTGCGTGAGTAGTTTAAATATTTAGGGGCAATCTGCTCAAGAAAATCCCTTGTGTGGATATTTCTCGTTTATCTACAATCTTTTCTTTAATAGCTTTGAGTTTGCCCTTTAGTTAAGTGCATTAATTAATGTTTTTAGTCAAATTGTCAGTGTGTATTTATGGGCTTTTTTTTATTATTATTTTCGTTGGAGACAGTGTCAGCCAAGTATATTAGAGAGAGAACAAGATAGCGCAGATTGATTGGGGAACTACTGTAGATTAAATACATATAGATATTATACGCAAATTAAAAAAATTAAGTAAAATGAAAAAAAAATGAAAAAAATCGGTAAGCAAGAAAGAAAGTTATTCAAAATGAATGTACATTAGTTATAGATTTTTTTTGAAATGTAATTTGTTTGATTTCCTTCCTTTTGTGTTTGATATTTGCATGAGACGCGCCACTAGTCGTGAAATAATGTCAAAAATAAGTGAAATATTTTATGCAAGTAGAAAAAATAAAACTAAAGAATAAGTAAAAAGAAACTATAAAAAATAAAATAAAATAGTAACAGAAAACAAATAAACAGAACATGAATGTAACAAATAATTACGGCCTCAAAACTGTTCTTTGAATATGTGTAAACTTTCAAAAGTTTTAGAAATAATTTGAGCAAATGATAACCAAATTCACCAAAACACCAACAAGACAAGGTGCAGTGACCTGAGAGCGAAAGGGACCGCGCGATATGTTTCGAATAGTGGTAGTTCTCTTTCCCATTTATTTGAATCGTCTTTGAATGTATGAATCTTGCAACCTTATCTTATTTCGAGCCTGAGCCGGTAGTAATTGTTGCTTAAAACCAATTTCGGTTCATAAATCAAAAATATCCATGAAAATTCATCGAGAAGCGAGAATTTTGAAAGAAATAGCAACTAACAACAAACTTGGCAGAACTTGGTGCAGAGTTTTGACCTCGATCAGCTTGAGACTGGATATCTGGATCTTGAGTATAATCTGTATATATATATATATATATATATATATAAATCGATCGTGCGGCGTACGCGTTTTTAAAACTTGAGAACTACTGAACCAAATTGCTTCATATTTGGACCATATATTCGCTTGGTGTGCAGTAAGGTTTTTCTACAGTTTGTGTGCGGTAGGTGGACAGGATCAGCAATCTTAAGTGATGTAATAAATACATATTATTTATACTTATAGGCTAGCATTTGGAAGTGATTACAATTCACAACCTTGATTAGGCAAACGTTTCACTGTGAAATTGGATTAGAAGACGGTCCAGAAGAGGAAACATTGACAGAAATACTCCAGCCGCTCGACGAAATAGTGATCCGTGAAAATGCAACACCAAACGTTCTGAAAGTATTAAAGATCTTGCAAGTCCTGTAGCTGCAATGCGTGCTGCACACATATGGCTTACGCCTATGAGCCCGATACAAATTACAGTTCGCTTATGAAAATTGGTATTGGTGACATGCTCGAAAATTCAAGAATGAAACGGCAGGGATCTGTTGTTCTTAAAGCAAAACCGCTGAATCCAAATTATTTTGAAACAGAAAAAGAAGATTTAATAGTTGTTTTCAAATGACTTCATTTGCCGTCAAGATCATTACTTATACGGATGGCGTGATGATACTGTTGGAGAGCGAATTTCGACAAACACTACCCGTGATTCCGAAATCAATAGCGGCGGATGAATTCAACGCATGTCTCAGGTCATCATATTTGTGGCGATACATGAAAACCATTCCATTGTATATGCATATGAGAGTGTTCCTGCAAGAAGCTATAGTCAGAGACGTTTTCTACAAAAAACCGCTAAGGATCGGAGACGAACAATCCAGTGGTTTAAATATTGAAAACGAAGACGACGTCGTCAATTTTGCAGTGGAATTCCTAAACTCTTGGGATTTGCTGCGGTGCCGCCTCATCTTTGCGTCTTAAAGTTGGAACTGCCATCCTTCATGCCCGAAAACTGTGCAATAGAATCCGACTAATTGTGACGAAGCTAATGTACATTCTGATAGTGGCAAGGATTTTGAAAGAGCCTTTCAAAGGAGGAAAATGCCTAAGTCCACGAATTCTCTTGACTTCAAACGATTTGCCGTTCCAGTTGAAACGCATTCAGTTGGCAGTGAAACTAGCATTTGCGTTGAACATAAACAATTCACAAGGGCAAGTGTGCCACATAAATCTGGGAATGTCATGCTTTCCAAACTGCCAGCTATATGTGCTGTGCGCGACTTGGGAAATCATCCTCACTCTTCATTTACGCTTGGGAGCAAACTTACCATTTTGGATTTTGTTGCACCGTTTTCGAATTATCGCTATTTCAAAAAATTTGAGATTTCGAAAGTTGCGAAGTCAGTAAATCTCATATATCTTGGGAACCTTCCTACCGATCGAGATGAATTGTTTTGGTTAATCTTTCTTGAAGGGCAATTAACTCAAATTTTTTTTTGCGAAAATGGAAAATTCTTTTCTTTTTTTTTTACTCCCAATGAATTAAATCAAAAACTAAAAAAATTTTTGTATGGGCTATTTTTGGATTCGATAAATTAATTCTTTGCGAATTTAACAACAATTTGAGCAAAAATCCATAGCGAAATGGAATATAAAAGAAAATGTCACGATCGATTATTTTTTTGAATTTCCGTACAAAAAAAAAACAATACTGAAACTCTGGAGTAAAACATACCATTTCCGCTAAATTTGGGGTCGCTAATTTCAAATCCGGAAGCCATTTTGAGTTATCTCAAACATCATTTAACTAGGTTGTAGTCAAGTAGTAGCGGACTGGTTCAAAAAAGATATGTGGCGGGATACGAAGAACACAGTTTCGAACACTGTTTATTTGTGTTCGCTCAATTTCTCTGAATGAGTCTTAGCACGTTGTGTTATTCAGCTCTTTACCTGTTGTTTGTGTAAATTGATTAAATTTGTGTATACACAAGAATGCTGCCGCATAAAATATTATTAGGCGTCAGTGCAAAGTGCGTAGTATTTCGTGTTTTTAACTCAACATTAATCTATATATATAAAAATGACTGCCAATTCTTTGTGACTTTTCCCCTCAAAACCTACTGGAGAGATTTTGATGAAATTTTGAGTATAGCTTCCCATTATGTTGGAGAGTGTTCTTATCTAAGTTTGAACAAAATCGACTTGGGGGTTCCGGAGATATTGCTGTACAATTTTCCAAATAAAGAATTCTTTTGTATTGAGGTAGAGGTAGAGAATAAGGTAAGCCAAAAATACATATGTACATACTAAGTACATTAAAATTGTTTGATATGCTGACTCTTCCATTTAGTAAATAGATGTCTAAAATGTATGCTTTTATACAATATGTAAGAATGTATTTTTCAAATTTGCTTGTTTTTTATTTTCAGTGCTTTAAATCAAGGTGCCGAAAATATAAATTTTATAACAAAAATTTTAAATAATCAAAGCATAAAATGATTATAAATAAAGTAAAAATAAATGGATAAAATATAATTTTAATAGAACACTGTACTTGTTTTATTCACGGGCGGAATACACTGAATTTCTACCGATATGAAAGATAGCATTCCACAAGCACCAGAAGTGGCTTTTAACCATACCCACCGAACTGGAATGCATCCATGACCCAATTACTAGTTATATACCACTCGCAACCAGTTCCTATGATATCCCTGTGTTAAACATACCACTTCGCTTCAAACAAAAATACTAGTATTGAACCATATTTACATCTTATTTTTCTGGTTTAAAAGTGAATTCGTACTAGTATGGTTTCATAGCGCAAATACACACCCAACTGGTAGGTTGCCATTGCCCATTTACGAGTTCCATACCACTCGCAACCAGTTCCTATGACAGCTCCGTGCTAAACATACCAATTGATGTCAAACAAAAATACTAGTTATGGACCTTAAAATCATCCTTTTTTTCTGGCTGAGTGGTTCCTAACTAGTATACTTTCCTGCAGTGGGGTATCCCATCCCGACTGTCTGCATCAAATTTTGTATATGTGTATGAAATAGGCTCATGAAAATGCCACAATGAAGAATTACTTTTATTGTACTATTGGTGTCCCTGAAATCTCTTTCAACCGAATTTCAACCCAAAGCAATTTTCCAATATGCCAGATATCTTTTTGTACCGAATTTCATTCAAAAAACAAATCGTCAATGTGACAGAACTAACTTTTAGAGAATGGGAATTTTTTAGGAAAATTCAAACGAAACTAAACTCGAGATTTCTGGCACATCCTTGTCTATGAGACTTAAACCAGAGAGCTTGTCAGCAAGCTCAATTGCCAACGCTGCGCACAAAAGTATGCTGCACATTTTTGACACCCCATAAAAGTTATGCACTGCTGATCAGCAGAGACTCAAACCAAAGCTGGCTTGCATCAAGGACAATGACCATTCTTCAATTATGCGTCGACGCTGCTGTTGACGCCAATGTCGACGTCGCACAGTGGGGCTATCTGACTTCGTTATCGGCGAAAATCATAACTTTTGAAGGCGATAAGATATTGTGGAAATTTAAAATGCATGTTACGGAGAATTTTCTGAATGCACATACAAGGTGCTGCGATTACAGGATGTCTCAATAAACGGTTTCAAAGTTCGATTTTATAAACAATGCACGAGTAACATATTCAAAGGAGATAACTTTTTTTATTTCTATCACAAATATACATTTTATATTTTAATATGGGTTAAAAACTATTACAAAAATATAAAATATACATTTGTTTATATGCCATATGAGTAGATTATCTTCAAAATATTCATCAAAATTGTGAGGCATTTCTAAAAGGCTTAACATTTCTGGACTATAATTATTTGATTTCCTTTCTTGTTCTGGCGTTTCTTAAAGATGCAAGATAAGAAACTGAAGATGCCGCCAACATATTAAAAAGATCCCCACTCTGTCTTATTTTTGATGTTGTGCACGCGTTCGTATATCGAAATTTTTTGCAATCTTCCTCGGACAATTCTTCAATTGAATTCAATCGATTTAGTCGTCCTTCCTCTGCTAGACGTGTGGGGCTCTCTCTTTCAAAGGAAGTATCCATTTGAATTTGAAGTTTGCATAAACCGAATGTAGTTTATTATCCAAACTCTTGACTCTACATAGCCTATTTTATCGTTTATATCATTTATAATAGCCGATACGAACTCTTTTTCCTTTGATGAGCCTCTGAATATATCAAATAGTTTCGAATTCTTCAAGGTCATTGTTGCATTTTTATAACTATGTGAGACACTACCTTGAATTTTATTGAGAAATACTGTTCACCGTCTTTTAAAGTCAAAATAGGACTATTATGATCCACAGGAACACAGGCAAATATAAAGTATTTTAAGGTCGTACCCAATGTTATAATCTAAAACTACACTGGTTGCTATTTTGTAGTTAATGTTTATACAGTTTCCACCCACTGTAAATTCACCCTTAAAAAGGTTGCATCACTTTACCAAAAAATTACTTCTTACTTGTATGATATAATATTTTAAAAGGAGAAAGGTCGCAAGTAGTATAAAAAGGGTTACAGGCGAAAATATGACTGTACCAGTTACGCGTTCTTCTTCTTTGTCTAGACCAGCTGCAGCTTGGTTTTTGATGACAGGATGCTTCGATTATATTGTTGTTGCAGGTAAACTCGCATTTTCTATTTCGGTAAAGCATTCAATAACAAGCAAATTTCGGTTGAGAATATTTTTGAGAACTGCCAAAGTCGAAAAAGAGTCAAAATTTAGGGATTAGCAAAAACAGATATATTTGTAAAAGAGTGAAAACAGGAAGACAATTTTTTCTCCATTTCTCTTTGAATTCAGTGTACCCAAAAAAATAACAATCGGTTGTATAGTTTACCCAAAACTCAATCTTATGTATGAACTTTACTTCCGAAAATTTCGAATTTGTTGCGACCAGAAAAAATGCTCTAGTTTAAGCGGCTCTAGCACACAAATCAAATATACAAATTAAGTGATATTATTATTTTCTAAATCTCTGGACATTTCTTTATGAAAGCCATTTATTAATTGTAGGTACGAATTTCTTCGATCAAAATTTTGATTTATTTGCATTCTTTTCGGGCAATGCCCCACTGTGCGTCGGCGCCGCCCTCAATGCTTACAAAGCGACGCATCCGGCATTCTTAATGCTGTCACAAGCTGTGAAAAAATGAAGCAGACGCAAGAATGAAACAAGCAAACGACATGGAATGCACAGTGTCAAGATGAAGAGTAGTTGAAAAATGTCAGCGTCAAAAAAGAAAAGCGCGTACGTTGAATATTTTCATTTGGCTGTCAGAATTTTTTATTTTTTTTTAAAAGTGGACACACGCCACGCCTACAAGCAAACAAGAGTGCTAAGCAAATGTATTTGTGTGTGTGGGCGTACCTTGTAAAGGCGTCCAGCTTTTAAGCGTGCTTTTTTGACCTTTCATTTTTGGGGCTTGTCAAAGGTTAAAACTGCTGCTGCAGCGGGCCAAAAGTCAGGCAAACCCTTTTCTGTTTTGGTCTTTTATGCTGTTGTTTTTTTTTTTAAAGGGTATATTCCACGCCAATGCACAGAGAGAGCGCCAGAGAGATAAGCTGGCGGGTGGGCTGAGTGGAGGGGGAGGAAGGGGTGGCGGGCAACACTCATAGGCGGCAGCGTCGACATGTCATTAAACTACCGAATGCACGCTTACACACACATGCACACATACGTACATACACATGCATGCTGTTTGTACACCGCTGATACACACAATAGAAACACCATAACAAAGCTCAATGTTATACAATGAATTCAAACCCTTTTAGCCTCTTTCGGTTTAAAACTTGGTATGTAGGCTTAAAGCTCCGTCAAGGTAGGATATTTGATACCAAGCGAAGCTTCAGACAAGGCGGTGCCCTATCCTGCGACCTCTTCAACCTTTTGATGGAGAATGTGTTGCGAAAGGCCGAAGTGAATAGGAACGTGACTGCATTCTATAAGAGTGTCCAGTTGCTTGCATATACAGATGATATCGATATCGTCGGACGTACTAAGCGTGCGGTTACCGAAGCCTTTGCGGCTATTGAAAGAGAATCTGCCAATTTTTTTCGAAAAACACTTTCCATGATTCCGAAATCAGCATGTCTCAAGAATAGGAGGGGGAAGAGGAAGGGGAAAGGGAACGGGAAGACGAATATGCTTTACTGTGAAAGGGGCACGGGTGTTGGCGAGTGAAGCTGTAGTCCCCTGTTCTTTTTATGTGGCTGTTTTCCGGCTCAAGTTGCAACAAAGAGGTTAAAACTTCGTCTTTCATTTTTTAATAGTGTCGGAGCTTAAAATTAAACTTCTTGAGCTTAAGTTTTTTCCTTGACAGTTTTTCAAAAAGATTCTAATAAAGAAATTTTGTACCCTTAAAGTTTTTTGGCATAATGAATAGTTTGTAACAAATATTTGTTAATTAAAACAATTTTTGAATTTAGTTCCCCAAGTGCATTTTGGGCTATCATATAATTTTTAAACTGAATTTCTTTAAAAATGACTTAGCCATCTATTATATAAATAGGCTAAGGACAAATTTGTGCACCCTTTTTCAACAACTATATGAGAGAAACTTATATCATTGTGTTGGGAATTTTCATAAGAAGTGCAGATTTGTGGAATAATGTCGATATCTCTCTCTTCCCTTCACCTGTGACACCGCGAATTTCGCGGTTTACATCCATAAAACACCATAAAAGCTATCGAATTGAAACTTGACACACTTATTCGCACTATTACTGTGCATGCGTTTCAAAATTATAAAGATTGGATAGGAAGATATAGTTAATAATATGTAAATTTTTAATCCCTCCTCCTACAAACTGCAACAGAACTTCACTTTTTATTTCATGTACAAGGTCGTGAAAAGTAAATTTTCTTTCTGACGCTATCTGAGTTTCGATGATCAGGCTAATGTAACCGGAGATATGGGCAATTATGCAAGATTAAGTTCTTGAAAAATTGTTAAAAATGTACAAGAAGTTTGGAGAGAAGCAAAATTTGATGACTAATTATGGGTATCCTCAATGTACAGGAGCATCTGTGGTTCAAAAATGAAATGAAATTATGCCTTGAGCATTTAAGGATTACAAGTTTTGGACACATTTTGCTTAAAATATACTTTTGTCAGATCCACCTCCTGATGGGAGGTTCTCAAAATTTGTATGTCTGCGCCCACAACTAAACAGTAATATTTCTTGTCAAAAACCGGACATGTAGCTACCACACCATTAGCGAAAAGGAAATTTGGAAGGGTCATTTGTTTGCCAAAAGTTTCCGGAACCAACTGCTAAAAACGGCTCATCGTTCATCATGACAATGCGTTTCCTCACGCAATTGCTTTTGAGCACCCAAAACGTCCTTTTATTTTTTTTGCTCCCGTACATGAGGGAGAAATTACCAGTTTAACGTTTCTCGACATCTGAAAAACCACAGTGGTAAAAGTGTATCGATATTCAATTTTAAAAAAATTGCATTGTGAAAAAGCGTGGGTTGCTCGTTATCAGTAGTCATAAGTATTCGATTGATATGATTTCTAAAAGTAAAGTTTTATGAAAATATGATAAAAAAGCACACCATGCTCTTGTCACAATGCTATTTATTTTCTCGTTAATAACTTTATTCCAGCTGCAATACGTTCTTCTTTTTCCCAATGCTATTAATTTTTTAGTTAATTACATATATTTTTATATTAAAAATTATTTTTAGCTTTTTAGTTCTGCTTACCATTCAAGTGTGTTTTTTAGTTTTTTACTTTTCCGCAAGAAAGTATTGCGATTGGCCAAAAACAAAAAAACTAAAATCTCTAATTTTTATGTTTTTCGACGATTTAATTGTGTTGGGCATTTCTTCAAAGGGTTTCCTATTGAATTTGACCACTCTAGTCGCAATAGTTGGGTCGCCAGAGGAATAATAAGAATAAACAATTTAAAAAAAAAAATTATTTTTTTGTTGTTTAAATTTCTCCTAGCTGATTTCGGTTGTTTTGATAAACGTGCGGAAAAGCCTCAGTTGGTTACCAACTCTTTATTAAACTATAATTTCTTATTTTTAATTTTTTAATTTTAAACTTATCTGTCTTCCGATTAAGAATCTCGATACTCTGCAGCGTCCTGCCGCATAAAGTGAATGAAATTTAATAGAGTGGAATTCTTGGCCGATACATTGAGTCGACTTGCTGAAATGCGACCATTTCAAATTTTGCCTACAAGTGAGTTATTCTAACAGATACAGCAACACAAGTAACGTTCCATGTACACTGTCTTTGAGATGGTCAGCAAATATTTTGATTTTTTTAAAGGTCCATCCATCATCAATTGAGAAGTTTAAGGAATCCCTTACACTAGTGTTCTATGCAAAGTTTTTCTAAAACTTGTTAGCACAGAAGCCTTTTTTAAAGCTTACAGGCTCAGCCTCGTTTTCATCGCTTTTTTGCAGAAGCATCTTCTCTATTGGTGTTATCTAAGTCACAATCGATTTCGTTACAGGAACGACCCATGCGTATTCGTTAACAGTCTTTCCTTTTGCCAAGACAGTTAATTGTTTCTTGATAAGAATACGTTTATTCAAAGTAGAAGCAATGAATTATTCCTTGATCTTGTGGCTTTCAGACGGCAGTAGTATTTTTTGATCGACGTTTTCACAGTTTTCTACTAATGTATGCCTGTAGCATTAGTTATGGAAAGCAGCTTTTGGCTCTTATACTCTCAAGGTTCATCGCTGCGGAGAAAAAAGCTGTTCTTGCCATGGCTTTATAATATAGAATTATTCTAATAATTGTGTAATATGCTTTTTAAAATATGCATTTTCTTTATAAAATCGCCTAAGTAGATAACTCGATGGCTTTCATAATCGGCAACCCTAATCCCCAAAATCATATGCGCTCTTCAGTTGACGTTTGGTTTTTCTCGTTTTAAATAAAATTAAAACAGTATATCAGGATCATACGATTCTGGTGTGTGTGCGATTTTCCAATGAAAAAAAAAGACGAACATATGCAAAAACATCACAAATTAGACATTCACAAAAGATTATCAAAACATAAATACACATTAAAGATAGATGCAGCATCTAACAAAACGAAATTTTTTATTCCAGAAGCAAATAACTTGCCATGCAATTAAATTAAATATGCTGCTAAAATAACATTTTTCATATAGAATATTTTTTCTCTGAGCCTTAAAGTCAATTTGATGCACCTATCTTGTCGATGCAGCTAAGTATCGATGCAGTTAAACATATTAAACTGTAATTATGTTTGAATTAAAAGCTCTAATTAATTTTTATTTTTTTTTTACTAAGGCTATAATCCAATATGTGTACATTAACTTAATCGCTACACACTAAATGTTTCATAGTGTGGTCTATGGCAGATTGTTAAATTTAAATTCTATTACTTAATTATTATTATAACTCTAATAGAAACAATATTTACATTACAATATTTAATATTAAGGAAAATTTACAATATTAACGAAAAAGAGGTAGGAAATTAAAATGCGTCGACAATCCTCCCGAGTCACCAATTCGGATTCCGCAAAAGTTGTACAGCGGTTTATCGACTCTTTGAAACACCGGAAGTGTTGCATTGAATCTAATTAATTTAAAAAAACAAACAGTGCTGCTCTGGAAAATGCAATATATATTTTGTTATTTATAACGTACTTATAACTAATTAAATAAATTAATTCTTTTCCATTTAAATAGCAAATAGTTCTCTTAGTTCATCGCTTAAATACGCTTGTGTATTTATTATTGTGCTCATGGGTGTAGTATTTGTGTATATAGCCAGCATTAATGGGCAGCGCACAAAAGCATGCAATGAAATTATGTAGCATGTTTCAGAGCACACACACACACACACACACACACACACACACACACACACACACACACACACACACACACACACACACACACACACACACACACACACACACACACACACACACACACGTGTGTGAGAGCAAGAGACGTAGAGCGCAAGCTTGAGAGAGCGTTGCGTGCAGATATTTTATTCATTTTTTTTTTCTTTCTATATTTTTTATACTTTCTGAGAAGCTTTGGCGTACAAATATGCTAGGCTGCCGCATAGTTCCAGCCTGCAGCTGTCCGTCCGTATGTCCAAGCGTCCGGTTGTTTATATGACAGACGGGCATTCCGCTTCGGCAATGCCCAACGCCCGTTGTTCGTGCTTTGTCCACTTGAGCAGCTTCCTGCGCAACACATTGTGCCATATGGTGGCCAAAATGAGGCATAGTTCTGGGCCGTTATCGTTGTTGGCCATGCAACAGGCAACACAAGGCAACAATAGCGGGCGTCGCGCACAATGGAACAAGTTCTCAAAACTATAAACAAAAAAAACAAAAATTTGTATTTCGCCATAAAACTAAGAATACACTAGGCTCCACAATGAAGTGGGCCAATTCTGTAAAATGTTAATAACTTTTTCAATCTATATCTAAAAAAAATGAATGAATGTATATACACTGTTGACAAAACGTCGTGCGTAAAGTAAGAATTTTTTTCTTGAATTACTACCATTTTATACTTAAAAAATTAAGCACGATTCGGGCTTGATTAAAGTATGAATCAATCTTGATTCTAAAATCAAACCTAAGTATGCTTAAAAGGAAAATACAAATCTTGAATTAAGAGTTAAACACTTCTAATAAGTACTAAATGTACTTAATTTGAAATCAAGTACATTTCTTATAGTAAGACAGAACGATCTTAATGTTTAGTCCCGAAATACTTTGAAATAAGTAAAATGGACTTAATTTTGAGCAACTATTGGGGGAGTGAGAGAGCCCTCTCAAATTTTTTTCTTTTTCCTCTTCTTCTTTTTAATCACAATGGAAAAATTGAAACTATTTCGAAGTGTGTTTTGTTGTTGCATTGGTTATTGAGTCCAAGTTAGCTAGCGTGGCCCAGTGGTTGAGTGTTTAACTCCAAAGTTCGATTCCTCCTGCTCCGGAAATGTCTTAATACTAGTAGAATTGCTCTTGATTTAATTTGTAGAAAAAACATAATAAATAAAGTGTACATACATTTTTTTTCCATTGTCTCGTCTGTGGATTGAACCACGGTCCTCGGGATTCTTGGGTCAGTACCTCAACCTCTAGTCTACCAATCAAATCCAAATCATACTCAATAAGGTGCTTGGTTTGAGCACAGATTGCTTGATTTTTTCTCTGTCCGAATCCATTTTACTCGAAAACGGCTAATCTTCGTTGAAGATCAAGGCATGTTATAGGCTGAAATAGGAATTATTACCCATTAACACCAAAATATTGTGTGTTTGATTGTTTCCAAAAGTAGAATCGAGACAAGTCGAAACAGACAAAAGACAAAAGAACTACAAATTCGTTTTGAAAATAATTATTTCTATACTCTGATAAAAAAAATGATTAGAAGACAATATTTGTGCATTTGTGATTACATTGTACCTGATTTAATATATAAAATGATTTTTTTTTACGGCTTGTATGTGTATATGTGTGTGTATGTATGCATGTGTGGAAATGGGCCATCGAATTTCAATCTTAAAAATTGTTTACTTTTACTGCAAATGCGAATGTTTGTACGCTATACATTTTTTATAGGAATTATCCGAGCGATGCGAAACTCCGTGTAACCGTTCTCACTCGAATTCCCGAGTTTACTGATTTTGCCGCTTGGAGCGCTTTAGCGCACGTTTATTGATTCGAATCCGTATAACGAAATCGCAGCACGAGTAACTGAGCGTACGATTTTTGACTTTGCAGCTTGAAGCGCTATAAACACAAACAAAAAATTGTTTCTGACAAAAGAGAAACTTGTAAATGTTTCATAATGTATTTTGTTAGAATTCTTTTTATCAAGAATTTTCTCCCAAAAAAAACAACGACGATTTCTATTTATCAAGGAACTCTTTGGTGGCGGAATGATCTCAATTACAAATGAAAGTATTAGGTATGCATAGTAAACGGCAAAGTGGGCAAAGAATTTGCCACTGGCAACTGTGAAAATCAAAAAATCTTCAATTTTGACCAGTGACAGTTGCCATTAGCTACTGCGAAAACCAATGTATACTGACAAAACACTTCTTAAAATTTTGTGAGAGCCTGAAATAGCGAAAGAGAGTCGCGCAATTTACACTACATTCTTTTGTATCAATAATATAACATATGTTCATATAGTTATATAGTCAAAATAGTCTTGTTGCTTGTCTGCACAAGGACCTCGACATTCCCTTCGCGGGTGATATATTAAATAAATTTAGCGGCCGTTATGAGTATCGGTTACGAGAAGACGTTTAAAAGGCCTCCATCCATGTGATCTCACACGACTACTACTGATATAAATTAAATAATCTCTAATAAATAACTTGTTATAGACCACACTAATAAACATATAGAGTGTAGCGATTAAGTAAATGTACACATATTGGTTTAGAGCCTTAGTTTTAGCAGACTGATTGTCAATAAAAATAAAAAAATAAAAAAAAATCTTATTGCTTAGGTTTTCTGTGTCTATAATCAGAATCCTGCAGGCAAAAACGCTTCGCATGCTAACTGGTGCCCCTGGTTCATGCGAACTGCGGACATAGAGAGTGATCTCGGTGTCCCTAAAGTTGAGCAAGGCGCGCAGTACATGCTGCGCCTTCAAAGGCACGCAAACCCTTTGGCAAGACGCTTTTCAAAGCGAAAGAAACGAAGGTTTATGTAAATATGTATAGAATAAAATTTAAAAAAACATAGATTAATTGTAAATTTTTAAGTTGTATTAGTATTTTTTCTTTAATTCTAATTTAAGTTGTTTGTTTGGTTATGCGGCCCAGCAGCCAAATGTTAACTAACATAGCTCCCACTCACCGCCCTACATATTGTTTCTTAGCTGCGCTGCAATTAGTATCATTCGCATTTGAATCGTCAAAAAAAAGAACATATTTGGCTTACACGATCATAGTTGATCGCCTGTCTATATAATTCAACATCAGTAGCACAGGCTACTCTTAGTTCCGCCTGCTTACTGCTAATATCGCTCAATATCAGCATATTTATAAACACTAGCAACATAAAACTGCATATCGGGATTTATAAATAAACTACATTACTTTATAAGATAAATTATCGTGTGTTTTAATTAACTCAACATTGTTGTTAAAAAGAACCAGTAAAATTAAATATAAATAGTAAATTTAAAATAAAAAAAAATAAAATAAATTGTGTCTATAAATTGCCAATTTGGCCCATTGTGCACAGCCTTCACTCATTCGCCCTGGTGTTCATTTAGCGAACTTGACTTGGAGTAGTATGTAGCAGCAGTACACGGCCGACGCCGCTAACCTCGGGCTGCGCTGCCGACGCACCAAGAACGGAGTCAAAGGCAGCGACAGCGACAGCGGCAGCGGCAACGGCAACTGTTGTGCATCGAGTGAACAGACGCGCACGAACTGTGTGCGCATTTGGACGTGTTTTGTGTGTTGGCGGCGCAAATGCCAAAATAAAAGAAAAAACAAAAGTAATCATAGAAATAGAAGTAAAACTTAAATAAATATAAAAGAAATAAAAGCGTTGCGAAAGTGTTGAAAGTGTGTGCGTGCGCCTGTTGGCAGGCAAAACTTTTTTTTATATATTTTTTTTTAAAACTATTCCTACAACCGCTATTCGGCCACTTTTATTTATGTTTTTTTGTTTTTTTGTTTGTTGTTTATTGTTGTTGTTGTAATGGTGTAATGTGACAAAATGGATTTCCAGAACCGCAATAATACGGCAAATAAGTTTGTCTGTCCCAGCGATAGACAATTGGCCTTGCGTGCAAAGTAAGTAGCAGACAGAGCGAGAGCGAGAGAGAGAGAGAGAGCGAGAGAGAGAGTGAGAGCGCGTGTGTGCGAACGCCCAAAGATAGGCAATGGCAATGGGTTTAGTGCAACAATTGGGCAGCGCATGTACATACATATGCGTCATAGTGTGTGTGAAAGTTTAACACAACCGTTAGTTAAGCAATGTCGCAAAACAGAAAGAAGAAACCGAAAAAACAAGCGCTGCGCGTCATAAAAAAACAACAACAACTGACGTGCATGCCGTTATTCTTCCTCTTCTTCTTGTTGTTGTAGCTGATAAGCGGCTGTTGTTGTTGTTGTTGTTGTGCGCAACAGTTAGCAATAAGCAACAACAACAACAACAACAACAACGACAACGACGACAATTGACTAAGCTTTAGTTATAATTTAATTAACTTTGACTGTATCAATGTATGAGTAATGTCTCTGCGCTTTGTATGAGTGTGTGTGTGCGTGTGTGTGTGTGTGTTTGTCTAAGATAAGCTGAAAACGCACGAAATTGTAGCATAATCAAATGAAATAGATATATAGCTAAAACGCCATATAGTACATATATAATATAGATTATATACAGTAGAGCTATTGATAGTACAGTGAACATTCGTATAAGTAAAATGGATGTTAAAAAATTACAGTGCAGTCGCGATACAGTGAACTAACTAATTAAAACCAAGGGTGTTCACAATACCGAATTTGTTCACTCTATCGATTTGAACATTTTATCATATATTTAAATATTACTCTGCACAATTATAGTCAGGAAATCCCTTTATTTATTTATAAATCAAAAAACAATTATTTTCTTATAATTTGAATGCTTAAAAGAGATTTCATCACATATGTGAACTTTCATTGCATATTTTAACTAACTATACCACATAAAACCAATTTTGATTAATTGATTAACATTATATTTTTTTTTTAATTATGAAACATTTGCCTACAAATTTAAAGGATTCTAAATTTTTCCTGATTTTCCTATTGACTTCTTAACATTTGTGTTTTTATGCACTTAAAATTTATTTGTGCCAATATTAACTATTACATTCCGGCAATAAAAAACATTTTCTATGCTATTTTTGCTTTAAGACAAAAAGTGTCCGGTTTAACACCAGTCTCCCCTACTTATAAACCATTTAAATACACCACAAGGAGTAAGTTTTTATAGATAAGCGGCTACAAATCATCCCATCTCATATCTAAAGAGCGTTCTCTAATCAAGGCGTATCATTAAAAGGATATCTTCATTAGGGTGATTATCTCTAAGCTCAATAGGAATAATAATACGGTAGTTTTGTTCTTAAAGTACACCATAGAACCAACTAACAAGCAAGGCTTTACAAATCGCTACATCAAGAGCAAATCAAAAGAGCGGCAAATAAAAATAAAAGCGCATCTCAAATTTACAATGAATTCGATCACAAAGTAAGAACTTGATTTTGTGTAACTCGTTAATCTTTTCGGTATTTGACTTGAAATTTGCTTATAATTAATTAGAAATCATGCATAGCAGGATTGTTATCTTAGAAGATATGTTCTCCCATTTACTTCATTCGCGCACCTTAATTATGGAATATATTTTCTTACATTTAACAAATAAATACAAAAAAATTGTTCAGTCTTTAGAGTCGTCAATGTAAAAAAAAATTTGTTCACTCTTGCGAATGTTCACATAACCGAGTGTTCATTCTATCGCGACTTCACTGTAGTTTCAACTAGGATTGTCGCATTTCGATACAGTATATATCGTTTATATGACGTATCGTTTATATGAAATTATTGTTTATATGCAAAAAAAAAAGTTAGTCTTAGTGCATTTTGTTTGCAATTTGCATACAAAAATAGTCGCTTATTTGAAAATCGCTTATTAGCAATTATTGCATATATAGAAACGTTCGGCTAAAATAAATAAATTTTTGGTAAAAATATCGGTTATATGCAAACTTTACAGTAGTTTACTTACTAAAAATTTGCAACAATGCTTTTTATTTAATCGATTGTGATCGTTTGCTTTGCTTCAAAATACAAACCATTAAAAGCTAATATATTTTGCATATATCCGATTATAGCTGGTATAATATGGTCGGTTATACGCAAAAAAGCGCTGGATTTTCGCTATTTCGAACAAACAATATAGATTATCGCTTATTTGAAAAATTTTGCACATATCCGATTATCGCTTATATGAAACAATCGTTTAAATGCAATAACCGCGCTGTATTTTCGCCATTGCATATAATATATATATATCAATCTTATCAATATATCAATTTTAGCATATCAATATATCTATTTTCTCTCAGCGATTTTAGGAAGACGGTATTTTTAATATTTCCATATAAGGGCCTACTTTTGTTATCTATAGCTAGTTCCACAGCAGTTACGACCCCCTTTCTTACGATGCAGAGCTGACGGGGAGTGTCAAAAATTTTAGAGCAAGTTTTGGAATATGATTATCATTCCTTTTGCCTGCAAGTGCACTTTAGCTAAGTTCTCATCATCTTCTTTACGCCGATTAGCTCCCTCTTATTTCAGTTTTAGATCAGCTGATTATGAACATCCCACTATCTTCCGTTTGACGAATTTCCACTGGTTTTCACAATTTTTCCGCACAATGTGACACAGAATTTGAATCTATTTATAATTGGTTCATATTTCATGTATCCACCTTTCAATTTTTACGGAACGCTTTTGCTATTTATTGGAAAAATGCATAGTAGCCGATATTTGACTCAAAAAATATCGATATGTGATATTATCGTCATCGAAAAAATCGTTTCGATAATATCGAATCAAAAAATTAAATTTTAATGCTTAACTCAAAAATGTATTTTTTTTATAAGCATTGTCTTTTTTTTGTCCCTTTTATGATTATTTTCTCTTAGCTTTGTGTTTTAATGGTTTCGAATGTGACATTCGTTTATGTTTAACCCTAATCTCCTCCATGTGTGAATAATCACACAAATCAAATTTTAACTTCAATTTTTTAAAGCTATCTTTGAAAACTTGAAACTTTTTGACAATTCCTAAAACATAAAATTAACGCAAAAATAGTTCAATTTGATATAATTTTATTTCTCGATATCGAGCTATTCAAAAACTTACGATTCATACATATGATTTCTTTGCATTTTGCACTAAAAACATTATTTTTTATATGAACATGTCATTATTTTTACATTAAAAGTGTGTGTATGTGCAATAAAAATATATTTGTTATACTCGACTATCAAAAATACCGTTACAAAAGTTATGTGGGAGTGGCCATGATCAGGCGTGTATGTGTAGAGGAAGGTTTATATAATATGGTGTGTATATGCACCGAAACCACATAAGTTATAAGTATATCAACGGTCATGAATATACGTACACTTGCAGTTATCTGGTATATTGGTTTAGTCTAAACTATAGAACGATGCCGTTAGCTGTATATACTATATGTCGTATTTGCCACAGCTGGAAGAACGGTGAACTGTATACCAAAGATAGACACCGCTATGCGAGAAAATTATTGCCAAAACCTCAGCCAAATCTTCATTTTCAGAAAAATTAAAAACAAATTCAGCGTTTCGATTGTGAAATACTCGTACTTTGCTATATAGAATACTCGTACTTACAGAAAAAATTAGTTTGCATTTTATGCGTTAGTTGCTGTACACTTAAGATATTAATGCTAATTGAAAACACAATATGGCTAGAGTGAAATATCTTACCGGCAACGAGCTAGGAGAAATTATGAATAAGTCTTAAGATGAAGATCTTTCCGACGATGATACTGAAAATTATTTTTCCGAAGGAACAGATGAATTGATTGGGACTAAAAGTGATTCTGTATTTGATGAAACGGTTGTTTCGATTGTGAACGTGACATTAGAACATAAACTTAAGCCAATGAAAAATTTCACATAAATCGGGATTATTTTAATCGCTTAGCTGTTCATTCATCATGGTAAATCAATTCAGATGTTAATTGTTTTACAACGTTTTTTTGACAGCTTTTCATTTTTCGGTCTCAATCAATTTTTCTACGGAAATACATTTATCTAAGAGTTAAAACATTTTTTCCATGCAAATTTCCTTTATAGAAGGTAGTTTTTGACGTCTGAAAGGAGGGTTGAAGGGTTTTATCAAATTATGACTTTTTGTGACAATGTGGGATGGGGTGTGTTCCGAAAACTCGAATTCAATAATATTATTCAAAGATTTTGCATCAAATTTGAAATTATTGACTCTTCAAAAGTATTACCTTCGCAGCAGCATATGCATCCTAACTGCAATGATATTGTATTTCAAGTTTCTAGGAATGCCTACGGTTGTTTTTTGGTTGCACGGCTTGTGTCGTCACATTAGGGGGAGAGGGGTTGCCTAAATGTGACTATTTGTGACAAGAGGGGGAAGGGGTGGTTCATAATCTTCAAAATTTTGGTAACGTCATTTAAGGTGTTCGTTTTCTTTTGCCCATAAAGCGAGTGCTTAGAACTTACAGTCGACACTATCACACTTATCAGTCATATTTCACTGGCACATCGCAACTGAGTGTGCCTCATATCGAGTGTGCACTGTATGTTGTATATGTGGCATTGAGTTGTTAGCTAGTCAAGGACCAAGTACTGAGCATTGCCAGCCTTGCAGCCATCTCCGGTTGGCCATCTGCCTTCATTAACGCTTTCTAGCTGGCTGTCACGGCTGATGCTACGGCTGTTGTTGTTGTACTTCAGTCTGCAATCATAATTGTTTCATGGCGCGTTCGCTGTTGACAGATTAATTAAATTTTAATAATGTTGAATTTTTTATGTACATATCGTATATACTTTTTTTTTTTTGCGGCTATAAGAGGCCAAGTTTATAGCGGCGACCGCCCGCATGCCATTTTATTTATTGCAATTGATGATGTTGATGAGGATTGCTAAGCAGCCGGAGAATTGTGGGGCAGGGGGTGCTGGGTGCACCACTTACATGATTTGTGACACGCCTACGCAGCAAAGCGAATGCCGTTGGCAAGATATTGATACCGTACACAGAGAGAAAATCATGCGAATTACGATTAATTCATTCCAATTAATATGAGCTCAAGCAAATGAGATTAGCAAGTTAGTTGAAACGATGGGTATAACATATCCAAGTGCCTGACACATTAAGGGGAACCCAAATCACCTAAATCAATGATCCATTAGTGTGTTTTAAAAGAAAGAAAATACAACCTACAAACGTGCAAGCGTAGAAGACGAAAGTGGCGAGTGGCTCCTGAAGGTACAGAAAATCTAGCTAAGGAGTTGAAAGATTGAAAAAGATCAAAAGATCAAGAATAAGCTTATGAATCAATAAAATGACTTAAGAGGCGAAGTTTGTCAGTGTACTAGGTGGGGTGAAAACTAACCTACTTGGGAATGAACATTTTTATACCCTGTACACAAAGTGTAATAGTGGATCCAGCTTTCATCAACAATTACCAATCGATGACTTAAATCCACCCGATTCGGCATCAGCATGGCCAAACACGCTTCCGAAGTGCGCTCGCTCTAATGTTTTTCCCTGGAGTCAGTAAATGCAGAATCTCGACCAAAATATGCCATGTGCGCTTAGTACTTATCCTTGTGGCATCTGCTAGCTCGCGCGTGTAACTGCAAAGATCAAAAAGAAGAAACTGAAACAGGCACAAACTTGATGAAAGCCAGTGCTCCTTTAGCTTTGTTGAGAATAGTACAAAAAATTTCACCCCATGATCAGATACGGACAACGAATAAGATGCTATGAAGATAGTAGTCCGATGGATAGTCATAGATGAAAACAGGGTTTAAATATGTTAATATTACACCAATATTGCATTCTATACAAATCTGCAACCGTAGATACGAATTGTCAACAGAAAAGATATGATGAAATAATCTAAGCAAGTTCATTAATACATAAAACAAATACTAAAATACCCTGCGGTACTCCCGAAGTGACAATTAGATTAGATTAGATTTGTGGTGGGTGCGATGGCTCATCAGAGAGAGTTGAAACCATCCCTAGCACTCAGGCAGCCTTGCCCATTGTGACATGCCCGACAGAGGAAGTTAAGAGAGAGAAAGACAGTTGAAATAAGAGAAAGGGTGTGAAAACAGAGTAGGCTTGCTATAAAGGCTCCCTATTGTCACAATCTTCCCGACTTCCGTAGGAAGTGCAAAGGCCGGACAGTAACACAGAAAGTGCTCCGTGGAGTCGGCTTCCTCAAGACAGGCTGCGCAAGTTGGGTCGTCAACGAAGCCTATATTAGCCAGGTGTTGGCCAAATGTATTGTGACCCGTGACTAATCCAAGCAGGGCTCGCAGATCTTTCGTCTTCTGACGAAGAAGATATTTGGAGGCTTTTGGATTGGGTTCTTTCACGAAGTGTTTGATTACGCTGCATCCAGTGGTGTGTAGGCCGCTATCCATCCAACCAAGGACAGGAATGATTGGCTCAGGCCATATTGGCTGTGACACCGAGCCTTTATTCGCCAGCTCATCCGCCATTTTATTGCCCTGGATACCTCGGTGTCCAGGAACCCAGTATAGACTAACTTGAAGTGACAATAATATGCTTAATTCTTTGCACACGATTCGGGAGCTAAAGATATTTGCAATAAGAGTAATGCTGGGAAAGTCCCAATCAAATGCTGTATCAAAGTCAGTAAACACAACATCAGTTTGCATTTTGTTAATGAAACCGCGAAAAATAAGTTAGGCAGATTCCATAAGGTTACATTAAATTGATCATTTGTGCTTAAAAAGCAAATTACTGCCTTATTTTTATGTATTGGTATTTGTAGCAGGAAAATCCGGGGTGAAAATGATACGGGCCCTGCTTTTGTTCGTTTGCGTTTTTATTGTTGTTGTAGTTTTTAGGCAAATTCTGCCCCGGGAATGTTGGTGTGACGAGAAAAACAAATTAGAGTTTCGAGCTAAAATTCCGAGTTGGACCTGTATCTGCATATTCAGTGTTGCCAACTTTTCATTAGAAAAAAACCCAAAAACAGCTAAAAATTTCAGAAAAAAGCCAAAAGAAAAGCTAAACATTTGAGACTCTTTCAAACCCTAATCTTCTTATTAACTGGCCATAACAACCCGTTATCGGGTTACAGTCTGACGTAAATACATTCTTTCATTGGAATTGTGGTTTTACGTGATGGGTCCCAAACCCTACGCACAACCCTTTTAAGACCTGGAGTGGCTTTACTAGTATAACCCAGTGTCATTGTTAGTCGCCTCATGCGATAAGCTTTGACCTGCTGAGGTGGTATTCACTAACACGCTCACAACACGGGGGAGTCCCTATAGGAATTATTAATTTTGGATATGATTTTGCTAACGAGTGTAAGAAGCGTTGGAAATATTTTCTGTGACAAAAATGGTCAATAACTAAGGCGATTTTGGCATGTTCTTCCGATTAAACTATGTTGTGAGTTAACTGCCTATAATGATATTAGCTCAGGTAATCGGTTCTACAGCTTTGCTTCTCTTGAAACCTGCTCTTTACTATTCAATCGTAGCTTAAACATGCGTTCTTGTTTTAAATAAACGCTTAATTATTCATTAATTACTATTTGAAAGAAAAAAAGCTCAAATTAAGAATTTAAATCAAAAAAGAAAAAACCTTGAACAAGCTTCACTTTCTTAGTTGAAGTAAATTCGTTTTCGGCGTAATTTTTTGACCTTTCCAGAGATTAAGCACGAAATGCTCGATTTTGTGCCACAGTGCAGAAAAGCGAAGTGCCACGCCTATCCGTGTGTGTGTGTGTGTGTGTGTGTGTGTGTGTGTGTGCGTGTGTGTGTGTGTATTGCCTAAGCATATGCTTGGGTAAAACGGTATAGCATACTTTGCGGCGCAACGTAATCAATCCCAGCTGACTGGGCTTTGCGAGAAGCGCATTAAAAATACAAAGCCACACTCAAAACCAACACTTATACAAAGCGAGAGAGCGTGCAAGAGAGGCAAGAACAACAACAATAACGTACACTAGAACAACAATTTTCAAGTGTGCAATTTACACTTCCTTTGGCTCGTTTTTCGCTGCGGCGGCGCACAGTGGATCCAATTGACTTCTTTTTCGGCAAAAGTCGTAACTTTTGTGGGAGTAAATATATTTTGAAAATTTGAAATGCATAGAACAGAGAATTCCTTAAGTAAGCTGTGTATTGAGGGAGCTTCAAAAGACGATAGTAAAGTTCGATATTAATACTGAAAATGTCTAATCTTTGCATGTCTTTGTGCTTATTTTTCAATAAATCGTCTTCGTCGACAGTTTGTCTATCTGGCGAAAGTGTTTACGCTAGGATCAAAATAGACTACTAACAGCATGCCAACAAATTTTTAAAATTTTAACAATTTTTTATGCAATGAGGACATTTTATAGATGCAAGAATAAGACGTTTGGTCTATATAATATCGAACTTTACTTCCGTTTTTTGAAGTTCTCTTTTTACAGCATATTTATCGCAGTGTATCGCAGAAGCTTAAGGAATTTTCTGTTACATGCATTTCAATTTTGAAAATATCTTTGCTTCCTCAAAAGCAGGGATCGTTACTGTTATGTTATATTTTAAAAATTGCATTTTAAAAATTATTTCTTAAGTTTTACTTTTTACTCAGAAAATAAATCTTATTTTTAAGTTTTCTTTCTTGCTCGGCAAATAAAACGTATATCTTGAGTTCTTGATTATGAAAAGTAAATTTGAAGCCAAATTGGATTTGTGCCAAATTGGATTTGTTTTTTAATTCAATAACAATTGCTTATCAGCTATAACAGCTGTGTTTGCGAGCGCAGTTATTACTTATTCAATATTTCGCAGGCGTTAATTCGGTATTGCGAACATGTCAGTTTTATTCCAATCTCAATTCTTTTTTGTCTTAGAATACAAAATGTGAGAGCAGTGTTGATGTGTTCGACAGTGGGATACTCTGTACCTGTTTTTCCAAAGAAAAATCAAAATTTCCATGCCAATTTATTTAACGATGCGTTAAGGGAAACATTAATATAATTTAAATCAAAATTAAATTTTATTTTCTGAGCAAAAAATAAAACTCAACAATAAGTTTTATTTATGATTTTTTTTGTATATAACTTTAAAAATACAAAATAAGGTAGTTTTGCATAGCTTATGTGACAACGGTCACATAGGTATGCTCCTTTTACATGTACCATTTCTCTTTCACTATGATTTTTTTAGTTTTAAAATTGAAAAATATGTAATTATTATTTACGGTCCCTGCTCAAAAGTTATAAATTTTTCCGAAAAAGAAGTCAGTTGGATCCACTGTGCGGCGACTGCCACTTTGCTGAGCAAAAAAACAGGGAACAGAAACAAAGAGCAGAGCAGAGAGGTTGGCGGCGGGTCGCAGTCGGAGGCTGTTGTCAGCAGCAGCAGCAGCAGCAGCAAACGTACTTGAAATTCAAATTATAAACTCATGGGAGTTGAGCAGCAGGAGCGGCTACACTTTGACTGCAAATAGAAATATAATACGTACGTGCGTGTTCGTGTTCGTGCATGTTTGTGCATGCGTAAGTACACGTGAGCGCGTGGTACGTTCAAGCTGATTGCTGGCCAAGGGTGTTGATTACACGTTCAAGCTTAATGAAGGCATGAAGTTTCCTTTTTACACGCATGCTGCAATATCGATAGGTTCGATTGGTTGCCTATTAAAAGTTGCTCGATGCCAAGACAACGATAACTAACGATAGGCTGCAAGCTATGATCCTTGCTTTAGTTGGGCATTTCAGTTCATTTTGAAAATATATAGCTTATTGGTTATATAATTTGTTAAAACGAACCGTCATTTTAATTCACAAATAAACAAACAGTTGGTAACCAACTCATGCTTTTCCGCACGTTTATCAAACCAAACCGAAATCAGTTAGGACAAATTTAAACAACAAAAAAATGCAACAAAAAAATTTCGAAAATTATGTACTCTTATTATTCCACTGGCAACCCGACTATAGCTAATAGAGTGATCAATTTCAATAGAAAATTTTTTGAAGACATGCCCAACACGATAGAAAAGCATTTAGTTTGCTAAAGCCGAAATGACTAAAGTTATTTGAATAACATACTACACCGACAACGCACGCACACAAAAACATCTTCAAATCGCCGGAAAAGTTGTCAGAGTGCTTAAGTCGTCGAAAAACATAAAATTAGATTTTATGCAGACAGTCGGGACGGTGCCCGACAGTGGAATACCCTGTACCCTTTTTCTTTATAAGCACTTAATACGGTAAAATGGGAACGGAAGTATTCACTTTTATATCTCGCTTCATAAGATCAATATGCCTGTACACATTTTTCCTATTGGGAAGTTCCAATTGACAAGTTTTCCTATTAGGTAGTTGACTATTATGGGCCCAAAAATTACTTTTATACCCATAGTCCCAGTATTCTTGAGCCAATGTCATTCAATTTTGTAACATAGATCATAAATACATTTATAAATGTCTGTGACAATTTCCAAATCAATATTTTGGGGGGTGTTGCAGTAATTAAGGTAAATCGATTGCGGGGGCAGTGAAAATTTGGATACAGTTTTAACGAGTCACCACACCAAATTTTGTAACTGTAGCTCACATGTATCCATATTTACATGCAGTGAAATTTTGAAGCAGTTTATAGGCAAGGGGGTGGGGAGGGGGGTTGGTTGTGAAATTAGCATATTTTTTACACATAGATTTTTTAAACATGCACATAAACACGACGCATCTAAGGAGTTTCAACGGAGCTGTTGTAAACAGCGAAAATCTGTCACAAACTCCTTCAGCCTTGAAAAAATGCGCGTCTTTTGTTAAAATTTTTTTGCCCTAACACTTATAGTGTCGGAGAAAACTGGCCCAACACAGACAGACGGACATATCTATCTCGACTCAACTATTGCTCCTGATTATTTTTGCCCATGGAACATATGGTCTGCCACGCCTCCTACTACCTGTTACATACATTGCACAAATCTATAATACCCTTTTACACTTTTTGTACAGGGTATAAAAAGCATCTTTAAAGTAAAAGCATGTGACGAAATCGTAGCTACTTGTATGCAAATCATAATATACACTTGGTTCCAGAATTGTGCGTACTGTGCAAAAAAATTACAAAATTCAACTATGATTCCATTTATTTCCATTTATAGGGTAGGTACAGCAATATTTTTTTTAAATTTTGTAAAGGGATCAAATTTCTTTTTAAACTGCTAATTCTAAAACTAAATTTTATCAAGTTTTCCTATAATTAACATTTTACTATAATTATCTTAAAATATGCAGCGGCAAAATTCTGCGTACAGGAACTTTTTTATTACTTTAATAATTAATATAGGTAACCTAGCACCTCCTTAAGGCGCCTTGGCATCGAGTCTACTAGTTCTTTTGTGTCTTCGTCGTCTAGGCACATCTAATGTGCATTTTGGGTGAAATTATCTTTTCAAATTTGGATATAGCCCATCTGATCCATTTTTGACTCAATAAATGTCAGTTTCCCGACACCATTAGCTACAAAACTTACTCTCAGCAGAGAAAATAACTTTGTTCCAAAACTCTGGCGGCTTGGAAATGTACATATTTGCAAAATCCTTACGCTTCTGCTGATTAATCGATGCTATTAGAGGCTTCTTAGGGGCCAAATGGCTATTATAGCCAGCTTCCTTTAAAATTCTCCTTATGCTAGTATCGGATATTGTTTTAGCTGATGAGCGGCCATCCGTGGGCTTAACTTGACCAAGTTCACAATTTTATTTTCTCGCTTTGTGAGTATAGAAGGTTGCCCAGTGTGGGGCTTCGACACGATGGAACCCGACGAAACATAGTTTATTATAACTCTTTGAACTGAAGAGTGAGTTCTGCCCCCCGTTTGTCCAATTTCACTATAGTATTGACCCTCCAGATAGAGTTTTATGATAATTTTTCTTCCCGCAACACAAATTTCTACTCCTTTCTTTCACATTAATTTTTATGTATACGGAACTTTATCTCCAGAATTTTACAATTTTAAATTGCTGTACGCAGAATTTTGCCGCTGAATATTTTAAGATATTTATAGTAAAAGGTTAATTGTAATAAAACTTGATATAATTTAGTTTTAGAATAAGCAGTTTTTAAAAGAAAATTGATCCCTTTACAAAAAAAAAATAAAAAAATTTGATGCAGCCAGTCGGAACGGTGCCCGCCAGTGGAATACCCTGTACCCATTTTTTCCATGAAAATCAAATTTCTGTGTAAATTTTTGTATCGACGCGTTGAGGGGTATGTGCATAATAACGGTAACTGTTCTGGCGTTTATGTTACAACCGCAAATCTTCATTCCATAATACCCAAAACCTAGTAAGCCAACTACTGACGTAAAGTCATAACGGCCTATAAGTTGGCTACCTTGCTTATCGTATGTTGCCCATATTTTTGAAATATTTGATAACAGAGAAGTTTTTTCTCGGATTGCCAGTTGGGCTTTAGAGCGGGTCATGACACAACTGAGCAGTTGCACCATGTGGTCAACATCACTTTGGAGCAATATTGCTCCGGAATCTTTATTGATATCCTGCAAGCTTTTGACAGGGTTTGGATTAGCAGACTGCTGTCTTAAAGTAAAAAACTCTCTTCGTGCTCCTTGTTTGCTGGTCGAACCCGCTGAATCGAAAATGTGCTGAGAGTTACACTTGGTGTTAATGGTGGTTGTCCCCAAGTGAGTGTGTTTGGTCCTGCTCTCTATATTTTATCTAACCTGCTTGTAATTTGCCATCTGAACTCATTGCCGATGATGATTCTTGATTTTACAGCTTCCTTGATGGTTTGCAGCAGTATTGGAACTTTACCTAGAGGCGAGCTGCTGTCATCGTATCCGCTAAGCAGGGCACGCGCTGGAGCACCGGCTATGGGCGGCAGTAAGCGAGTGTGGGGATGGGTCATTATACCTCCTGCAGTTCTTCCTGCTCGCTAGTACTAATAATAATTCCTATTAATCAAAATTCGCGTGCGGAAAGAAGAAGAGTTATTGGCAGTAGACAGCCTAAACGGACAGATGGAAAAAAAAGTGGAGTAACCCTAGGTGGTGCACTGCCATGGTACAACAGCAGCCCACCCTTTTTTGTTTGTTAAAATACTAAGTGTACGATGAACATAGTCTTAATTAGTAATTATGGTTGAATATATGGTTAAGCATGAATTTTAATTGCTAAGTTTTAAATGGTTTTTTTGGAGAATACTATTCTGTCTGCACCAAATTTTTCTTTTTCAAAAATTTATTGTGAAATTCAAAGGCTGGAGTTAGAGGTGTGCAATTTGAAAGAAACTGTCGATAGTGGTAAAAACTATCGAAGAGCCTACCATCGCTGCTAACGATAGTCCATCGATAGTTTTGCAGTTGTCCTCTTGATTCTCATACATGGTACCTAAGCTCTACCATATCCCTATAATTTTCATTATACAAATATGTCTGGAAGACTACTTTGTAGTTCAAAGAGGAGCGAAGATAAATGCAAGAGCTGCCCTTTCTGAATACGAAGTCGTATTTAGATAGGGTACCTCTTGTGTGTATCTTTAGTCCTCTTTGTACTCCAAGTAGTCTTCCAGACATGGTACCTAAGCTCTTGCATTTCACAATTTTTCATTTATTTTTTTTTATTGCTAATAATATTAATATATATATTTCTAAAGGTACCTATCATATCCCTATAATTTTCATAATACAAATATGTCTGGAAGACTACTTTGTAGTTCAAAGAGGAGCGAAGATAAATGCAAGAGCTGCCCTTTCTGAATACGAAGTCGTATTTAGATAGGGTACCTCTTGTGTGTATCTTTAGTCCTCTTTGTACTCCAAGTAGTCTTCCAGACATGGTACCTAAGCTCTTGCATTTCACAATTTTTCATTTATTTTTTTATTGCTAATAATATTAATATATATATTTCTAAAGGTACCTATCATATCCGTATAATTTTCATAATACAAATATGTCTGGAAGACTACTTTGTAGTTCAAAGAGGAGCGAAGATAAATGCAAGAGCTGCCCTGAATGAATACGAAGTCGTATTTAGATAGGGTACCTCTTTTATTTATCTTTAGTCCTCTTTGTACTCCAAAGTAGTCTTCCAGACATGGTATCTTAGCTCTTGCATTTTACAACTTTCATATATATTTTTTGATTGCTAATAATAATAATATATTTTAATGGTACCTACCATATCCGTATAATTTTCATAGTACAAATATGTCTGGAAGAATACTTTGTAGTTCAAAGAGGAGTGAAGATAAATGCAAGAGCTGCCCTGTCTGAATACGAAGTCCTATTATTCCTAAGACTAAGTTTGCTTCTCTTATTGTTTGGAGCCAATACAATTATTCCAGCAGCCGTCTCTATATGCTGCGCTCGTCAAGCGGCAAGCTCGGATATTTCGCTGTTCTGCGGGGGTGGGGGGATGATCAGTAAAAAAATCAACATTGCTTGGTTTATAACCCTAATGTATCACATTAGGTTAACATAAATGTTAACTTTAACATTACTGTAAAAAGTGAAATTCTGTGGCAGTTCATAGGAGGTGGCCTAAAATTGCCACATTATTAGCTATATCTTCTAAAGTTCTTATCCGATATGAATCATTTTTAGTCTATACATGCACAGTAATAGTGTGCATAACTGTGCCAATTGGGTAGCTTTTATGCTGTGGGTTAAAACCGCGAAAATCTGTCACTGGGGAAGGGATATATCGACATAATTCGACAAACTCGTATTTTCCCCGGTATATGCGCATCTTTTAGTAAATTTTTGCTCTAGCTCTTATAGTCTCCGAGAACGGTGCGACAACACGGACAGACGGACATGTCTATATGGACTCGACTATTGCTCCTGACAATTTTTGCCCATGGAATGTATAGTCTGCCACGCCTCCTTCTGCCTGTTACATACATTGCACAAATCTATAATACCCTTTTACACTTTGTGTACATTAAATTACGGCTGGCGAAGAAGCCGAGGGTCCTCTAATCTTAGTATAAATTTAAACAATGTCATATACTGCAAATTTCGAATTAACTTAAGTTAATAAACTTAAGTAAATAAAAATGATAGAAGTTGAAGCTGACAATTGTCTCATTGTTATAAAATGATTCAAGTGCCTATCGATTGACTGTGGCTCGACTATCGACCTATCGATCCTTGCGTTTTGCTGCGCATTTGGCGTTTTTGCTTACATATATTTAAATTGCATATAAAATTTATTGAATAAGTTATTCAAATTGACTAGAAACTGCATGGCAAAGCTTTTGAAACGCGTGTGGAAACCAAAAGCCACAAGGCAATAAGCAGCGGCATTAAGCATGACTTTGCGCGCAGTCAGGGTCACAAACACAGAAGTATGAAGCGACGTCGAATGTTGCTGCGGGCTCCGGTGTCACGGCTGCGTGGGTGGTTAAAGCATATGGCCGGACGGGCTTGAGCAAGTCAATAAACCCGAGGCAGTCGCTTGTTGGTGTGGCACGCGAAGCACTGCAGCAACTAGAGATTTGCATGCCAAGCGTTGTACGTGCTCCTACTATATATGTATGTATGCATGTATGCCCGTGTGCGTCTGTGTCTGTTTTTGTGGTGCTACATTTTTTAACGCTATGTGCCGTAAGTGATTCCAAAGTGGCTATAAAACAGAAAAGAGCGCGCCACAGAAGCAACAGCGGCCGCATGGCCAAGTTAATTAATTTTGAACTTGACATTTTAGCATGAGCGCTCGCTGACTGGCAACATGAAAACCACATTAACTAGCCGCAGCACTCTAATGGCGCGCTCATTAGGCTAAGCCATACCAGCAACTTTTAATACTTATGTACATATATACACTTTTGCTTCTTCCCTCACGCAGATTGAAAGCCGGCTGGAGCAGTTCAAAGACCAGCGAACCCTTGCGTCCCGAAGAGCAGCAGGCCATCATATCCGTAATACGCCGCAATGAGGAAATCGAAATAGCCGAGCGCCAACGTGTCGGTCGCCTTGTGGAGCGTGTCGAGAAAATCAAGCAGCATGCAGTCGAACGTGGTCCCAACTGTTGCCGCTTGTGCGGCGATACTTTTGGCCTGCTGCGACCCCATCGCATTATTTGCGAGGATTGCCGCAAGGCCGTCTGCACCAAGTGCAGCGTGGACATTAACATACGCTATCATACGAGTGAGCGCACGCGCGAAATTTGGCTTTGCCGCATTTGTTCTGAAACGCGCGAAATGTGGAAAAAGTCTGGCGCATGGTTTTTCAAAGGCCTGCCGAACTATGATGTGCCGCGCAGAGCCAGTGCCACGCCCACACCTACGCATAGCCCAGCGTTAGCTGGCGCTAGTAATGGCGGCACAGACACGCGCTATGTACAAAGCTGTCACAGTACGCCTACACGCAGCACGCGCATGAAGAAGCTCACCATACGCGTCAATGACAGCAGCAGCAGCAGCAGCGGTCATTCCGAGCCTGAGGATGAGATAGACGCAGCTGGCAACATGCCTGCTAGCAAGTTGCAGCGCGATGATAGCTTTAGATTACGCGCCTATGGCAGCATACGCAGCTTCATTGATGGCGGCGAACGCAAGCTGTCCAATTCGTTCTTCTTTGGCCGTCAGCAGAGCAACAGCCTACAGCGCACAGCGGAGGGAACAATGGACTATGACAGCATGTCGACGGCCTCGACGGTGGTCACAACGGCGCAGCTAAATGCTACAGCACAGCTGCGGCGTGAGAGTAGCTTTTTGCGTCGCGGCTCTGTATCATCCTCGTGGTCGTTTAGCGATAGCTCCGGCTCCGGCAACTCAGGCACACAATCACAGAGTCAACAGCAACAGCAGCTGCAACAACAGCATTGCCGTGATCCCTTGTTAGGCTGGCTAGAAATAGCCATAAGCTATCGAGAGAGCTTCCATAGTCTGGACTGCACTATGATGCGTGCCAGAGATTTGCCTGCCATGGATGCAGCTGGTCTTACTGATCCCTATTGCAAGCTGAATATTGTTACGCCCGAGGCGCATACGAAGTATACACGTTGGCAACGCACTAAAACTGTGCACAAGACGCGCAATCCAGAGTTCAATGAGACGCTGCAGTTTGTTGGCGTTGAGCCGGAAGAGCTGGGCAATTCGCTGCTATATGTGGCGCTCTTCGATGATGACAAGTATGGGCATGACTTTCTCGGTGCGGCTAAGGTGTGCCTCTCCACGGTAAGCAATTATAAAGCTATAGTAAAGTTAAAGTTTGCATTAAATGTGTTTTTTTTTATTAGGTACACAGCACGGCGCAATATCGCATATCTGTGCCGCTGGGCGTGGAGGATCAGTACAGCAACGAGGCGGAAGTGGCACAAAGCTGGCCCAATGGCAAAATGCTGCTCTCACTCTGCTATAATACAAAGCGACGCGCTTTGGTTGTCAATGTCAAGCAGTGCATCAATCTGCTGCCCATGGACAACAATGGCAGCTCCGATCCGTTTGTCAAGTTGTAAGCATGTAATATTTACTGAGCATTGTTGTATTACTAAACTTGAACTCATTGACAATGTATCCCACTGTTCCGGTTTTGCAAAGTTGGCATGACAGAGAAGTTTATAATAAGAGCTCTAAAATGCATATGTAAATATTAGTTGCGCAACTAAGTTCTCGCTGTTGATGTCAGATGGCGCAAGCAGTCATAACTGCTCGATTGTTACATCCGATTTGACACATTAGTGATTTCGTTTGATCGTCGTACACTTATGGTTATTTAAAAATGTCTGATTATGTGCCAAAAAGCGTTGATTTACTTCTACTATTCGAGGAAAACAGCGCCTGAAGCGCATCGAAAAGTTTACGGAGATTCTGCTCTGAGCGAAATAACGTGATGTGCTTGTTGTTGTGCAACTTTTGTTGCTTTAAAGATGGTGATTTTGATGTTGACGACTGACCGTGCGTAAGAAGGCCAAAAACATTCGAAGACACTGAATTGGAGGCATTGCTCGATGAGCATTCAGCCTAAACGCAAGAGGAGCTTGCTTCAGCATTAGGAGTTACCCGCCAAGCCATTTCCAAACGATTAAAGGGGAGATGGGGATGATTCAAAAGCAAGGAACTTGGGTTCCTTATGATTTATGATTATGAGAACAATTGCTCCAAAACCCGTGAAAACCTACTTGGAAACTCTCAAATGGGTGGTCCTACCCCTACCGCCGTATTCCCCAGATATTGCACCGTCTGATTATTACTTGTTCCGATCGATGGCACATGGTCTGGCTGATCAGCAGTTCCTCTCATTTGAAGACATCACAAAATGGCTTGATACGTGGATAGCCTCAAGAGACAAGCACTTTTACTGACAAAACATACGAGCTCTGCCAGAAAGATGGGGAAACGTGATCTCTAGCTATGGGCAATACTTCGAATGATTCCTTTGTGATTCCTTTTTTTTATTACAATAAAGTTGAATTTTATAACAAAAAAGAGCGAGAACTTAGTTGCGCACCTAATCAGCATTAGTCATTTATACAAATATAAAATAGCTAGTAAGTTGTGAGGGCTTATAAAACTTGTACTTGAATTAGGACCCAAGAAAATTTGTACGTATTGTGAATAGTTGCCAAAGCTACGTATCCGTAAGTATGTTTCGTGTGTCGACCACTAGAAGTAACATAAATATAAGCGAACTGTATAGAAATATCATACATTAAAATATGAAGCAATTTATACAGTAGATACTTTTCTCTAAAGAATTACGGAAAACTATTAATTATGATACGTATACGTCATGCATATTAAACTCACTTAAACCATCGTTATCCGTTTCCGTAATACACTTTGTTATTAGATCTTTTATAAAGATCTATGAATTCTGTAAAGTAATCTAATGTACTTTGAACGATTTGAAAAGTTTTGGTAAAGCTTTAAGGGGTACGACTCGTTTCTTTTATAGGATTAACTTTAAAATTTATATGCTAATTATAATGCTCTCTCTTTCTTTTTGTTTCGCTTAGACAACTCAAACCAGATGCGCACAAGAACAAAAAGCACAAGACGAGTGTCAAATGGCGCACACTGAATCCCATTTTTAATGAGGAGTTTTACTTTGAGGCCAGTCCGCATGACTTGAACAAGGAAATGCTCATACTGACCGTCTGGGATAAGGATTTAGGCAAGAGCAATGACTTCTTGGGCAGTCTACAATTGGGTGCACAGAGCAAGGGCGAACGACTGCAGCAATGGCTGGATTGCATACGTTTACCTGATCATTTTCATGAGAAATGGCATTGCCTGGCACCGGATAATCCCGCCCATTAGCGAGCACCGCTTTGTAGTTTATAGTAGTACATATATATAAACATATATTTTTTATATGCGTGTGTGAGTGTGTGTGTGTTTGTGTACTGATAATCATGCGGCCAAAAAGAGTAACGAAAAGTTTATACAAATTGCATTTTTGTTTGTAAACAAAAAATCAAACCGAAAACATTGCTGTTGCAAAGTTAGTCAGTTTTGTCTTACCTAAATCTGCTTGAAAGTAATATTTATAAACGCTTTTTGCTATATCAATTGTAAATGCACTCTATTTTAAAAATGTACACAATTACGATAACGATTACAAATTTTAAACAATTAAGTTGTGTTTACGGTTTGATTTTCTGTTAATAAGATATATATATATATATGTGTGTGTCTGTGTAAGCGTGTGTGTGGATAATGCTTTATTTAAGTGTCCTTATAAGGGGTTTATCAATTGCATTTCTATAATGCCACTTGGCGTATCTCTCAGATTTTATTTATTTAAAATTAATCATTTTACTGTATTTTAAGCACAAAAATTTAACTTAACAAAATTTGTATTCAAATATTTCAACAGATAAACATATTTTTTTAATAATATGCTATTTGGTATCAAAACTAATGTTACAGTTCCACTATGTCGCTATATATGTATATACTTGCTCACCAATCGAGCTGTTCAACAGCTAACAAACTGCAAACGGAAGTGACCTAATGGTAATGCAAGCTATTACAGAAAATGTTTACCAAATGCGACAGTGGAACAGTGGAGTTATTAGGCATAATCTCACTTTTGTTACAAACAAGCAAAATATATATATATTTATATAAACGTAGCATACATGCTTACATTATTGAATAATTATCTTTTTTGGTCAAGAAAAACCAACAAAAATATATTTATAAACAATAAAATTTAAACTTAATGCTTAGATTATGTGTATTCTATGCCGAAAGCACGCTTTGAAAGTGACACGATGCTTCTAATTAAGTTAAGTTTAAGTCCGCTGAGGACGTCCATGAGACGTTATAGCCATTTTGTAAAGGAATTCCACATGTCAAGCTCTCAATTAGAGATTGTGCTGTTCTGAGCTTTGATCATCTTCCTTTTTTGGGCTTGTGAGTTGATAAACCTGCCTCCGATCACCGCACATCTGATACACTTTGTCGCCAAGGGCGTGGCTGAGCCGATGTACTGGACACTTTAAGTCGCTGCTGCTGTTGGCCAAAGGCTGGACAGTGACGCGACATCAGATAAGTCGCACTGGTTCTTTACATTTGGTATAGGACGGAAGTTGACATTATATCAGATATTGAAGAGTACCAAACATGGCCCTCTTTTATGTTGTGGTTCCTATACGAGCTGCGCAATACCATGAAGTACGACAGAAAAAAACACCAAGAAACTTGATTTCCTATTAAATTTGGGCGCTTCAAGTCTGGTCTGGTTTATCTATTTACCTATTGTTGCCATAGTAGCGCTCCCGTTTAGTCCCATGTGGCGCTACAAGCTACTCCAAGGCATAACCAAATCTACTGCTTGCATGGCCTACTTTGTCATGACTGGCCTTTTATAGCCCAATCGTAACTGGACGAGAGAACGGGAGCGACGCCGCAATTCGACGCCCGATGACATCTCCATCGGCACTAACGGCAGTGGGCGTGGAATGGTGGTATACACTAGCATAACACATTCTCTCAACGGCGATGCGTGCAACGATCTGCTCGATGTCGAAGATAAGAAGAAGAATTCTTTAACAAGAATAGTCATATTGTGGCATAGTTTTAGTTACTTAAATGCATACTAACAGCAGGTCTTTTAAGAGGCAGCCAATTCGTTAAGTCCCGGTGAAGGATGATGGTAAAATCGCTGCAAAACGGAGGATGAACAGGCTCATGCGTTTCGGCACTGCTCTCACCTGGCTGAGAGAATTCAGATTTTTTCTTTGGTGTCACCGAGTGCCAGGGCTTTGTATTTAGGATTCTCTGATGCTTCCGTTTGGTGATGACACCACTCATAAGGCGCAAAAGGTTATATGCTGATTGAAAAAAGACAAGATGGTATTTGTAATGGGACACTTAAGGCGTTTATGTTACAACCGCAAATCTTCATTCCATAATACCCAAAACCTAGTAAGCCAACTACTGACGTAAAGTCATAACGGCCTATAAGTTGGCTACCTTGCTTATCGTATGTTGCCCATATTTTTGAAATATTTGATAACAGAGAAGTTTTTTCTCGGATTGCCAGTTGGGCTTTAGAGCGGGTCATGACACAACTGAGCAGTTGCACCATGTGGTCAACATCACTTTGGAGCAATATTGCTCCGGAATCTTTATTGATATCCTGCAAGCTTTTGACAGGGTTTGGATTAGCAGACTGCTGTCTTAAAGTAAAAAACTCTCTTCGTGCTCCTTGTTTGCTGGTCGAACCCGCTGAATCGAAAATGTGCTGAGAGTTACACTTGGTGTTAATGGTGGTTGTCCCCAAGTGAGTGTGTTTGGTCCTGCTCTCTATATTTTATCTAACCTGCTTGTAATTTGCCATCTGAACTCATTGCCGATGATGATTCTTGATTTTACAGCTTCCTTGATGGTTTGCAGCAGTATTGGAACTTGTTACCTAGAGGCGAGCTGCTGTCATCGTATCCGCTAAGCAGGGCACGCGCTGGAGCACCGGCTATGGGCGGCAGTAAGCGAGTGTGGGGATGGGTCATTATACCTCCTGCAGTTCTTCCTGCTCGCTAGTACTAATAATAATTCCTATTAATCAAAATTCGCGTGCGGAAAGAAGAAGAGTTATTGGCAGTAGACAGCCTAAACGGACAGATGGAAAAAAAAGTGGAGTAACCCTAGGTGGTGCACTGCCATGGTTCAACAGCAGCCCACCCTTTTTTGTTTGTTAAAATACTAAGTGTACGATGAACATAGTCTTAATTAGTAATTATGGTTAAATATATGGTTACAGCATGAATTTTAATTGCTAAGTTTTAAATGGTTTTTTTGGAGAATACTATTCTGTCTGCACCAAATTTTTCTTTTTCAAAAATTTATTGTGAAATTCAAAGGCTGGAGTTAGAGGTGTGCAATTTGAAAGAAACTGTCGATAGTGGTAAAAACTATCGAAGAGCCTACCATCGCTGCTAACGATAGTCCAATCGATAGTTTTGCAGTTGTCCTCTTGATTCTCATACATGGTACCTAAGCTCTACCATATCCCTATAATTTTCATTATACAAATATGTCTGGAAGACTACTTTGTAGTTCAAAGAGGAGCGAAGATAAATGCAAGAGCTGCCCTTTCTGAATACGAAGTCGTATTTAGATAGGGTACCTCTTGTGTGTATCTTTAGTCCTCTTTGTACTCCAAGTAGTCTTCCAGACATGGTACCTAAGCTCTTGCATTTCACAATTTTTCATTTATTTTTTTTTATTGCTAATAATATTAATATATATATTTCTAAAGGTACCTATCATATCCGTATAATTTTCATAATACAAATATGTCTGGAAGACTACTTTGTAGTTCAAAGAGGAGCGAAGATAAATGCAAGAGCTGCCCTGTCTGAATACGAAGTCGTATTTAGATAGGGTACCTCTTTTATTTATCTTTAGTCCTCTTTGTACTCCAAAGTAGTCTTCCAGACATGGTATCTTAGCTCTTGCATTTTACAACTTTCATATATATTTTTTGATTGCTAATAATAATAATATATTTTAATGGTACCTACCATATCCGTATAATTTTCATAGTACAAATATGTCTGGAAGAATACTTTGTAGTTCAAAGAGGAGTGAAGATAAATGCAAGAGCTGCCCTGTCTGAATACGAAGTCCTATTATTCCTAAGACTAAGTTTGCTTCTCTTATTGTTTGGAGCCAATACAATTATTCCAGCAGCCGTCTCTATATGCTGCGCTCGTCAAGCGGCAAGCTCGGATATTTCGCTGTTCTGCGGGGGTGGGGGGATGATCAGTAAAAAAATCAACATTGCTTGGTTTATAACCCTAATGTATCACATTAGGTTAACATAAATGTTAACTTTAACATTACTGTAAAAAGTGAAATTCTGTGGCAGTTCATAGGAGGTGGCCTAAAATTGCCACATTATTAGCTATATCTTCTAAAGTTCTTATCCGATATGAATCATTTTTAGTCTATACATGCACAGTAATAGTGTGCATAACTGTGCCAATTGGGTAGCTTTTATGCTGTGGGTTAAAACCGCGAAAATCTGTCACTGGGGAAGGGATATATCGACATAATTCGACAAACTCGTATTTTCCTCGGTATATGCGCATCTTTTAGTAAATTTTTGCTCTAGCTCTTAGTCTCCGAGAACGGTGCGACAACACGGACAGACGGACATGTCTATATGGACTCGACTATTGCTCCTGACAATTTTTGCCCATGGAATGTATAGTCTGCTACGCCTCCTTCTGCCTGTTACATACATTGCACAAATCTATAATACCCTTTTACACTTTGTGTACATTAAATTACGGCTGGCGAAGAAGCCGAGGGTCCTCTAATCTTAGTATAAATTTAAACAATGTCATATACTGCAAATTTCGAATTAACTTAAGTTAATAAACTTAAGTAAATAAAAATGATAGAAGTTGAAGCTGACAATTGTCTCATTGTTATAAAATGATTCAAGTGCCTATCGATTGACTGTGGCTCGACTATCGACCTATCGATCCTTGCGTTTTGCTGCGCATTTGGCGTTTTTGCTTACATATATTTAAATTGCATATAAAATTTATTGAATAAGTTATTCAAATTGACTAGAAACTGCATGGCAAAGCTTTTGAAACGCGTGTGGAAACCAAAAGCCACAAGGCAATAAGCAGCGGCATTAAGCATGACTTTGCGCGCAGTCAGGGTCACAAACACAGAAGTATGAAGCGACGTCGAATGTTGCTGCGGGCTCCGGTGTCACGGCTGCGTGGGTGGTTAAAGCATATGGCCGGACGGGCTTGAGCAAGTCAATAAACCCGAGGCAGTCGCTTGTTGGTGTGGCACGCGAAGCACTGCAGCAACTAGAGATTTGCATGCCAAGCGTTGTACGTGCTCCTACTATATATGTATGTATGCATGTATGCCCGTGTGCGTCTGTGTCTGTTTTTGTGGTGCTACATTTTTTAACGCTATGTGCCGTAAGTGATTCCAAAGTGGCTATAAAACAGAAAAGAGCGCGCCACAGAAGCAACAGCGGCCGCATGGCCAAGTTAATTAATTTTGAACTTGACATTTTAGCATGAGCGCTCGCTGACTGGCAACATGAAAACCACATTAACTAGCCGCAGCACTCTAATGGCGCGCTCATTAGGCTAAGCCATACCAGCAACTTTTAATACTTATGTACATATATACACTTTTGCTTCTTCCCTCACGCAGATTGAAAGCCGGCTGGAGCAGTTCAAAGACCAGCGAACCCTTGCGTCCCGAAGAGCAGCAGGCCATCATATCCGTAATACGCCGCAATGAGGAAATCGAAATAGCCGAGCGCCAACGTGTCGGTCGCCTTGTGGAGCGTGTCGAGAAAATCAAGCAGCATGCAGTCGAACGTGGTCCCAACTGTTGCCGCTTGTGCGGCGATACTTTTGGCCTGCTGCGACCCCATCGCATTATTTGCGAGGATTGCCGCAAGGCCGTCTGCACCAAGTGCAGCGTGGACATTAACATACGCTATCATACGAGTGAGCGCACGCGCGAAATTTGGCTTTGCCGCATTTGTTCTGAAACGCGCGAAATGTGGAAAAAGTCTGGCGCATGGTTTTTCAAAGGCCTGCCGAACTATGATGTGCCGCGCAGAGCCAGTGCCACGCCCACACCTACGCATAGCCCAGCGTTAGCTGGCGCTAGTAATGGCGGCACAGACACGCGCTATGTACAAAGCTGTCACAGTACGCCTACACGCAGCACGCGCATGAAGAAGCTCACCATACGCGTCAATGACAGCAGCAGCAGCAGCAGCGGTCATTCCGAGCCTGAGGATGAGATAGACGCAGCTGGCAACATGCCTGCTAGCAAGTTGCAGCGCGATGATAGCTTTAGATTACGCGCCTATGGCAGCATACGCAGCTTCATTGATGGCGGCGAACGCAAGCTGTCCAATTCGTTCTTCTTTGGCCGTCAGCAGAGCAACAGCCTACAGCGCACAGCGGAGGGAACAATGGACTATGACAGCATGTCGACGGCCTCGACGGTGGTCACAACGGCGCAGCTAAATGCTACAGCACAGCTGCGGCGTGAGAGTAGCTTTTTGCGTCGCGGCTCTGTATCATCCTCGTGGTCGTTTAGCGATAGCTCCGGCTCCGGCAACTCAGGCACACAATCACAGAGTCAACAGCAACAGCAGCTGCAACAACAGCATTGCCGTGATCCCTTGTTAGGCTGGCTAGAAATAGCCATAAGCTATCGAGAGAGCTTCCATAGTCTGGACTGCACTATGATGCGTGCCAGAGATTTGCCTGCCATGGATGCAGCTGGTCTTACTGATCCCTATTGCAAGCTGAATATTGTTACGCCCGAGGCGCATACGAAGTATACACGTTGGCAACGCACTAAAACTGTGCACAAGACGCGCAATCCAGAGTTCAATGAGACGCTGCAGTTTGTTGGCGTTGAGCCGGAAGAGCTGGGCAATTCGCTGCTATATGTGGCGCTCTTCGATGATGACAAGTATGGGCATGACTTTCTCGGTGCGGCTAAGGTGTGCCTCTCCACGGTAAGCAATTATAAAGCTATAGTAAAGTTAAAGTTTGCATTAAATGTGTTTTTTTTTATTAGGTACACAGCACGGCGCAATATCGCATATCTGTGCCGCTGGGCGTGGAGGATCAGTACAGCAACGAGGCGGAAGTGGCACAAAGCTGGCCCAATGGCAAAATGCTGCTCTCACTCTGCTATAATACAAAGCGACGCGCTTTGGTTGTCAATGTCAAGCAGTGCATCAATCTGCTGCCCATGGACAACAATGGCAGCTCCGATCCGTTTGTCAAGTTGTAAGCATGTAATATTTACTGAGCATTGTTGTATTACTAAACTTGAACCCATTGACAATGTATCCCACTGTTCCGGTTTTGCAAAGTTGGCATGACAGAGAAGTTTATAATAAGAGCTCTAAAATGCATATGTAAATATTAGTTGCGCAACTAAGTTCTCGCTGTTGATGTCAGATGGCGCAAGCAGTCATAACTGCTCGATTGTTACATCCGATTTGACACATTAGTGATTTCGTTTGATCGTCGTACACTTATGGTTATTTAAAAATGTCTGATTATGTGCCAAAAAGCGTTGATTTACTTCTACTATTCGAGGAAAACAGCGCCTGAAGCGCATCGAAAAGTTTACGGAGATTCTGCTCTGAGCGAAATAACGTGATGTGCTTGTTGTTGTGCAACTTTTGTTGCTTTAAAGATGGTGATTTTGATGTTGACGACTGACCGTGCGTAAGAAGGCCAAAAACATTCGAAGACACTGAATTGGAGGCATTGCTCGATGAGCATTCAGCCTAAACGCAAGAGGAGCTTGCTTCAGCATTAGGAGTTACCCGCCAAGCCATTTCCAAACGATTAAAGGGGAGATGGGGATGATTCAAAAGCAAGGAACTTGGGTTCCTTATGATTTATGATTATGAGAACAATTGCTCCAAAACCCGTGAAAACCTACTTGGAAACTCTCAAATGGGTGGTCCTACCCCTACCGCCGTATTCCCCAGATATTGCACCGTCTGATTATTACTTGTTCCGATCGATGGCACATGGTCTGGCTGATCAGCAGTTCCTCTCATTTGAAGACATCACAAAATGGCTTGATACGTGGATAGCCTCAAGAGACAAGCACTTTTACTGACAAAACATACGAGCTCTGCCAGAAAGATGGGGAAACGTGATCTCTAGCTATGGGCAATACTTCGAATGATTCCTTTGTGATTCCTTTTTTTTATTACAATAAAGTTGAATTTTATAACAAAAAAGAGCGAGAACTTAGTTGCGCACCTAATCAGCATTAGTCATTTATACAAATATAAAATAGCTAGTAAGTTGTGAGGGCTTATAAAACTTGTACTTGAATTAGGACCCAAGAAAATTTGTACGTATTGTGAATAGTTGCCAAAGCTACGTATCCGTAAGTATGTTTCGTGTGTCGACCACTAGAAGTAACATAAATATAAGCGAACTGTATAGAAATATCATACATTAAAATATGAAGCAATTTATACAGTAGATACTTTTCTCTAAAGAATTACGGAAAACTATTAATTATGATACGTATACGTCATGCATATTAAACTCACTTAAACCATCGTTATCCGTTTCCGTAATACACTTTGTTATTAGATCTTTCATAAAGATCTATGAATTCTGTAAAGTAATCTAATGTACTTTGAACGATTTGAAAAGTTTTGGTAAAGCTTTAAGGGGTACGACTCGTTTCTTTTATAGGATTAACTTTAAAATTTATATGCTAATTATAATGCTCTCTCTTTCTTTTTGTTTCGCTTAGACAACTCAAACCAGATGCGCACAAGAACAAAAAGCACAAGACGAGTGTCAAATGGCGCACACTGAATCCCATTTTTAATGAGGAGTTTTACTTTGAGGCCAGTCCGCATGACTTGAACAAGGAAATGCTCATACTGACCGTCTGGGATAAGGATTTAGGCAAGAGCAATGACTTCTTGGGCAGTCTACAATTGGGTGCACAGAGCAAGGGCGAACGACTGCAGCAATGGCTGGATTGCATACGTTTACCTGATCATTTTCATGAGAAATGGCATTGCCTGGCACCGGATAATCCCGCCCATTAGCGAGCACCGCTTTGTAGTTTATAGTAGTACATATATATAAACATATATTTTTTATATGCGTGTGTGAGTGTGTGTGTGTTTGTGTACTGATAATCATGCGGCCAAAAAGAGTAACGAAAAGTTTATACAAATTGCATTTTTGTTTGTAAACAAAAAATCAAACCGAAAACATTGCTGTTGCAAAGTTAGTCAGTTTTGTCTTACCTAAATCTGCTTGAAAGTAATATTTATAAACGCTTTTTGCTATATCAATTGTAAATGCACTCTATTTTAAAAATGTACACAATTACGATAACGATTACAAATTTTAAACAATTAAGTTGTGTTTACGGTTTGATTTTCTGTTAATAAGATATATATATATATATGTGTGTGTCTGTGTAAGCGTGTGTGTGGATAATGCTTTATTTAAGTGTCCTTATAAGGGGTTTATCAATTGCATTTCTATAATGCCACTTGGCGTATCTCTCAGATTTTATTTATTTAAAATTAATCATTTTACTGTATTTTAAGCACAAAAATTTAACTTAACAAAATTTGTATTCAAATATTTCAACAGATAAACATATTTTTTTAATAATATGCTATTTGGTATCAAAACTAATGTTACAGTTCCACTATGTCGCTATATATGTATATACTTGCTCACCAATCGAGCTGTTCAACAGCTAACAAACTGCAAACGGAAGTGACCTAATGGTAATGCAAGCTATTACAGAAAATGTTTACCAAATGCGACAGTGGAACAGTGGAGTTATTAGGCATAATCTCACTTTTGTTACAAACAAGCAAAATATATATATATTTATATAAACGTAGCATACATGCTTACATTATTGAATAATTATCTTTTTTGGTCAAGAAAAACCAACAAAAATATATTTATAAACAATAAAATTTAAACTTAATGCTTAGATTATGTGTATTCTATGCCGAAAGCACGCTTTGAAAGTGACACGATGCTTCTAATTAAGTTAAGTTTAAGTCCGCTGAGGACGTCCATGAGACGTTATAGCCATTTTGTAAAGGAATTCCACATGTCAAGCTCTCAATTAGAGATTGTGCTGTTCTGAGCTTTGATCATCTTCCTTTTTTGGGCTTGTGAGTTGATAAACCTGCCTCCGATCACCGCACATCTGATACACTTTGTCGCCAAGGGCGTGGCTGAGCCGATGTACTGGACACTTTAAGTCGCTGCTGCTGTTGGCCAAAGGCTGGACAGTGACGCGACATCAGATAAGTCGCACTGGTTCTTTACATTTGGTATAGGACGGAAGTTGACATTATATCGGATATTGAAGAGTACCAAACATGGCCCTCTTTTATGTTGTGGTTCCTATACGAGCTGCGCAATACCATGAAGTACGATAGAAAAAAAACACCAAGAAACTTGATTTCCTATTAAATTTGGGCGCTTCAAGTCTGGTCTGGTTTATCTATTTACCTATTGTTGCCATAGTAGCGCTCCCGTTTAGTCCCATGTGGCGCTACAAGCTACTCCAAGGCATAACCAAATCTACTGCTTGCATGGCCTACTTTGTCATGACTGGCCTTTTATAGCCCAATCGTAACTGGACGAGAGAACGGGAGCGACGCCGCAATTCGACGCCCGATGACATCTCCATCGGCACTAACGGCAGTGGGCGTGGAATGGTGGTATACACTAGCATAACACATTCTCTCAACGGCGATGCGTGCAACGATCTGCTCGATGTCGAAGATAAGAAGAAGAATTCTTTAACAAGAATAGTCATATTGTGGCATAGTTTTAGTTACTTAAATGCATACTAACAGCAGGTCTTTTAAGAGGCAGCCAATTCGTTAAGTCCCGGTGAAGGATGATGGTAAAATCGCTGCAAAACGGAGGATGAACAGGCTCATGCGTTTCGGCACTGCTCTCACCTGGCTGAGAGAATTCAGATTTTTTCTTTGGTGTCACCGAGTGCCAGGGCTTTGTATTTAGGATTCTCTGATGCTTCCGTTTGGTGATGACACCACTCATAAGGCGCAAAAGGTTATATGCTGATTGAAAAAAGACAAGATGGTATTTGTAATGGGACACTTAAGGCGTTTATGTTACAACCGCAAATCTTCATTCCATAATACCCAAAACCTAGTAAGCCAACTACTGACGTAAAGTCATAACGGCCTATAAGTTGGCTACCTTGCTTATCGTATGTTGCCCATATTTTTGAAATATTTGATAACAGAGAAGTTTTTTCTCGGATTGCCAGTTGGGCTTTAGAGCGGGTCATGACACAACTGAGCAGTTGCACCATGTGGTCAACATCACTTTGGAGCAATATTGCTCCGGAATCTTTATTGATATCCTGCAAGCTTTTGACAGGGTTTGGATTAGCAGACTGCTGTCTTAAAGTAAAAAACTCTCTTCGTGCTCCTTGTTTGCTGGTCGAACCCGCTGAATCGAAAATGTGCTGAGAGTTACACTTGGTGTTAATGGTGGTTGTCCCCAAGTGAGTGTGTTTGGTCCTGCTCTCTATATTTTATCTAACCTGCTTGTAATTTGCCATCTGAACTCATTGCCGATGATGATTCTTGATTTTACAGCTTCCTTGATGGTTTGCAGCAGTATTGGAACTTGTTACCTAGAGGCGAGCTGCTGTCATCGTATCCGCTAAGCAGGGCACGCGCTGGAGCACCGGCTATGGGCGGCAGTAAGCGAGTGTGGGGATGGGTCATTATACCTCCTGCAGTTCTTCCTGCTCGCTAGTACTAATAATAATTCCTATTAATCAAAATTCGCGTGCGGAAAGAAGAAGAGTTATTGGCAGTAGACAGCCTAAACGGACAGATGGAAAAAAAAGTGGAGTAACCCTAGGTGGTGCACTGCCATGGTACAACAGCAGCCCACCCTTTTTTGTTTGTTAAAATACTAAGTGTACGATGAACATAGTCTTAATTAGTAATTATGGTTAAATATATGGTTAAGCATGAATTTTAATTGCTAAGTTTTAAATGGTTTTTTTGGAGAATACTATTCTGTCTGCACCAAATTTTTCTTTTTCAAAAATTTATTGTGAAATTCAATGGCTGGAGTTAGAGGTGTGCAATTTGAAAGAAACTGTCGATAGTGGTAAAAACTATCGAAGAGCCTACCATCGCTGCTAACGATAGTCCAATCGATAGTTTTGCAGTTGTCCTCTTGATTCTCATACATGGTACCTAAGCTCTACCATATCCCTATAATTTTCATTATACAAATATGTCTGGAAGACTACTTTGTAGTTCAAAGAGGAGCGAAGATAAACGCAAGAGCTGCCCTTTCTGAATACGAAGTCGTATTTAGATAGGGTACCTCTTGTGTGTATCTTTAGTCCTCTTTGTACTCCAAGTAGTCTTCCAGACATGGTACCTAAGCTCTTGCATTTCACAATTTTTTATTTATTTTTTTTTATTGCTAATAATATTAATATATATATTTCTAAAGGTACCTATCATATCCGTATAATTTTCATAATACAAATATGTCTGGAAGACTACTTTGTAGTTCAAAGAGGAGCGAAGATAAATGCAAGAGCTGCCCTTTCTGAATACGAAGTCGTATTTAGATAGGGTACCTCTTGTATGTATCTTTAGTCCTCTTTGTACTCCAAGTAGTCTTCCAGACATGGTACCTAAGCTCTTGCATTTCACAATTTTTCATTTATTTTTTTTTATTGCTAATAATATTAATATATATATTTCTAAAGGTACCTATCATATCCGTATAATTTTCATAATACAAATATGTCTGGAAGACTACTTTGTAGTTCAAAGAGGAGCGAAGATAAATGCAAGAGCTGCCCTTTCTGAATACGAAGTCGTATTTAGATAGGGTACCTCTTGTATTTATCTTTAGTCCTCTTTGTACTCCAAGTAGTCTTCCAGACATGGTGCCTAAGCTCTTGCATTTCACAATTTTTCATTTTTTTTTTTATTGCTAATAATATTAATATATATATTTCTAAAGGTACCTATCATATCCGTATAATTTTCATAATACAAATATGTCTGGAAGACTACTTTGTAGTTCAAAGAGGAGCGAAGATAAATGCAAGAGCTGCCCTTTCTGAATACGAAGTCGTATTTAGATAGGGTACCTCTTGTGTGTATCTTTAGTCCTCTTTGTACTACAAAGTAATACGAAGTCGTATTTAGACAGGGTACCTCTTGCAATTTGCCTTCCTCCCGCGACGAAAGATCTTTCGGCGAAACAAGAGGTGAAAAGAGCTCACACAAAAAGAACAAAAAAAAAAAGAAAACACACGTATACACTCGTTCGTCCTCTATTTCTCCGAAACACTTCACTCGTTATGTAACGTAATAAAAAACAGCAAAAAAAATTACTTAGATCCTAAAGAAATTAAACTATATATAGGTAAAATCAGGTGCAGGCACCTATTTTTTTTTTGTTGGGTTTATCGTTTGCCACGACATCCTCTTTTTCCCTTCCTTAGCTCCCCAAGCTGAATACTGTTTTCACCAAAAAAAAATTCCGAGGCAGTTTCCAGAGCACAACCAAATAAATTTCGAACCACCACAAAAAAATATAGCTGCGAACGATACTCCCGCGCAGTTCCCGACGGTAGCAAATGCCTCGCGGCACTAGTGCACCGTGACTGCGCCTGCCTCCCCGCAAGGTATCTCGAATGGCAGCGGGAGCCAAAGGTCTGATCTTGGTGAGGGCTTTCGGCTTCAAATCAGCTGTTAACTCGGTGCCAAATCTAAATATAGTACAGCCAATTAGTTTGGCGCAGAGAAAAAGAAAGAAAAAATGCCAAGACGATCAATAAAAAAAACTTTGGAAATATCCTGAGGTATTCCCTCCTCTAGGCGAAGAGACAAACAAACGTACTTTTTCTTATTTGTGTAAAAACTTACCCCATCCACGACAGGTAAAAAATAAGAATATGTGTTTTCACTTTTTTTAAAAAAAACTCACTGCAAAATCGACCTGGTCGGTATGACGCCAAAATCAAGAAGAAATAGCATGTCTTTCGAACGGGGCTTTCTTAGCTCAGTGTAGACAAAAAAAAGGAGGAGAACCAAAAAAAATGGCTACTTTCCCACAAAGGGACGGGAGAAAGTGGAGAAACGGGCAGCACAGTCACCCTGATTTAGATAGTTAATTTTATTTTTATTTTGTGAAACAGCTTGTTTCAACTGCATAGCAGCCATTCTATTTTTGCCAGGTTTCTCCTATATCTCGTCGTGGTCTTCGATATGTGGTGACCCCAAGTAAATTTGGCGTCAAGTTGGATTCCAAGGTGGAAATGCGTGGTTTAATTGGGATAATATTCTCATTTAGTGATAATGGGGGGCATGTGTCTCTCCTCACCGTGAACAGTGCAACGGTTGATTTTTCGTCGTTTAGCTGAATTTTCCATCGATTTTCCTATTTCTTCAAATTTCTGCTTCATCATTTTGGAGAGCTCCTTCTTTGTAGAGGCTTTGAAGAGGCGTTTTCCTCGTGTCAGGCAAGACCAATAACACTGCCGGTGTTTCAAAGAGTCGATAAACCGCTGTACAACTTGTGCGGAATCCAAATTGGTGACTCGGAAGGATTGTCGGCGCATTTTAATTGCCTACCTCTCTTTCGTTAATATTGTAAATTTTCCTTAATATTAAATATTGTAATGTAATGTAAATACATAAAGTTATAATAAAATTTAATATCCGAGCTTGCCGCTTGACAAGCGCAGCATATAGAGACGGTTGCTGGAACAATTGTATTGGCTCCAAAGAATAAGAAAAGCAAACTTAGTCTTAGGAATAATAGGAAAATCTACAAGCAAACTAATGCTATTATGGATTGCAAATTTGAGATATTACGGCTAAGTCCATGCTGCATCTTGGTCTGGATACCCGTTGGTGAAGGACCAAAATGGCTGTTTTCTAGTCTGCGTAATGATCGAGTTAACATAAATACCATTAAAGGAAGCTTGCTTGTGAATTGGCGCCTGCAATTCACGACGCTGTTTCCGGCAACTCTGTAATTGGTGCACATCTAAATGAAAAGGTACCTGCGTTTATAGTGTATATATATATATATGTATATATTTAGTACTATATGTACTCCAATTAAATATGTATAAAGATAAACTCTAAAACAACAAGGAGAACAAGCTTCAAATTCAAAGAGATTAAATCTTAAGATGTCACACCTTTTTTGCTTAGTAACTACTACAATAGATAGTATAACAAAATGTTTGGGGGGTATACATATAGTATGTGTGTTTGTCTTTACAGTAACTCTCGAGTTTCTACTAAAAAATTTGGATATTGACAACATTATAACTAGTATAACTAACATTAAGTAGACGACTTGTCGTGTTTATAGACATTATGCAATTTAATCCGTAATCCATTCTGCGTCACTTGCGCTTCAAATTGCGCATTGATTCGGCGGTCTGCAGATGATAGAGCGTTGGAGATCTAAAACTAGAGCCGAATGGGGTTGTCGTTTGGGTCGTACTGCTACTGCTACTGTTGCTGCTGCTGCTGCTACCGCTGCCGCCAATTGTTGCTGCAGCGCTCGGCATATGTTAGAAGAGGCGTTTCTCATAGCTAAACAGGCCGTGCACATTGCCCTCCAGCTGCGCCGAATGAGTCCGTTTCATAAATCGCAATTGTCCATTGTAGATCATAAGTCTTAAAGGGACGAAAAAGAAAGCAAAGACATGAAATAAAGCCAGAAAAGAAAAGTTTTAGAGGTACTAAGAGGAAGCAAAAAAGGCGGAAACTTTCGTATTCAACAAAATAATAAGGATTTCGTTGTATCCGTCTCTCGCCTTCCAAACATCAAAGGAGAGAGTTTTTGCCTTGGTTCCCCATATATGCATCCG